>BSBK01010798.1:2500-225000 GCA_027943335.1 Chamaecyparis obtusa | reverse complement strand
CTATTTAAGGAAGGTATGGTGCATGAATTAAGGCCTCACCCACTCTCTATCTTTAGTGACTACCTTAGTTGGATTGAAAGAGAAAGCTGGGACAAGGGAAGGGACTTCATCAAATTCTTCATTAGCTTTGGACCTAGGTTGGTGCTCTCTCTCTCTCTCTCTCTCTCTCTCTCTCTCTCTCTCTCTCTCTCTCTTAAGTGTTATGTTGTAGGAAATGTAATGATATTCAATCTTGTTATGGTTGAATGTGTAAGATTTTATTTTGATGTATTCCATATGTTCTCATGGAAATTCCTTGTAGTGATGTGTTTTCTTTGTAATGTATTGTGGTTTTGTTTGGGGAGTACTCATGGCTCACTCACCTTGGGGAGGGAAGAGCAACCATGAGGGGTGAGGGGTGTTAGACAACCCTAGTGGTTTCCTCATTATTGCATAATGGTTTTCTCCTCAAAGGTACTT
This sequence comes from Chamaecyparis obtusa, assembly GCA_027943335.1. Taxonomy (NCBI): domain Eukaryota; kingdom Viridiplantae; phylum Streptophyta; class Pinopsida; order Cupressales; family Cupressaceae; genus Chamaecyparis; species Chamaecyparis obtusa. Next base: position 224,541 of record BSBK01010798.1, on the reverse strand, counting down.
GGTCTACCCTCACCCCATGAAATAGGTCAAGAAGAACCCTTTTGTTAAACCTGCTATGGGATTTGTGATTACTATTTTATCTTAAAGTTGTGTTGTGTTATGCATGTGTGTAGCCCATCCATTCATGTTTCCCCTAGCTCGGGGGTGGTCTTATAGAGGCCTAGGCTATGAGGTGAGCTCCCATGCTTATCCTATATATTGTATTTATAGGTTGCTTTTGGATCTTGGAGCAATAAAAGGCTTGTAAGCATTATGCTTAGAAGTTTCATTTCATTCTTATATGTATAAAAGGGAGTCTTGTAAAAAAATTGTGTAATATTACTTGTAAAGTTTTGTCAAAACTTGGTTATGTAATGTTAACCTAGTTATATAGTTTCAAGAATTTGTCATGTAAATTGTTGAATGTGTAACTTGCTAAGGATGTCTAGAAGTAGGATTATGGGAGTTTTATTATTAAAAGAGGAAAATGTCTTGTTAAATTTATTCTCTTACATGTATCAAGTTCAATGTTTATATAATTGGGAAAGTAATGTATTTGTGCAATATTTAAGCTTTAGAGGAATCCAAGAATGTATTGTTGTAATCTACATAAGTAAGTTAATTATATTCAAAAAAAATTTGTATGGTTGTAGTTAGTGCACTTGAAGAAAAAATTTTATAGGTGTGTTTTGCCCAACTTTTTGGGCACTACATCCCTGGCATTTAAATCATAATCCTTGTTCACAATTTGTAGAGTTATTAGCTTTGTTGTTAGGTGCGGCTTCAAAAATTCCAACAATAGTGTTTTCTCTTCAATTGAACATATAGGGAGACTTTCATCCAGTATCTTTTGCCTTATTCTTTAGTCTTCTTCTATAGCTCATCTCTTCAAAAACTCTAAGATGTTCCATACACTATCCTGAATAACAGTCTTAAGTTCCAAGACAGTCTTCTTGAACTTAATCATATGCTTTATGATCATACTATGGATCTCAGACTTATTAATCTCATGGTACTTTTCATAGAACTTTGCAATCTGGTCCAAGCTTCCTTCATCTAAAATTATAGACCTCAATATCTCAAGACTTGGAATGAATCCTACCTCTGGAGGTGCTTGAGTATTTATGCCTCAGGTTCTTGAGGATCTAACTGATGGATGGATTGTAATAGTTTGCTTCTTCCTCTTAGGCATCTTGCTTGTCTTAGGGGATGCTTTAGTGGACTCCAAATAAATTATTCCTATGGGCGCATGAGTGATATCATCTATTTTACTCTTGTTTTCCTTAGGGTCATCTATTTTATTTATTTTGGTTTCAATAGTGGATGTGATCTTAATTTTCATAGCTATCTTGGCTTCTCTAGCTTTATCTAGGCTAGCTTGAGTGACACCATGAATCTTTAGTATCTAAGATGTACTATTTAGGACTACATCTACTTTCCTTGTCTTCTCCTCATATGTACCCCATCTTGGCTCATTGGGATCCTTTTTCACTATAAGGAAGACTTGTGCATATGCTTCTAGGATATGTTCCTCCACTTCATAACCAAGTGGATGAATCCACTTAGTTCTAGGTTCCACTTCTTCCATGCATGTAAAGTATGCTTCAACCATGAAGCAAATATTGTCCTTATACTTCTCAATTATGCTTTTAGGTATCCTATGCCTCATCTACATCCTTATTATAAATTTATTAATCTCCAAATCCATATAATATTTTAAGGTACTTTTAGTTGATGCCTTAAGTTATATTTGTGGGATTGTAGGAAGGTTCTTATGAAGGTATAAGTCTGAAACTTTTCCAACTTTATGAAATTACATATAGATTATTATTGACCCAAACCTAAATATCTCACTCTTATCATGTTTGATGGCCCTTATGTTGTCTATCAACTCTACACACAAGATTTCACACAATTTGAACTCACCATTTTCCTTTTTAATTGTGATGGCTACAAGAATAGTGGTTGCAAACACACTATTAATCCCATTTTCATGCTAAAACCTATAACCAAGAATCATTTCCAATAACTTTATGTATTTTTCCTCAATTGGATATACTATAATTCTACACCTGTCATTGCAAGACTTACAAGCTTGGCCAACCAATTTCTTAACATCCTTTCCTGCAGGAAGAATGGTGCTTGTATTTGATAGTCCTATCATCTCATAAATGAGATCAGTGGTGATGCAAACTAGAACTTCACCTATCCATAATAGATCATCATGTGTCCTACTCAACAAGATCTTAATCCATTTGGATTCATAAAATTCATATGCTATATCATACTCAATGATTGGGTGATTTTGAAGGTGCACAAACTCATCCATGAATGTCTTATCAAGATTCATCATTATTTCTAGGTGTGACCTTATTCTATCCAAACCAACTAGTTCCTTCTTGTAATATATGTATGCATGTTTGTCTTCTATGTGCATAACACCCATTGGGGTCCTACAGAAGGTTCCTTCTAAGACATCTAGGGTAGACTTGAATGGATCCTTCTTAAATACATATATTTTCCATTTGGCCACATTGAAAAAAAATGGCATAGCCATAAATTACTTGTTTTAATTCTTTACAGAGGTTTCCAAGGGTTTCTAGACCAATTTGCACTCGCCAAATGAATGACCATTATAGTTATGTATCTGACATGTAATGTTCTGAGGACTTCTAATGTTTTATTGAAGATGATTTATCTAACTTTTCTAATTTTGATTTCTTTGATTTGATCTATAATTCATAGCTCTATGACCAAACTTATTGCATGAATAATAGTAACCATTGAAGGGTCTTACCTCTTTACAATCTCTTTCTATATGTCCATGCTTGTTACAGGAATAACAAGTTTTGTTTACTTGCTTGCACTTATCTTTAGATGATTCTTCTTTAGCTTCAGTCTGATCTTTATTCTTCTTAGGCTCTTTAGGAGATTTCATTCTATCTCACATATCATCAATCTAAACTTAGGCTTCATTGAATCCAATACTAGTGGTATCTCCTTCTAGCTACCAAGCATATAACTATGATTCTATTAGATTATTTCTTGTGTGCAACTTGTCAATATGATGCTTTTCTTTAGTCAATTTAGATTCCATCTTCTTCTTGATGTTTTCTAATTCCAAGATTTTCATGTTTTCTTGTCTCAGTTCTTCATCCAACTGCTTGTTTTCATTGACATGTTCTTCATAGGCTTCTTGATTGTTACATATATTTCATCTAACTTTCCAATCTAATCCTTCAGAGATGTGTTTTCTTCCTTTAGATTTTTTATCACTATTCCTAAGTCACTTGTAGAATAATCTTCCAAATCCGTTTTCAATTTCCTGATGATTACTTGAGAACCACTAACATTTTCTTGTAGTTCTTCAATTTCTTTCTTAGATCTATCAAGGTCTTCAACAGCTACTTCAAGATTCTTCTTTAGATGTTTCATTTCTTCTGAACCTGTGATCTTCTCAAGTGATAAAACTTATCTTTAGAGGACTAGAGCTCTAATACCAATTATTAGGAATGGGAACACTGAGAGGGGGGGTGAATCAGTGTTCTATATATTATTACTTTTTTTGATCTCTTGAAACTTAAATTAATTGCTTAATTACAAAAATGAATATCAATTCAAGTAAGATAAGAAACCATAACACAACACCAAATATGATTAAAGGGAAACCCAAATAGGTAAAAACCCAAGTGGGAATTGATAGCCACTAAGAAGGACACTAGTGTTTTATGATCCCTATTAGAAGATCCTGTAACCCTATTAGGAGTTGATCTTTACAATGCTTTTAGTACAGTGACCTGGTAAAAGGTTAGACCCTATTAGGAGTCTTTTATAATAACCCTATTAGTGATGGGGACACACTTTCCTAGAGCTCACTACTCAAGTGGTGAAGGCTACAACCTTCTATATCTCAGATACACACTATATCTACAAGGTGAACTATTGTTGTGACACTACTTGTTTGATCAGTTCCTTTGGTGCGCTCATGATTTAACTTCTTGTAAAGCTCTAAAACATTGTAACTTCTCTTTGAATACTTCTTTTCTATTTCTATCAACTCTCTTTCACATCTTATTCTTAATTATAAAGGTGCATGTCTTATTTATATGCACAAACAAAACTATTCACTAGGTCAGCCCTTTAACCTAGTACATACAATGCTTCCCAATAAATTTGATCAAGCATGCATACATATGATGATGTTAACATGTCTAAAACCTAAATACAATAGGCTCATAGCCTTTACAAAACAATATTATGATCTCTAACCAAAATAACAATAGTCGATTGCATGCTCTATTCTATTCTTCCGCTTACTATCTGTGTCACTTCTTTGACTATAACTTCTTCATATGGAATCATATCCTCATTCACTCCTAGACTTAGCATGAATACATACTTAGAAGCTTATCTTCAAGGCCGCATGCATAAATCTATTAGGAATAGTCCCAAGAGATAACTAAGAGGGGGAGGGGGGGGTGAATTAATGAGAGAACACTTGAACACAACTCAACAATTTTGGTTACTGAGAAACCCAAATAGGTAAAAATCCCAGTGGGAATTGACACCCACTAATAATCCACACTAGTGTTTTATGATCCTTGTTAGAAGATCTTCAACCCTATTAAGAGTTGTCTTTACAATGCATTTAGTACAGTGACCTAGTTAAGGGTCGGACCTTGTTTGGAGTCTTTTACAATTAACCTTATTAAGGGTGAGGACACACTGTCTGAGAGATCACTACTCAAAGGGCTAAAGGTTACAACCTTTTGAATAACATATACAAACTATATTTAGATCTTTATGAATTGTGCTTAGACCTACTATCTAGAATAGTTCCAATGAATAGCATATACTCTTTACTTGGTCACATAGACCTTCTACTGATGGTTCAACACTTCACACACTTTTCTCTGCTCTACACATTCAACATGAGCCATCCTTTAGCAATCACAAATGAATGCCTATACATATCATTCCTCTAAATGATATAATCAAGTCAGCTAGTTAAAATGACTTTGAAATCATATTAGAGAAATAATAAAACACTCTAATAACATCTCAGTTGGGTCTTCTAAGAATGTAACACAAACTAGGACTTGTCCAAATCAATAAGTGTAGGTGCAAGAGTTGGCTCTACCAAATTAACTGATACTTTCTCCTCAAGATGAATTACATCATGCACTATTAACCACATATTCTTAACTTTTCTTCAATCACTAATCCAAGGGAGCATACTAGAATGATAGGCACAACTCCTGTACCAATATAGTCTCTGTCGATTCTTTTGGATAAACAAAGGAAATGACAACTGGTCAATAGAAATAGTATAAATTCACTTCTACTACTCATCAGACTCTACATCCATGAATGTAACATCACTAACATGTTTCCATCACATATCCAAATGTGCAAGGCTCCATGATGATTGTATGGACAATCACTCATAGAACACTACTAATAACTCTATCAGGAACACTGCTAACACAAGTTGCTACATAACTATCTGTACTAAAAATTAACCTCTATGTCCATGATATCATTTTGATAACATGCCCATGCTAAATATACTCAAATATTACTACATAACTCTTTCACGCATGCTACTTACCATATGTTGTCATCTATGACATACATACAATTAGTACTGACTTGCTGACAAATCTTTAACAATCTCCCCCTTTGGCATTAATGGAAACATATGGAATGAAAAACACCACCAATCCAAATGAAAAATTCTTTTATAACATTCTCCATTTCCTCATAAAAACTCCTCCAAGGATGAATCCTCCATCTACTATAATATTCTTATATATTCTCCATTTCCTCAATTGAACTGCTTCTATGACTAAATATTACTCCCCCTTTGATACTATTTTTCATGACTATATACTACTCCCCCTTTGACATCAATGGAAAAGGGCACCAAACTTTTAAGCACTGGTACTACTCCTAAGTTAGAGTAGTCAACCATCCATAAGTCCCTAAGGATTGATGCACTTTCCACTTTCTCTAAGTAGAATCATGGAAGGGAATTACTCCCAGTTTCTCCTTGAGATAGTCAAAAGTATCCTTTAGCAAAGGTTTTTTGAATATATCTACTAGTTTTTCCTTTGTAATCACATAATCCAATTTTACTTATTTCTCTACCACTTGCTCTCTAAGGAAGTGATACTTAATGTGTATATGTTTTTTCTTTTCATGCATCACAAGGTTCTTTGACATATTGATAGTTCTAGTGTTATCACGATGAATAATAATAGGATAATCAATCTCAATTCCAAAATCCTTTATCATCTACTTGATCCAAGAATTTGTAGAACAATTCAAGGCTATTGCAACATACTCTACTTCTTCTATTGACTGTGAAATACAATTTTTCTTCTTTCTTGTCAAAGTGACAAGTTTGTCACCAAGAAACACTACTCCAGATGTATTCTTTCTATCATCAATGCATCCTACCCAATCTGCATCACTATATACATGAAGCTCAACATTTTCTGAATTAGGATACCATAGACCATAATCTATAGTCCCTAGCAAATATCTAAATATTCTCTTTACTACCATGAGGTGACTTTGTTTAGCCTCTATTGCAAATCTTCCAGCAATACCAACTGCATTGTAAATTTTTGGTCTTGTTTGATTATGATATATAAGTTTACCAATCATAGATTTTTACAATGCTATATCTACTATTGGTGAATCATCTTCTTTTGTAACCTTGCATCCTATTATCATAGGTGTACCCACTTTCTTGCAATCATCCATCTTGAATTTTTTCAATATCTCTTTTACATACTTGGACTGATTAATGAAAATGCATTTCTCTGTCTACTACACATTTAATCCCAAGAAGTATTTGATAGGTCTAATCATGCTCATCTCAAACTCCCTTTGCATCTCCTTAGAAAATTATGCACTAATTTTTTCATTACCTCCAAAGATAATGTCATTAACAAATATAGCTACACGTAGTAAACCTTTAGATGTCTCTCTTATGAATAGATTACAATCTTCTACTCCTTTCTTGAATCCAATTTTTTTTAGATATCTATCAAGTCTCTCATATCATGTTGGGCTTGCTTAAATCCATAAAGGGATTTCTTCAATCTACATACCATATCAGATTTATCTAATAAGGTGGATCCTTTTGGTTGCTCAATGCATACTTCTTCCTTTAGCTCTCCATTGAAAAATGTTCACTTAACATCCATCTAATAAACTTTGAAATTTTTTACTATTGCATAAGCAAGAAACAAATTAATGGCTTCTAATCTTATTATTATACACTAAGTTTGCACCCTTGTTTCAAGCTCTCGTAGTCTTGATAACATAGTATAACATGGGAATCATCTCCAAGTTGTGGGACCTATGCTAACTAAGATGAGACCTCCAGGTTCTAGGCTGGTTCCTCTTGGATAATCACCTTAATTTGCTTCTTCATAAAAAAGTAAATCTTTTGAGAGAAAGGGATAGAAGGAATGCTTGAAAGGGAAATGACTAAAAGAAAACTATCCTACTAGGTGATACACCGAAAATATGGTATGAAGTATAGTATAAAAGATGAAATCAATGAATAGACTTAGGCCTAGGTGATCACAACTCATTGAATAGGTTTTCATAAGTACTTCATAGAAGGGTCTATAGATAAAAAGAGTTATTCAAGGAAAGAGAGATTATTTCACAAACAATAACACCCCTTGGAATTAGACAAAAATCTGTGACCTACAAACAAACATTCACCTCTGCAACTAGGTATAGGAATGAGACAAGATATTTAAGGGGTTGAAGTATATCTACAAAAGCACTCACATCAAATCATCCACAATGATACAAAAAATTTCATAAAGAAAGAGGGATCAAGAATCCTAAGATATCATTGAGAAACATGTAAATATTGAATTCATTAAGAAATAACTCACACAAGAAGGGATAGGGACATGAAGAATGTTAGAAAAACACCTTCAATATCTCAATTATCATTGGGAGATTTACAACTGTATAAGCCAGAGGGTAGAGATGATACCATAGATGACCCTTAAGAAAAGATGAATTTCTTCTACCATTGTCTAACTTTGAGCTCAAAAGCTCCAAAAATACAATATATACATACTCAACTACACGTAGGCTGGAGTCAAAAACCTAACTAGGGTTACAAGATTTTCAATAGAATAACAAACCCTACATCTATCAAGTCTAATCATAAATGTTATTTTTGAAAATATCTCAATCGATCAGATATTCATCTTTGTGTGCCCATCCTTATATTGCATCAACCTTTCTGAGACAAGAATTGACCCATGATAGCTGCCTAGACCTCCTCATCATCTTCCTTTAACTGCAAATGTCTTGGAGACATAAATTCTCTAAGCTACCTCCCCACTCACAGCTTGAAAATCAAAAACTAGGAAAAAACACTCTTAGATGCATTTGAATCTGAAAACTTAACGGCTAGCTAGTCATTTTAAAATTTGACCATCGATATCCTTTATTTCTAGATAGATGAATGACTTAGATTAACTTTGAAATGGTCACGAAACCCTTTGAAAAGTTCGAGTCCACACCAAGAAGTCAAGGACCAATAAAAAATTAGCATGTTGGCACACCTGGTAGTTTGGCCCCACTTTAATTTTTTGTCTTCTTAAGTTATTTGCTAACTATGCGACTGAAGAATTCTAAGTCATGAAATACATTGCTTAACTCTAGTTGGGTCAAGTGATTCAGTGAATATTACAGTCGCTGAATAGCTGAACCTTTTAATAACCCTAGGTTACATTAAGAGAACATGAGAAACCCTTAGTCACTAATTCACAGAAAGCTTTACTAACCCTAGGCCCATTTATGCCACTTGGCATTCCTTTATTCATTTTGGCCACTCCATCAACAAACACCTCAGCACTTCCCTGACATCGGACCCACTTAAGACAAGATTCTAATCTAATGGCTAGTCTCATCTCCTCATGACCTCAGAAGATTATTTTAGATTATATTCCCACCATAGATTTCACTAAGCTATGACCCTGCTAACACATCAATCCACCTGTATGTCTCCGTCAGTACACAACAACCAATCATATTTGAGCGAGTCGGCAACACGTAGCACTAGCCCCATTGATTTCCTCTTTACATCGACCAATGAAAAATGAGCATGTCACCTTGACATGGTATCAAAGCCACCTAATAGAGCTTCTAAAGAAGCAAGATTGATGGTCATCTCAAGATCTCATACCTCTCACACCACCCTTGCGAAGATACACCCATCATCAATCTTCTGACAGTGGCAAAACCTTTGACAGTCGAAAGAAAATGGCCCCACTAACAAGTCTTGACTCAACACACATGGACCAACCAGAAGAAAGAACATTAGAAAATGAGGACCCACCCAAGATAGCTCTGACAGTAGAATGAAATTGATGGTTGGTGCATAATCTCATGTGTCAGAAAACCTCCATGAGAAGATGTGCCAGCCATTGATCTAAAAGGGACTCAGTCGGTCGGGCCTGCTCTGAAAATTGGACAAGTCACCACCTTTTGACCAATAGGAAGCCTCCATGTAGGATGATGTGGCATCAGACCCACTAACACTGCAATGATTCACACTTGGAAGATCTAACAGTTGTCACAAGATCGCAAGCCTCTGACAGATCCCTTGCAAACTTATGACGACTGTCAAATCCTGCAAAACTGGGATCCTCATATAAAATGACAGTCAAACATTAAGTGATCACATGACTAAAGGAAAAAACTAACCATTCACTAAGTCACTGACCGCTGAGACTTAACCACCAGACATTAAGCGACTAAGAGAGTCACTGCAGTGGCCAATTCGCGAAAAGAAAAAGGTAACCACTATAAGACTTCAAGAACTAGTGACTAGCCAATAGAATAAAACTGCACATGGGTATTTGAGGATTTTTAAGTGACCAATAAAGTAACAATGAATTATAACAAGGATTAGGTTTTTTTTAGGGTTTGGCGTATAATGGCTAGTTTTATGAAATTTTTAAGGACTTTTCACCTAGCCAGGGACCTAGAAATAGTTGTAGAGACCAAAGGGAAGGACATAAACCCATGAAATTTTTAGGGATGCCTGGTAGGGTAAAAAAAAATATCTTGGGATAGGTTTTAGCCAAATTTTCATGTACATGGAAATTGGGGTAACATTTTGGCAATTTCTGTTGGATGTCAGCCTGCTAGACATTGAAAACTAGTGGCCTTGATATAATCCATTGGGCATGGGGTCATCAAAATCAAAAATTCTCATAGGGAGATAGAACTAGGACTTTTCTTAGAGTACTTCTTGGAAAAGAGGGAACTAAGGTAGAAAACAGGGACAAAAGGTAGGAAAACCTGACCTATCCTAAAGTAACCAGTTACAGAAACCTAGTCAAACAAAGCTATTTATTGGTTGCAAAAAAAATACCTTTCCTCATTAGGGTATTTTGAATTGGACACATGAGGATAGCTACAAAGATAAGAGACACAAAAATATTTGTCAAATAATTATTAACTGCCTCTGCAAAAATAGGATCAAGTTTTCCTTCCCCCAATTGATCATATGGAGGGGCCTCAGTAAACTCCTTCTATGCCAAGTATCTGATGGGGCAGCCCTTTGAAATTCTAAAGGCATGACCCTCCTTGATAGCTTCTTCTTTATCTTCATGGTTGCCCTCCACCATGGATAGCCATGTCAACTCATCATCTATGGATAAGGGACTATCATCATCTTCTTCTAAATATATTAAGAGCTCATCAAAGTTGTCAGTATCCTAAAGATCCCCAGGAATGACTAGCCCTTTACAATCAGGCTCCATACACAAGCCTCCTATGTTGTGCTCCAAAAAATCCTCCCCAAGGCCTTGGTTTTCCTCTGCACATTGGGAAGTCTCCTCCTCAAAGATGAGGTCAAGCTCATGGATTAACATATCCTCAAGATCAATCTCTTCTAGCTGATGTAACTTCACAAAGGTGGCTATGATCATATCTTTATCATCCTAATCAATAAAATTAGGCAGCTCATCAAATAAAAGCATAGCATCTCCTTCAATACCAACCTCTTGTTGATGGTGAAACCTTTGTTTTGATTGATCTTCAGCCATAGGTAATGGCATGGTCTCCTTTTCATTATCAACAAAGAGGATAAGCTCATTCGGCAAATCAACCAAGAGTTTAGGCTAGGCATCAAACTCCACCTCCTCACATTGTTGTCCCAATTCATCACAGTCATCACTCTACACTGATATCTCATATTTTCTCTCCTCCTCTTAAAATGAAAGCTCATCTACCACAGGTCCTTGCTTAGACACCAAACTAGTATCTTTGAAAAGATCTGGCATCTAACAGCTATGAGGTAGAGTCCATTGGGAATAAATGTTTTTCCTTAAAACTTGGGATGTGGAATTGAGGGGGCTCAAAGGGAGACACATAAGGCATACCCATCTTGAAGCTTGGAAAACTGAAGGCCCTACCATCTTGATGTTGGTCCCTTGTAGCTAGCTCTTTCTCAATATAATCTTTAGACTATTGCAGACCATAATAAGGTTGCAACTACTCCAAAATAGGCTCAGATTCTTGAATGGTGCTCCTAAAACTTGGAAATGAGAAATTTGTATACTCTTCATGTGTAGGTGTCTTGAGGCAAATGGGTCCTCTAGCCTTGAATTTTAGGTCTAAGAGCCTCTTGTTGAGCAATTTGTGATCTCAACCTTGTTGTCTCAATGTCAGCTCAGTGTCTGATCTCTTCTTGGAACTATCTCATTTGTTTCTCATCACCAAGGGCTTCTATCATTTGGTTGGAGGTGAACCCTTGTTCATAACCTTGAGCCTCTATCTCCTCCTACTCTCTGATCTTAGACAATTGCTTAATTAAATCAAGAAACAAGTTCTTGGTCTCTTCTTGCTCTCTCATAAAGTCTAGGCTCTGAATCCATTGCCAATTAGGCTGAGAAGGGGTGGGTGGGTGGTAAGTAGGATGGGGCAACCGAATTTTCATTTTTTGTTGTGCCCTTTGTGTGCATGATCCATCTTGGTAGAGGGCTTGCTCATAATCTTGTATGAGGGCATATTGATTTCGAGCATGCTAGACATAATGACAGCCTTATATTGTATGGAAGCTTGAGATAAAAGTAGGCTTTAGGTGGCTTTGATAAGGCTGATAACTAGCCCACTGAGCATTATTCTCATAACAAGATGGTGGGTAACTTGACTATCCATAATAACTTGACATGTCTACTCATACAATTAGCTAGAATCTAAATATGAAAAATTTGAAACATACTAGCACTTGATCTTTGAAACCAGTAGACTTTCTAGAGTTGCTAGATATGCAGAAAAATGACCTCTTCTAGGTCTACAACCTACTGGATGCATATCAGAACCAACAAGAACTATAAAAATTATGACATCTTGGTCACACCGTGCGTGCCAGAATTGTTATACACTAGCACCAAGGTTGGGTATCCTTGAGCTTAAGCCTATATTAATATTCCTCGTGTACTGAACTTCTTTGATCCATTGTAGATGAACCAATAGGAACACCTTTGAACATTAATATGATCTTTGTACTGTCCCATCGGGTGTGGTAGAATTGTTATACACTGAGTTTGCACAATTATTTCAAGCTCTCATAGTCTTGATAACCTAGTATAACATGGGAATCATCTCCAAGTTGTGGGACCTATGCTAACTAAGATGAGACCTCTAGGTTCTAGGCTAGTTCCTCTTGGATAATCACCTTGATTTTCTTCTTGATAGAAAAGTAAATCTTTTGAGGGAAAGGGATAGAAGGAATGCTTGAAAGGGAAATTACTAAAAGTAAAACTATCCTACTAGGTGATACACCAAAAATATGGTATGAAGTACAGTATAAAAGATGAAATCAATGAATAGACCTAGGCCTAGGTGATCACAACTCACTAAATAGATTTGAATAAGTACTTCATAGATGGGTCTGTCGATAAAAAAGATTTATTTAGGGAAAGAGAGATTCTTTCACAAACAATAACATCACTTGGAATTATACAACAATCTATGACCTGCAAACAAACATTCACCTTTGCAACTAGGTATAGGAATGAGACAAGATATCTAAGGGGTTGAATTATACCCACAAAAGCACTCACATCAAATCATCCACAGTGATACACAAAATTGAAGAAATAAAGAGGGATCAAGAATCCTAAGATATCACCGAGAAGCATGTAAATACTGAATTCATTCAAAAATAACTCACACAAGAAGGGATAGGGACATGAAGAATGTCACAAAAACACCTTCAATATTTGAATTATCAATAGGAGATTTAAAACTGTATAAGCCAGAGGGTAGAGATGATACCACAGATGACCCTTAAGAAAACATGAATTTCTTCTACAATTGTCCAACTCTGAGCTCAAAAGGTCCAAAAATACAATATATACATATTCAACTACATGCAGGCAGGAGCCAAAAACCTAACTAGGGTTACAAGATTTTCGATAGAATAAAAAAGCCTACATCTGTCAAGTCTGATCATAAATTTTATTTTTGCAAATATCTCAATCGATCAGATATTCATCTTTGCATGCCCATCCTTGTACCACATCAACCTTTCTGAGACAAAAATTGACCCATGACAGCTGCCCAGACCTCCTCATCATCTTCCTTTAACTGCAAATGTCCTGGAGACATAAATTCTCTGAGCTACCTTGCTGCTCATAGCTTGCAAATCAAAAAATGGCAAAAAACCATCTTAGATGCATTTGAATTTGAAAACTTAATGGCTAGCCGGTCATTTTAAAATGCAACCATCGATATCCTTTATTTCTCGGTAGATGAATGACTTAGATTAACTTTGAAATGATTGTGAAACCTTTTGAAAAGTTTGAGTCCACATCAAGAAATTGAGGACCTATGAAAAATTAGCATGTGGACACACCTAGCAGTTTAGCCCCACTTTGAATTTTTTTCTTCTTGAGTTATTCGACGACTATGTGACTGAAGAATTCTAAGTCGTGAAATACATTTCTTAACTCTAGTTGGTTCAAGCGATTTAGTGGACACTGCAGTCACTGAATAGCTGAACTTTTTAATAACCCTAGAACTTTTTAATAACCCTAGGTTACATTAAGCGAACATGAGAAACCCTTAGTCACTAATTCGTAGAAAGCTTTACTAACCCTCAGCCCATTTATGCTACTTGGCATTTCTTTATTTGTTTTGACCACTCCATTAGTAAACACCTTGGCACTTCCTTGACATTAGACCCACTTAAGAAAAGATTCTAATCTAACAACTAGTCTCATCTCCTCATGACCTCAAAATATTCTTTCAAATTATATGCCCACCACAGATTTCACTAAGCCATGACCCTACTGACACATCAATCCACCTATAATTCTCCATCAGCACATGACAACCAATCATATTTGAGCGAGTCGGCAACACGCAGCACTGGCCCCACATATTTCCTCTTTATATTGACCAATGAAAAATGAGCACGTCACCCTGACCTAGTATCGGATCCACCTGACAAAGCTTCTACAAAAGAAAGATCAAAAATCATCTTAAGATCTCATACCTCTGACACCACCCTTGCGAAGATACATGGACTGTTGATCTTCTGACAGCGGCAAAACCTTTGACCACTGAAAGAAAATGGCCCCACTGACAAGTGCTGACTCAACACACATAGACCAACCAGAAGCAAGCACATTAGAAAATGAGGACCCACCCAAGATAGCTCTGATAGCATAATGAAATTGATGGTTGGTGCATAATCTCATGTGTCAGAAAAACCCCATGAGAAGATGCGCCAGCCGTTGATCTAAAAGGGACTCAGTCAGTCAGGCCCGCTCTGAAAATTGGACAAGTCACCACCTTTCAACCAATAGGAAGCCTCCATGTAGGATGACATGGCATCAGACCCACTGACACACTACAACATTTCACACTTGGAAGATCTAATGGTTGTCGCAAGATCTAAGCCTTTGACAGATCTCTTGTGAACTTACGATGATTGTCAGATCCTGTAGAACTGGGATCCTCATATAAAGTGACTGCCAAACATTAAGTGATCATGTGACTGAAGGAAAAAAAAACCATTCATTAAGTCACTGACCACTAAGACATAACCCCCAGACATTAAGTGACTAAGAGAGTCACTGTAGTCGCTAGTTCGCCGAAAGAAAAAGGTAACCGCTAGAAGACTTCAAGAACTAGCGACTAGCCAATAGAATTAAAGGGCACATGGGTATTTGAGGATTTTTAAGTGACTGATAAAGTAACAACAAATTATAACAAGACTTAGGTTTTTTTGAGGGTTTGGCCTATAATGGCTAGTTTTATGAATTTTTTAAGGACTTTTCACCTAGCCAGGGACCTAGAAATAGTTGCAGAGATCAGAGGGAAGGCCATAGACCCATGAAATTTTTAGGGATGCTTGGCAGGGTAAAAAAAAAGATCTTGGGATAGGTTTTAGCCAAATTTTCATGTATATAGAAATTTTGGTAACACTTCTCATGGGTGCAAATGTGTTTGAATAATCAATACCTTCTCTTTGCGCATATCCTTTACATATGAATCTTTCTTTCTTCCTTACTACTATACCATCTTCATTCATCTTGTTTCTGAAAATCCATTTGGTTCCAATCACATTCTTATCACTAAGTCCTGGGACCAGTTCCCAAGTATCATTATTGATAATCTAATCTAGTTCTTCTTTCATAGTATCATGCCAATCTAAATTATTACATGCATCTCTCCAATAGGTATGTGAAACTTTTCTATCAATAATGATGGTGTGTACTATATCAAGGATGATCCTATTGCTTCTCTCTACAATCTCATTCTGTTGTGGGGTTCTAGGTGCACTCAACTATCACTTTATTCCATGTTCTTCATAGTACTCATAGAATCTATCAGAGGTGAATTCTCCTTGTCTATCCAATCTTAGACATTTTATCTTTATTCTAGATTCATTCTCAACCTCAGCTTTTATTATTTTGAACTTCTCAAATCCTTATGACTTATCTTTCAAGAATGCAACCCACATCATTCTAGAATAATCATATACAAACAAGATGAAATACCTTGCACCATAGTATGATCTTGTTTGAGTTGGTCCACATATGTCTATATGAATCAGATCCAACTTGTTCTTTGTTGAATTGTGCTTGCTCTTGAATGGATTCCTCACATGTGTTCCCATTACACATTCCTTGCAAATAGTATCAATTGGATTTTCTATGTTGGGTAGATCTCTTACTACCTTCACATTGCTTATCTTTAGTATGTTATAAAAAATGATATGGCATAGTCTTTTGTGCCACAACCAACTGACATCTACTTTAGCAACAAAATAACTTTCTTCTAAATTAATGTGAAAAATATTACCTTTAGTCTTTGAACCTGATGCAATCATAACACTATCCTTGTTAATGATGCACTTATTGTCTTTGAACTCTAACTGATAACCTTTTTTAAGCAACTACCCAACACTAAGAAGGTTATACTGTAAACCATCTACATAGAGAATATCATCAGTGTTGTTTTTTCCATCCAATGTGATAGATCATCTACCAATGATAGGTTTAGGAGTCTTATCTCCAAATCTAACTATACCAGCTTTGTATTTGTCCAAATGAACAAATCTATCTTTGTCAAATGTCATGTGATGTTAAAAATTTCTATCTATAATCCAATTTGTCCTTATGTCTTCTTATGCGATCAATGCTAGCTCTTGTTCCTTTTTATCCTCTTCATGATCCATCTTCTCCATGATAGCAATGAATCCAATTTCATCTTCAACTGAATCATCATCTGATACTCCATCTCCAGCATAGTAGCATTCCTTTGTATACTTAGGATTGTAGTTATTTTTGAACTTTTTAACTCTTGAAGGAAAATTGGATGCAAAGTGACCAATATTATTAGATGAAAAACATTTGAATAGAAATTGACATTCATATTTTCCTTTTCCTTTCTTTTCTCTTTTAGCAATCACAAAAATGAAATCAACTAGTTCTTTATCTTCATCATCATCATCAAAATTACCAAAAATGTTTGTAGATTTCTTACCATGGACTGATGCTTTGAAGGTTGTTTCACTTTTAGGTTCTATCTTCAATCTTGAAATCTCAAAAGCTAACATTTTCCTAATCAAGGTCTCTCTCTTAAAATTTGTTGTAAGCTACATGGTATTGATGAACTACAATTGATTTGGAATGAGAATGAAGTATCTATAATTTGAGATTACTAAGGAGTTGATGATTAGATAATGCAAGATGATTAAATCAGTATTATGTTGTCATTGATGTCAACTAGCTTGACAATACTTATCTTGTAAGTTTCTATACTAAAACATCTGAAGAAAGGTGAAAGAGGTGAACAAAAATATGTACATGAGAAAGATGTATATGTTAGATGGGGATAAAGGAATACATTGAGTAACTTGTTGATGAGTTTATGACTCGATGATATCAACTTTATTATATTGCATTCATCTATGATGAAGAAAAGAGCTGAAAGACATAAAGCAGTGTTGTCGGTAAATAAAGCTTTTTAGTATACACCGATGGAATGCAATGTATATTGAGAATAGTTAATTGAGCTTGTGTTCACTGATGCATTTCTTTGTTAACTGAGAAAATAGAAAGGAATTAAATGATCAGTTTAGCTAATAAAATGATGAGCTATAAAGTATATGAAATCGAGGTAACAAATAAGGTTTTTTATGAAGATTGACGACTAACATAAATAAAAAAGGATCTAATGGAGTAGATTGAAATGTGTTACCAACTCATCAGCCAAAGAAGGTTAAAGAAAAAAAATCTATGAATATGATTAAGCAGAAAAATCTGATGGAGGAAAAGAAAATGATTTACTTGTCTATATAAGAGACATTGGTTTCACTATTGAAAATATGCTTGAAGAAGAAGATACTGTAGAATTTTTGCATGAAGAAGTTTTCATGCATTCTAATCATACTGGTTAATAAGAACCAAGCTGTAGAACAATTATTGAGCTACAGAGAGTAATTACTGACTGATAGTAAGTTGATATTGTATTGAATCTGAAGTGGTATATTGATCATAAATATTTGAATGAGTTGATCATTTCTCTATAAATTGAAAATTAAAGTTGTTTCAAGGTAGATCATCTATTCTTACATATTTAACCATTGTACAGAGTCAAATCTCTTAACCGAGTGGACTATGAAAGTCTTTTGGTGTTAATTCATAGAGTGAACATTGTTATCTTGTCAACCCTAGAGTGACTGTTGGTTGGACGATAACTTCTGGTCTAAAATCCTCTAACAAGGTCACACCTAATAGTGTGTTTGTAACCATTAATAGGGTTAGGTCTTCACTAACCTCACTTTAGAAGAGTGAACAATTTTGGGTTACTGGTCCCAGGTGGTTTTTCCCTTCACAGGGTTTCCACGTTAAATCTCTTGTGTTATGTGTTGATTATGATATTTGTGTGTTATCATACTTTGCATCTTACATGTTAGATTTGATCGGTAACTATTATAAGTATAGACTTACAATTGGTAAAAACATAGACAGTGAAAATATTTTATGTTTACCGAGTAGCAGAAATTAAAGAATTTGTTTTTGGATTATACATTTTGATTTGGGATACTGGATAACTAATTCACCCCCCTCTCACTTATTCTAAAAATTGGTATCAGAGCTAGAATTTCTTAAGAACAAATTTTTAAGGACTCCAGCACAGAGGTCTCAACATGTATAAGAGGGAAGTCCCAAAGTTGAACAAAGATAACTTCATAATATGACAAAGTTGGATGAAATTTCACATATTTGGAATTGGGAATTCTACACTAGAACTGATGGAGAATGGCTACATTGAACTGCCCACTGGTCCCTTAACTCTTGATCAACTAAAAGATAGGCATGAACACAATATTACTATGATGGAACTCGCTACTGCCTGTATCAATGCCAAATTTGAAGACATAAAGGATTTTGATATAGCTAAGAAGATGTGGGACAAATTGACTCTAATATATAGTGGAGATTTGAATGTTAAGAGAGCCAGAGTAGATATTCTAAGAGGTCATTTTGATGATATGAAGATGAAAGAAGGTGAGAACATTGTGTGGTACACAAATAGACTAAAAGATGTTGTACATTCTATTAGAGCATTAGATGGAGTTATTGATGATGAAATAGTGATTAGCAAGATTCTTAGAACTTTTTTGTCAATTTATACAATCAAGATCTCTGCAATTCATGAAACAAGGGCTACATCTAACCTCACCCTTGACACTCTGATCATTAAGCTTGCAACTTTTGAATTGAATAACTTTGATAACAATGTTGTACCATTTGTTGAATCCACTTTCATTTCTTCTTTGAAGATTGGTAAGTCCTGTAGTAGGAATGATAAGAATTATGATAGTGACAGTAATACCGATGATGAACTTGATGAGCTTGAAGCTCTTATAGCCAGAAGATTGCCCAAAGGTAAAGGAAGGTATAGAGGAAAGTTACCTTTAGCATGTTTTAATTGTAAATAAGTTGGTCACATTGCTGCTAGATGTCCAAATAAGAAAAATGATGATATATCCAAAGACCAATCCGAAGGAAGCTATGGGAGAAGAGTTAATAGAGGGTACCAAAACAACAACAGAGACAACTGAGATAGCTATGACAAAGGGAAAAAGGTATGTTACATAGCCAAAGAATTTGAATCTAAATCTGACACTGATGATGATGTAGAAGTAGTATTTGTTGCTATGAAAGATGATTTAGAGGAAGAAGAGAAACATGAAGAAATGACATTGATCTCTAAAGTAAGAAAAAATGATACATGGATCATAGATAGTGGTTGCACACATCATATGAATAGTGATATAGAGAGGTTTGATCTACTTGATGAATATGATGATAGATCTATTAGAATGGAAAATGATGTAGCTTGTATGGTGAGAGGTAAAGGTTCACTAATGATCAATGATAGAATAAAATGTGAGAATGCATACTGGGTAGATGGACTAAACTATAATTTGTTAAGTGTGGCTCACCTGAATAACTTAGGCCACCGACTTTCTTTTGAGAGAAGAAAGCTAAGGATCTATGATGATGGAGGAAGACTTTTCAGAATCGGTACACAATCTAGAGGTAATCTATTTTATCTTGATATTGATCAGTCTTCTTGTTTATTAATGAAAGATGAAGATACATGGTTGTGGCACAAGAGGTTATGTCATGTGAATTTTCATAACATGATCAAGATTAGTAAGAAGAAAAGAGTTAGAGGGTTGCCTAACTCATCAAAACTAGATCATGCTATGTGCCATGAATGTCAAAAAGGTAAGATGACTAAGTCCAGCTTTAAGAGAAAAGATTACTCAACAAAGAAGATACTTGAGTTGGTTCATACCAACCTATGTGGTCCTATGAGAACTTAGAGCTATTATGGTAATAGATACTTTATTCTTTTTGTTGATGACTATACTAGACTAATGACTATTATGTTCCTGAAAGAGAAATATGAAGCTTTTAAGATGTTTAAATGGTATAAGGAAAAGGTAGAAAAAGAGACTGGAAAATAAATTAAATGCTTAAGATTTTATAGAGGAGATGAATTTATCTTTGATGAATTTACTAATTTATGCAATGAGAATGGTATTAAGAGATAGGTCTCTGCACTAAGGACACCTCAGCAGAATGGGATTGTTGAAAGAAGGAACAGGTCAATCATCAACTATGCTAGAACACTAATGATACAAAAGAATGTTGCTCAAACATATTGGAGGGAAGCTGTTAGCACAACTGTATATGTGTTTAACCAAGTACAACTGAAGGACTCCAACTAGACACCTTATGAGCTATGGTTTGGACACAAACCTACTATAAGTTATTTCAAGATTTTTTGAAGAAAATGTTTTATTCTGAAAGATGAGAGAAATGGGAAATTTGATTCTAAAGGTGATGAAGGAATATTCTTAGGATATTCTACTAAGAGTAAAGCATACAAATGTCTAAATAAGGTTACAAATAAGATGATTGAAAGTACTAATGTTTGTGTTGATTATTTTGATGACAAGAACACAGAAGAAAGTAAAAGAGAACTAGAAGACTATGGTAGATTCACTTACATTGAACTTCCTAACTATCTACCAAAGTTGTAGCCTATGATAACCGGTCAACAAGAAAATAACCATAAGGAATAGGAAAGGGAAACTGATGAACAAGATGGTACTACTGAGCAAGCACATGAATTTGAATAGGATGAACAAGAGAGAAGAAACTGAGTACTGGCTAGTTTTGTTAGAAGACATCATCTTGAAACACAAATTATTGGAGATAGACAAGCTGGGATACAAACTAGAAGCAAAGAAAGACAAGGTACATGTTTTGTTTGTGAATTTGAACCAAAGAATGTGAAATTTGCATTAGAAAATGGAGAATGGGTTAATGCAATGAAGGAGGAAATAGAACAAATAGAGAAAAACAAAACTTGGTCCTTAGTACCCCAGCCTAAAGATAAGAATGTTATCGATACTAAATGGATATTCAAAAATAAGCTGAATGAAAATGGTGAAGTAACAAGAAATAAAGAAAGATTGGTATGCAAGGGATATGCACATGAAGAAGGCATTGAATATTGTGAGACATTTTCACCTATTGCTAGATTGGAAGGAGTTAGAATGCTACCTACATATGTTGCACACAAGAAATTTAAGGTTTATCAAATGGATGTGAAGTCAGCATTTCTGAATGATATACTTGAAGAAGAGGTCTACATAGAACAACCTGAAGGATTTGTTGATCTAGACAATAGAAACATGATATGTAGATTACACAAAGCTTTATATGGTTTGAAACAAGCATTGAGAGCATGTTATGAAAGACTACAGACTTACTTGTTAAGTATTAGATTTGTGAGAACTAGTGAGAACAACAATTTGTACATGAAAGGAGATACTGATGACACTATTATTATTGCTGAAATTTTTTTTGATGATATTATTTTTGGAGGTCAAGATGATGTATGTAAATCTTTTGCTGATGAGATGAGAAAAGAGTTTGAAATGTCTATGTTTGGAGAGACTAAATTCTTTCTGGGACTACAAGTGATTCAGCAGAGTGATGGGATATTTATCTCATAGTCTAAGTACATAAAACAAGTCTTGAAGACATTTGGAATGGAAGATGCTAAACCTCTAGGAACACCAATGGCTACTGGAATTAAATTGATAAAGGAAGATGAAACTACAGAGGTAAATCAAACACTTTATCAATCCATGATTGGTAAGCTCATGTATGTAGTTCATAGTAGACCAGATATAGCACATGTTGTGGGAATTGTTGCTAGATATTCTGCTAATCCTAGAGAATCACACATGATTGATACTAAAAGAATCTTAAGATATCTAAAAATGACAGAGGATTATGGTTTATGGTATCCTAAGGAAGGAAAGTTTGAATTGAAGGTTAATACTGATGCTGATTGGGCGAGAAATGTAGATGATAGAAAAAGTACCACTAAAGGAGCATTTTTCTTTGGTGAAAGACTTGTAACTTGGACAAGCAAAAAGAAAGCTTGTATTTCCCAGTCGATAGATGAAGCAAAGTATGTTGTTGCTGGTACTAACTATTCAAATATTACATATATCAAGCAAATGTTGGAAGGAATGAATGAGGTAATCACTGACCCAGTGATTATATACTTTGACCACACAAGTGCAATTAATATTTAAAAGAATCCTATTATGTACTCTAAGACAAAGCATATATCAATTAAGTATCATTACTTAAGAGAACAAGTGCAAGAGAATCAAGTGAAGTTCAAATTTTTTATATCTAAAGAACAACTTACAGATATTTTTACAAATCCTCTACCAAAGGACACATTTGAATATTTGAGGACTAGACTTGGGGTCTGTCCCCTATCTATCAATCACTAATGTTATCTAAATGTTGCATCATCCTAATTTTATCAAAAGATCATTCATGTTGATGTAGCATAGTTCACACTTTGGATATTGTTCAAGGTTGTGATTAAGTTTGAAGAACTAAAATAGATTGGGATATCAGTATACTAAGATACAAAGGAAGTAATGGACAACAAAGAGTTACTTAGATACTACAAAGCTGATTATTTATTTGTTTCTTTAGAATTGTTGTCAAAGAGAGAGATAAATAATATGAAAAGGAAAAAGAGAGACATGCACCGATGAGAACTATCTAAGGGAGAGATAATCTGAACAGAACCTGAGAACTAAAAAGGTTATATCTACAGAATGAAAAAGATGTATTTTATAATGCTCATGAGTAACTTAGTGATTAAACATATTAATTTTGTATAAGCTTAGCTAAGAATTTGATCACATAGTTGTAGAATACATGTTTGGTATGTGTATGGTACATTTCATATTACTTGAGTTGCCATCAATGCCAAAGGGAGAGATTGATGAACTACAACTGATTTGGAACCAGAATGAAGAATTTGTAATTTGAGATTACTGAGGAGTTGATGATAAGATAATGCAAGATGATTAAATCATTATTATATTGTCATTCATGTCAACTAGCTTGACAATACTTATCTTGTAAGTTGCTATACCGACACATCTAAAGAAAGGTGAAAGAGATGAAGAATAAAAATATCTACATGAGGAAGATGTATATGTCAAATGGGGATAAAGGAATACATTGAGTAACTTGTTGATGAGTCTATGACTTGATGATATCAACTTTATTATGTTTCATTCATCTATGATGAAGAAAAGAGCTGAAAGACACAAAGCAACGTTGTTGGTAAATAAAGCTTTTCAGTATACACTGATGGAATGCAGTGTATACTGAGCATAGTTTTAACTGAGATTGCATTCACTGATGCATTTCTTTGTTAACTGAGCAAAACAAAAAGAAATTAAATGATCAGTTTAGCTAATAAAGTGATGAGTTGTAAAGTATATGAAATCAAGGTAACATATAAGGTTTTTTATGAAGATCAATGGCTAACATAAGTAAAAAAAGGATCTAATGGAGAAGATTGAAATGTGTTACTGACTCATTAGCCAAAGAAGGTTAAAGTAGAAAAATCTATGAATATGATGAAGCAACAAAATTTGATGGAGGAAAAGAAAATGATTTACTTGTCTATATAAGAGACATTGGTTTCACTATTGAAACTATGCCAAAAGAAGAAGATACTACAAAATTTTTGCCTGAAGAAGTTTTCATGGATCTTGATCATACTAGTTAATAAGAACCAAGCTGCAAAACAATTACTAAGCTACAAAGAGTAATTACCGATGGATAGTAAGTTGATATTGTATTGAATCTGAAATAGTATATTGATCAGAAATATTTGAATGAGCTAAACATAGATCTATAAATTGCAAATTAAAGTTGTTTCAAGGAAGATCATCTATTGTTACATATTTAACCATTGTACATAGTCAAATATCTTAACCGAGTGGACTATGAAAGTCTTTTGGTGTTCATTCATAGAGTGAACAGTGTTATCCTATCAACCCCAGAGTGACTGCTAGTTGGATGATAACTTCTAGTCTAAAATCATCTAACAAGGTCACACCTAATAGTGTGTTTGTAACCTTTAATAGGGTTGGGTCTTCACCGACCTCACTTTAGAAGAGTGAAAAATTTTGGGTTTCCGGTCCTAGGTGGTTTTTCCCTTAATAGGGTTTCCATGTTAAATCTCTTGAGTTATGTGTTGATTATGATATTTGTGTGTTATCATACTTTGCATATTACATGTTAGATTTGATTGATAACTATTATAAGTTTAGACTAACAATCGGTAAAAACACAGATAGTGAAAGTATTTTATGTTTATCGAGCAGTAGAAATTTAAGAATTTGTTTTTGGATTATACATTTTGATTTGGGACACTGGATAATTGATTCACCCCCCTCTTATTTATTCTAATAGGTATCATCAAGGAACTTGATCTTGTTTTCATAATTTGCATTAAGAGTAGTCATTAACTAATCCATAATGTCTTCCTCCAAGATCTCTCCACCATTATTCCTGATTCCAGCAACTGCTTCATTGATCCTTAGGTTGCAATCTCTAATGTCTTCTTCAGGTAGCATCTCTAATGCATTGTGTCTTTTCTTCCATTTTTTTCTGCATGCATTCTTTTCTTATGTATCTCCTTCAAACATGTCTTCTAGCTGCTTCCATATCTTGTAGGTTGTATCTACTTTCTTTATTTCTAAAAACTCACTATCAGATAAGATGTTGATAAAGCCTTCTTTTGCTATTGCATTCTGATGGAATAATTCCTTATGCTTATCAGTCACATCATCCTTCACAAGATCTAGTAAAGAAGGAATCTTAACTTCTTTGATAGGAACTTGAAAAAATTTGAAAGCAATGCATTGTAAATGTGTCACTATCTTGTTCTTCTAGTCAAGATAATTCTCTCCATCAAACTTAGGACTTTCTTTTCTAAAAAAATGCCATCTAATCAACCTCAAGCTATTAAAAATTTTCCCTAAGGCACTTGGATATGATACCAATTGTTAGGAATAGTCCCTAGAGATAACTGAGAGGGGAGGTGAATCAGTTATCTAAAAGTTTGAATTCTTTATCCAATTAAGTATACTTAAACTTTAAGCATAAACACAATGAGAGAACACTTGAACACAACAAAAAAATTTTGGTTATAGAGAAACACAAATAGGTAAAAACCTTGGTGGGAATTGACACCCACTAATAATATGCACTAAATCTATTAAGAATAGTCTCAAAAGATAACTGAGGGGGAGGGGCTGAATCAATGAGAGAACACTTGAACACAAGACAAAAATTTTGTTTACGGGGAAACCCAAATAGGTAAAAACCACAGTTGGAATTGACACCCACTAATAATCTGCACTAGAGTTTTTGATCCTTGTTAGAAGATCTTCAACCCTATTAGGAGTTGTCTTTACAATGCATTTAGTACAGTGACCTAGTCAAGGGTCAGACCCCACAAGGAGTCTTTTACAATTAACCCTATTAGGGGTGAGGACACACTCTCTGAGAGCTCACTGCTCAAAGGGGTGAAGGCTGCAACCTTCTGAATAATAGATACACACTATATCTAGATCTTGATGAATTGTGCTTAGACATACTATCTAGATCAGTCCCAATGAATATGATATACTCTTTACTTGGTCACATAGACCTTCTACTAATGGCTCAACACTTCGTACACTCTAGTCTACTCTACACATTCAACATGAACCATCCTTTAGCAACCACAAATGACTTCCTATACATATCTTTCCTCTAAATGATATAATCAAGTTATCTTGTTAGAAGAACTTTTAAATTATATTAGAGAAATAATAACACACTCTAATAACATCTCATTCAGCTCTACTAAGCACGTAACACAAAATGGGACTTGTCTAAATTAATAAGTGTAGGCGCATGCTAGACACTATTGGTTCTACCAAGCTAATTGATACTTTCTCCTCAAGCTGAATTACATAATGTTCTCTTAACCACACATTCTTAAGTATTCTCCAATCACTAATCTAAGTGAACATACTGAAATGATAGGTGCAACTCATGTACCAATATAGTCTATGTCAGCTCTTCTAGATAAACACATGAAACTACAACTGCTAAATAGCAACTACATAACTTCACTTCTACAACTCATCAGACTCTACATCCATGAATGCAACATGACTAACATGTATCCATCCCATATCCAAATACACAAGGCTTCATGATGATCATACAGATAGTCACTCACATAACACAATCTATAAATCTATCAGGAACACTACTTACACAAGCTACTACATAAGTCTCTATCATAACAATTAACCTCTACATCCATGATATCATGTCGATAACATTTCCATGCTACATATACTCAAAGCTTACTACATAAGTCTTCCATGCATGCTACTTACCATATATTGTCATCAATGAAAAACATACAATCTGTACTAGCTTGCTAGCAAATCTCTAACAAACTCTATCATATGCATGTGCGTTGATGCTCGATTCCTCTAGTGCTTTGCTAAAAATCTAGTCTTCCATACTTATGTATATTTATGATCTTCTAAGTTATGCACTAAATCCAAAACTTCATATGACTTTATTTCCATAATGACTGTTGGAGATTTTCCAGCAAGCCGTTGCTGACTATGCATTTGTCATTGATGAAAACATATGGAAAGTAGCATGCATGGATGAATTATGAAGTAAGACTTAATTATATGAAGCATAGACATGTTATCAGCATGATATCATGGATGTAGTGGTTTATAGGTAGTACAAACAATTATATTGCAGTTTGCATCATAAGTGTTCCTAAAAGAGTTACAGATAGTGTTTTGAGTATGGTTGTCTATACATTTGACATTAAGCATTGTGCCCTTGGATATAAGATGAAGACATGTTAGTGATGTTAGATTCATGAATGCATAGTATTTTGTTTAGTAGAAGTGAAGTTATGCAGTCACTATTCACCAGTAGTAGATGTTTATTCAGAAGAGCCGACATAGATACTATTAGTTCTGGAGTTGCACCTATCATGAGGGTATGCACCCTTGTATCTAAGCTTAGAGAAGATTTATTGATGTTTATATATGAGCACATGAAGTAAGTCAGCTTGAGGAGAAAGATCTAGTTGTTTTGGCAGAGCCAACAGTGTGTAGCGTGCATCTACAATTATCTTATTGGACAGGTCCTAGAATGTGTTGCATGCTTAGTAGAGTTGACTGAATTGTTATTGGAGTTTTTTATGGTTTCTCTAATATGATTTCAAGGTGGTTCTAATAGTCCAACTTGATTATATTATTTAGAGGAGAGATATATATAGATAGTCATTTGTGATTGCTTGAGTGTGGTTCATGGTTGATAAAAAGAGAAGAGTAGAGTGTCCAAAGTGTTGAACCATTAGAAGAAGTTCTATGTGACCAAGTAAATTTTTTGTGCTATACATTGAAATTGATCCAGATATAATGTCAAAACATAGTTCAACAAGATCTAGATATAGGGTGTATCTATTAAATAGAAGGTTGTAGCCTTCACCGCTTTAAGCAGTGCACTCTTGGATAGTGTGTCCTCTCCCCTAATAGGGACTATTTTAAAAGACTCCTAATAGGGTATGACCCTTGACCAAGTCTACTATACTAAATATATTTTAAAGAAACTCCTAATAGGGTTAAGGATCTTCTAGCAAGGATCATAATATACTAGTATAGAATATTAGTGGGTGTCAATTCCCACTAGGTTTTTTTACCTATTTGGGTTTCCCCATAACCAAAATATTATTGTTGTTTTCATGTGTTGCTTCATTGTATTTATGCTTATGTTTAAGCATACTTAATTAGATAAAGAATTGAAACTTTTAGATAACTGATTCACCCCCGACCCTCTCAATTATCTCTTGGGAGTATTCCTAACAATTGGTATCAAAGCCAAGTGCCTCAGAGAGAAAGTTTTAGAATATGAAAGAAACATAAACATCCTTGATGAGACCATGGAGTTTACATCAAATTTCAAGAGAGATACCTTGATTAGTAAAATCTCAACTTTTGATATTTCAAGATTAAAGACTGAACCTAAAAGTGAGATAGCCTTCAAAGCAATAGACCATGGTAAGAAATCTGTAAACACTTCTGGTAATTTTGATGATATTGATGAAGAGAAAATACTACATGATTTCATTTCTATGATTTAAAAAAAAGAAAAGAAAGGAAAAATAAAATATGAAGGTCAATTACCATTTAAGTTATTTTCATGTAATAAGATTGGTCACTTTGCATCTAAGTTCCCTACAAGAGCTAGAAAATTCAAAAATGACTACAAGCCTAAGAGCTCCAAGGAATGTTACTGTACTAGAGATGGAGTTTGAGATGATGAATCAGCTGAAGAAGATATTGGATTCATTTCTATAACTAATGATGAAGATAAGAAAGAGGAACAAGAGCTAGCACTGATTTCACAAGCTAACATAAGGATAGACTAGATCATAGATTTTAGGAATGAATTCTGAAGCCCTTGGTAATCATTCTATAGCAGTGGTTGTTGCATTCATGAGTATGATTATCATTGATGTCAATAGAATGATATTCTGGAGTTTAGAAAATCTAACCACCTTAGGGTTTGCATAAGTTGAATATACATTGCATATCTTGTTTTCTTGTTTGCTTGTCTTGTTCATTTGAAGGTGCATGCCTTGCTTTCATGGAAAATGCTTAAAACAAAACAAAAAAAGGTGAAATCTAGTAAGCACATTGTGTTGGACTTAAAGTATTTTGTTACATCTCTACAACATTTGGATCTTGGGATTAAAATTGAACCTCTCATGTGTTTGGCTTGACTGTTTACATGCTTTCATAAGAACACATTTTAATCGATGCTCTTAATGGGAAATAAAAGAACATAGATTTTTTTTTACAAGTTTGTGTAAGTGAATGCTTATGTTTAAACCTTAAGTAATTCTTGGTTCCAATATCAAATATCTCATTGAGTGATTGAGGGCATGGATTCATTCCTTGTTTATATGGGGAGTTAAATGCACCACGTCGTGGACTCACTCTATGTTTTCTTGGAAAGTTAAATATTCCACTGATTCAACCCTTTTTCATTTGTGAGTAGTATTGATAAGAAACTTTAGAGTAATTTTGATTGATCTTGTTGGCTAAATTGGGTTGTTGGACTTTCTTATTTCTAATCACCCCTTGTTTCCACTCTTTAGATGCAATATCATCATTCATACATACGGGAGGGGTCTACTTGAAAAGAGCATTAAGTGTTCCACAAATTTTCCCCCTTTTTATGCTTTCTTGATCTCATTAGTTTTCTAAGGTGTGGAATCATTTTGAGTTTGTGTGAAGAGTTAAATGTTCCACTTTTGGACTCACTTTCAGTTTGTGTGAGGAGTTAAATGTTCCACTTTTGGACTCACTTTGAGTTTATGTGAGGAGTTAAATGTTCCACCTTGTGGAATCACTTGACATTCACTTGAAGGGTTAAATGTTCAACTTTTGGACTCACTTCACATTCACTTGAAGAGTTAAATGTTCCACTTTTGAACTCACTTCACTTTTACTTGAAGAGTTAAGTGTTCCACTTTTAGTGCTTTAAATGCTTTTGATAGTGAATTACTTACTTTTTATTTCTAGAAGGCCAGCTTGGGGACACACCACCTCAAGGGATGACCTTAAATCTTGTGTTCCAATGAAGTATAAATAGTGGGAGGTGAATTGAAAGACACATCTCTTGGTAATTGAGTTTGATATCACTCTTGGCTAAGCCTCAAAGAAATTTATACCTATGAGAAGTGAAGGAGGAGATTTGGGTTACCATCTCCCCCCGGCTGTGTGATTTTAGATTCTTCTCATCTATGGATTTGGGCCTCACGTACCTTGCGTATATTGAGGAATTCTTAGAAAAGCCATGTATATCCTTGTAGACAGCTTGATAAGGTGTTGTTGTGTTCTAAGAGCCTGCTAAAACATCTTCAAGTACATACACAAGTAAAACCTTTAAGGATTAGGAATACTAAGTCACTATCTCCATTCATGTGCAAGGTTGCTTTGTCCCTAGCCCATTGTTTGAAGACTATTTTCTTGAACTCCTTGATTGTTGTCTTATGTGCCTATTCAATGATGAAAATCTATTGATGTACTTACTAGATCTTTTAAAACAAACTGAGTTCCTAAGTTGAAACACCAACTTTTCACAACTTGCTTATTTTCCTACCTTGTCATTAGGGACTTGTCTTGACTACAAATTTCTGATTTTAGCCTTCTAGGGATCATCTCAATTGATTTATAAGGTTACCTTGAAAATAATTTGTCAAGTTAGAGAGATATTCCTAGTGAACAATTTATCTTTAAAATTGTTGATTACACCCTTGGAGAATTCTGATCCTACTATTGTCCAAATCATTTTACATATATCTCAATTTCAATTTGAGTTTTGGCTAAGTCCAACCTCCTGATTCAAAAGTGCAAGGGTATTCACCCTTTGATTTGAAGCACCTCTTTGACAGTGTTGGTGATGCCTTTTATTTTCTATCTTTTCATTTTCTCTTTGGACAATAGAGAATCTTAATTATTCTAGGTTGGCATTGACACTTTGAGAGATTGACTTATCAACTAGAGTTTCTTTCTTTCATGTCAGTTACAACAAGATACCAAGTTAGTCAAGGGAAATGACCTCTAGTTGTTAGATTCTAGGTGCTATCATGCTGCTCAACATCTCAATGAATGTTATGGTATCAAATACACAAGATGACTCTTAGTCTTCTTCTTTCCTCTCCATTTCCCATGTTCTTCTGAAGTCTTCAATTCCCATGGGAAATTCTTCTTCTTCTTCTTGATTCTTTTCCTCTTATTTTCTAGTCTACCTTCTTCTATTCATCTATTCATTTCTTCCATGATTGATTCCTCCTCTTCTAGAACCATGAATTTCAACTATCTTGTTAAGGAACCTCTCTTGAGAATAGATGATCTTGAACTCATTGCTCAATTTGAAGAATATCTTGAGTCCTCCAACAGTCCTTCCAAATATCTCATGGGTGATAAACTTATGGAAAAAATAAAGGAAAAGATGATTAAATCAGATGTCTTTGCTAGGATCATAGACATGATCATATCACAACCTCCTTCTTCTAAACATTCTTCATCATCTAAGTTTTCTCATTCTTCCTCATCTTCCAAATCTTACCATGAATCTTCTAAACATTATTCCCATTCTTCATTATCCAAGTCTTCTTCTTCCACTAAGTCTTCAATTTCCTCTTCTTCATGATCTCATTCTTCTTCTACTTTTCCCAAGAGTCTTACTTCTCTTTAGAAGACATACCATAAAGAGAAACGTGATAGTCCTTATGATGTCTCTTCCACAAATATTGACACACCCACCTATGATGACTATGATGACTTTGATGATGGACAATGTAATGATGCCCATAAAACTTCTATTCCTAAGAATCATCCTCATGGTACACTTATGATTTCTAAGGGGGAGTCGTATTGGGTAGACTCTAATGGTGATCCATATGACTCTAAATTTGAAGAATTCTTTGATGATTTTTGCAAACAATACAATATTCCTACTAAGGAATAGAAAATCTACCGCACTGATTTCAAATGTCAAAAGACTCTCTCCTCTAAAAGTTCTCATGCTGAAAATAAAGGTTGTGCTCTCAAGAAAGATCATATTAATGTTGAACCTTTCTCTTGTGATGGTTCCCTTCCATCCTCTACTTCCTCCAATACCCACACACTTTCTAAAGCTTCTGAGTCTTCCAAATCTTTCATAAATCCTTCATCCAACAAAGATCCTAAGGCTTTCCAAGCTGTTCCCTAGAGTTATTCTCAAGAAACACCTCTTAAAGATACTCAAGCTAACCTTCACTTGGCTGTAAATACTTTCAATAATGCTAAACCTAAAGAGCCTAAGTCTTTAAATGCTATAATGCCTATTTCACCTAGTCTTTCATCATCTCCTCCAAAGTCTTCCATACAATTCCAACATGCTTCCTTGTCGTAGAAGTGGCTCCATGTCAAGAGGACTCTAAAAATGATAAAGAAAAGAACATAAAAAAATATCAAGATCAAGAACCCTCCATGTCATCCAATTCTTTTCATGATGTCTCTCAACCATTTCATGGTTCTTTTGATCCTTTACACCCTTCCTCATTCATTCCACCATGTCTTAATTCTTCCTCTAAGAAAGATCAAGTTACTACTTACACCATTGAGCTTATTGATAATCAAAATAACCTTACCACACTTGCACTTTCCAAAGATGATACTTCCATTAAGGTTATTAAAAATGGTGTTGTTACTTCTGATGTAAAGCCTATTAAACATCTAAAGAAAGTTGATATGCTTATTCTACCCAATGATCCTTGTCAAGATCAAAGTCTTCCATCTTCTTGTTCTACCACTCCATGTTCACTTCCACTTTCTACTCTTCCTAAGTCTTTGCAAGCTTTGAATGATCCTATCAAAGAAGGTGCTCCTATTCAAGATGTGCATGATCCTGTTGAAAACTCTAATGCTCACTCTAAAGATGCCGATGTCCTTGGTTCTCATATAAATGTTGATGAACTTATTGATTATCCTTTTGTGTCTTCCACATCCATCCCTGGACCTCCTCCACCAATACTAAGGGTTCCACATCTTCCTTCCATCTTGGGCCCTTATGTCCCTTCACTTTCCCCTCCTAATTCTCCTAATTCATCATCTATTTTGGGTCCTTACATCCCTCCACCTCCTATCTTTCCTCAACATCAACATAGAGGCATACCCTTGAATCCTTTTCATCCACCCACCCATCTGAACCAGTCATCTCCTCCTTCTTCTTCCACAAATCCCAAGTCTTTTGGAAGTAACTTGAATGTTCAATACAAGAAAAAGAATCAATACAAGAATCCATCAAAAAAAGAAGATCACCATGTCTTCTCTAATTGACATGGAGGCATAAAGTCAAAAGAGATATCTAAGAAGAAAACTACAAGACAAGTATGGGTTCCAAAATCTATCATTGAAGATATTTTCTCTAACACATCAAAAGAAAATAAAAAGCTTAAAGCTATATGGATTCCAAAGTCTCTCTTGAAAAAGTCTCATCTTGAGCAAAATGTGAAGTTGACATTCAATCTTCCAAAGGCTTCCACTTCATCTTTTTCCAAAAAAAATCATCCATTCCATGCACCTAAACCAAAACCTCTGCTACACATTTTCCATATTCCTTCTCGTATTCCTCCATTCACATTTGAGAATTATAACAAGCACACCAATCCTCTCTTCGAGGAGTCAAATAGAAATAATGAACTAGAATATGGTTCGCATTTGGACTAGAATATGGTTTACATTTCCTCTATTTTTCCCGCCACCCTTCAAGGTGTGTATTGATGTTGATCTTACATTTCTTTCCATCTACCTTTTCACAATCCTTCCATTCATTATCCTTCTACCTTCTATCCTTTTTCCTCATTTTCCTATTTCTCCTATCTTCCAACCTCACTCGCTTTGCATAAAAACCTTATCCTCTATTTTTTTTCTCTTCCATCTTCCTTTCCCTATCAGCATCTTTGAGCATATCATTTTAAATCCTTGGCATATCATGGTTTATCCTTTCAAGGAGCACTATCTAAAAATATTGCCTACTTTAAAAAAAAAAATTCAAAAAAATAGAAAAGGTCAAAAACATACAAAAAAAAAAAAGAGATGAAATTTTTTTGAAAATGTGCCATGGTGAAAACCTAGAAATAGGCACCTTGGTAGCAAAAGTAAAGAGAAATAAATTCATCCTATGGTGAAAACCACTCCCTTGTGGCACCTTGGATAAGTACCATGATGAAAACCTGGCAATCAGATGTCATGCGTAGTTCTTCTACATATTTAATCTATTTCATCTTCTCTCTTTGATCTTGACAATGTTGACCTATACACAAATATTTAGCTATCTTGTGAGCTATCTTACAATGATCTTTCTTTCATTCCATTCATGTTTAGCCTTCATATTCATTTTCCTTCATTCATTCTAGCCTTTTTCTATCCTTTTCCCCTTTGGTCTTGATCTAATTAAAAAAGAGAGCAAACATGATGCTATGAAGCCTCTTGACATGTCTACTCCTTTGGACTGCATCCTTCCTTTTGTAGTGCACTTTTTTGACTTATCCTATGCTAGCCTCTCATTTCTTGTCCAAATGTGCTTTACATGACAACTTTTTCCTAGCTTGGGTACTCTTGAGGAGTTTTCCTTTGAGGATGTCTTCCCTTCACTCTCCTTCATTCTCATGTCTTCCATCTCTTCCATTAGCTTGCTAATTCATCTTGTCCTCCACCTTCCTAAACATTGGGACTACATGATGTGATCTTGCTTAAAGAGTTTGATGCCCATTCTGTCTAGGGGAATCCTTTATATATATCTTGTTGGTCCTGAAAAAATACCAAAAAAATTGATATATGATGCTGAAAAAAATCCTAAAAAGCATTAAAAGTCCTAAAAAAATACAAAAAAAAAATCAAACAAATGCAAAAATTCAAAATAAAATAGAAAAAATGTCTTGGTGACAACCTAGAAACAGGCGCCTTGGTAGAAAAAATACAAAAAAGAAAAAATTGCAATAAATCCAAGTGGTGAAAACCTGGAAACAGGTGCTACTTTAGGCCTTTGCACTCCTATTTGTTAGCATGCATCCTCAACACTGAACCTTTCTCCATCATGTCTTGACCTTATTTTGCGTAGTCTGGAATTGGTCTTTATCTTTGTCTAGGGGGCATAACTATTAGCATTGGTCTTTTAGGTGCATGTGTCTCTTGGAGAATTTCACAACAGGTGTTTTTCAACACCAACCCAAACAGTGTTTTTCAGCACTACCCTTGCGTCGAGTGTTTCTTAACACTTATCATATGTCTTACCCAATAGTCTAAGTTTCATGTGACATTTCTCATTTTTAGATGTGATGATCAAATTCTGACTCTATGACCAACACACATGTACTTAAACAATTAATTCATTTGAGATATGCTGACTTTATTTTTCTTTGTGTGTTGTCGATGATGATTTCTTTGAAGAGTGGTCTCTCCTTGAGAAGTTTTCGATGATGCATAGCTAGAAGACTGAGCATATGAGAACATGTTTTATTTCTTTATCTACTTGTGGGTATATTTCATTGATCCTAATTGTCATGACCATTTATGCTAGTCCTACTTGACACTAGGGATTGACAAGGTATTATCCTTGACTATTTTGCGAGTGCATGCTTCTAGCTATCCTGACTTTCATATGTCTTGATACAAGCATAATCTTTCCATATCAAACATAGGTAATCTCACTGCATTAGTCATCTGGACCTACATGTCTTTGATGCCTAGGTGGGATTCCCACATTTCTATCTGATAGAGATCATATTCATATCCACATAGTTATGCTAGTGTGTATTGTATGATCTTACGATGCTACCTAATGCTCAATGATGATAATTAGATGTCTATAGGAATTGTGACCTTGGAAGTCAACCACTTTCATAGTAGCTTACATTCTTAGGTTCATCATAGTTTAGTTTCTACATCTTGCATATGGAGAGAGCTCTTCTTTTTATCATATACGGACTAGTTGGTCAACTGTGCTTTTTTTTTAATTCTTCTTGATCATATCTTTAATTTTTGGTCTTTCATATCACGTCATTTTCAATTCATTTTAGGATCAAAACTGAAATCCGTGTTCACCTTGATCATCAAACTCACATTTCATTCTCTTCTGTATATTTTACTGACCTTTTGAGGCATAATTTTTTGATCTTTGATGGAATTTCTTCCTTTTTCATTTCTTTCAAACTTCTAGTCTTTCATTCACCCCTTTCACTTCCTCTCTCTGAGGTTTGACTTAATCTTTATCCTATATCTTTTTAGTCAAACCTTGTCAACCTAGGGCATATCTTCACTATTTGATGGTTATCCTATCATGCTCCATCCTTCGATTATGATTTATTGTGACTTGATTAGGTTTATCAATTTTTTGCTTCTCCTCTACCTGATTTTGATTTTGATTCTGAGGGGGAAGTACCTATTGGATTTTAATAATCGATTCCTTGATTTTCTTGATTCAACTATCTTTCAGTGAGCTTTTTCTCAAGCTTGAGATTCTTATCTCTTATTTTGGATATGATCCCAAATCGACCTCATGTCTAGAATCCTTTGTCTATGTTTGTCTGAATGTGATCCAAAATTGATCTCACATCTAAGTTGTTTTGTGATCCCAAATTGATCTCAGATTGCAACTTCATTCTTTGACTACATGTGTTCCCAGATCAATCACACATTAGTCAAAGAGGGGCAAATGTATGCACCCTAAAATGGTCACCTAGACTTTGGGCCCCCATTCAACAATTTATCAAATTCCTGAATCAATATTTTCAAATATCAAAAATATCAATTATATCAATTTCCTTGATCAAATCATAATCAATTTAGTATTTCCTAAGATTTGAGCCTTATTTAATTTAAAAGAGAAAAAAATAAAAATAAAAGTCTTATTTAATTAAGAGAACATACTCCCTTTTAATTAATTAAAAATCTCTTTTAATTAAATAATAAAATCACTTTATCCTAAGCCTTTATTTAATTAAAAGGAATTTCCTCCCTTTTTATTTAAATAAAAAATCTCCACTTTTCTTCTTATTCTATGTTGCGCAAATAAAGCATTATTTTTATTTTATAAAAATAGAAAAAGTACTTTTTATCTCATATGGACACTAAAGTCAACTCCTATTTTCCTATTGGAGGATATTTGTGCACAAGGATCAAGCTTCTATTTTTCTCCATTGTTGATTAAGTCTTTTGCCTCTTAATCTCGATCGTCCATTGATTCTCATTCTCTATAAAAGAAGACCTCTCTTCTTCATTTTTCATACACTTGAATTTTATGCTATTGTTATGCTACAGGTTTTCTAAGTCATCTTGAAGCTTTTGGAGACATTCTTGCATCAAGTTTTGAAGATTTGGAGCATCATTGGCATTCAGCTTGCATCTACATCACATCTTAGCTTACATCATAGTTGCATCATCATGGTATCATTTTCTTTCATGTTTTAGATTAATCTCAGATAGTTTAATTAGAGGGTTTGTAACTCTTTCATTTCCATTTTCATAGCTTAATTGCATCTTTCATTCTCATAGATTAATTTTAGATTTCATTGGAGAAATTGGCATTGTTTCCCTTGTCTTTGATTTGGAATCTCTCATTGTGTGGTTGACTAGCAAGGTCATGAGTTTATAGCTCTAGCTGAGAGCAATTTTACAAATCTTGCAACTCCATGCATAGAAAGCTATAGATCGATTTGTGAGGGCTCATTCTTTAGTTTTCTTGCATGTAAGGATTCATAGAAGTGTGGTCACATTTTCACCATACAGTATGGACTAAAGAAAGCACCTAGAACTTGGTATGCTAGATTAGATAAGTATTTATTAAAATTGGGATTTACAAAAAGAATAGCTAATAGTAACTTATACACAAAACAAATTGAGAATGGATTGTTAGTTTTGGTTATTTTTGTTGATGACATTATTTTTGGAGGAGAAGATGAAGCTAGTGACAAATTTTCTGATGAAATGAAGACAAAATTTGAAATGAGTATGATTGGAGAAATGAAATACTTTTTGGGATTAAAAATAACACAAAATAAAGATGGTATCTTTATAAGTCAGACAAAGTACTTAAATGATTTGTTGAAAAGATTCAGTATGGAGAATTTTAAACCAGTTGGAACACCTATGGTTATAGGACATAAAATATCTAGTAAAGATGAGACACCAAAAGTTGAGCAAAAGAAATATAGATCTATGATTGGAGGATTACAATACTTGACACACACTAGACTAGATATACAACATTCAATTGGAATGGTAGCAAGAATTCAAGTTGAACCTAGAGAGTCACATTATGCAGTAGTAAAAAGGATATTGAAATATCTTAGAGGCACAATGGACTATGGACCATGGTAAGAAAATTATGATGATTTTACCCTATGTGCATATACTGATGCTGATTGGGGAAGCAACGTTGATGACAAGAAAAGCACCAGTGGTGGAGCCTTTTTTCTTGGAGGAAGATTAGTTTCTTGGTTGAGCAAAAAGTAGAATTGTATCTCATAGAGTATAGCAGAAACAAAATATGTAGCAGCAACAAATAATTATAATTAGATAATTTGGATGAAGCAGATGTTGATGGACATTGGAATCAAGTTTGATGAGCCTATTGTCATATATTGTGACAATACAAGTACAATCAGTATGTCTAAAAATTTGGTTTTACATTTTAAAACAAAGCATATAGAGATCAAGTATCATGTTGTAAGAGAGAAAGTTGTAGATAAAGTAGTCAGACTAGAGTACATAAGCACAAAGGAGTAGATAGCATATATATTTACTAAGCCTTTGCCTAAGGATACATTTGAGTATCTAAGAGGTATGCTTGGGGTTATGCCCCAACTTACTTTTGAGTAATGATGTAGTTGGTTTTTGATCAAGGGCGCTCCCCTTAATACCACAAACACTTAATAGAAATAGAGAAACAACAACAATAATATGCAAGAATAAAAAATTGGCTTCTTATTATCTCCACAAATGTGGAATTACAAACTTTCAGAATTACAATATGCAAAGCCACATGGGAATTCTCTTACAATATTCTATAGGACAAAGCCTCAAGTCAATACTCAGATCTACTACCCAGAACTATTCTGAACTGTCTAAGACAATAATACAGCCTTCCTTATATAGGCAATTTTCCACCGCCTGGGAAGGTTCCAGAATTTTAGCCAATAAGGCCGACCAAACTTAGAATTATTTTATTTTACATTTTATTACATCATAGTTGGCTCAAGATAACCTTTGAAACCCGAACAAAAATTTTGAAGAAAATTATTTTCTGCCATTTCAGGTGGCCCAACTTCTGAAGACCATAAGTCATCACCAGTTGCCCTGATCGGCTATTATAACCCCATTTTGGAAATGCCACGAAGCGCTCTATAGGCTTGACCCGTGCAAGCACCCATCACCCAAATTTTTGACCTCATCCGAGGCCTCTAAAGCCTTCAAAACTGAGTTCAAAGTTTCTGTACCCTGCTGCCAATACCGAAAATCTTCAATATCTTCCAATATACACTTGATCTGGCAATGAAACTTTACTGGCAGACTTATATGAACAAAATGAACCCCAAGAAAGAAATTAGATCATTCTGAGCACATACAAAAATTCCAAAAAATAGTAACTTTCCATAAATAGAAACTCTGTACAAAATAGCCCTTATTGAATATAAAAATAGAAATTTTTATTTTTTTTTGGGGTGATGCAAGATTGCTCTTACACCCAGGATGCTCCTGCATCAGACACCCGGGGTAATTTGAGAAGTGACCCTATCACGACTCAGGTGTGCAGAGGAATACCAAGATGGTTAACCTCCACCTTTGTTAGCCATGATGAATCTTCAATAGGTCATCCTTTCCATTTGACCAAATACTCTTCATATGTCCTGTTCCTTGTGCTTCTGCAACATGACTGTCCAGTATGTCTTCAAACTCCTTGATATTTGAACTGGTTGCTGGAATACTCCACTGTGCTGCTACAACCTCATCTTCAACACCTCCTTCATGATACTCTATCAAATCTAAAATGTTAAACACTGGTGAAATATTCAGGTCAGTAGGCAATTCTACCTCATATGCATTTCCTGAATCATGTTTCTTCAGTATCTTACATAGCCCAAACTTCTTCATTTTCAACTTGTTATATGTACCAACTGAAAATCACTCCTCCTGCAAATGAACCATGACTTCATCGCCAACCTAAAATTCCTTATGCCTCCTTTTCTCATCTACCTTAACCTTATACTGCGCATTCATCTTGGTAATATGCTTCCTCACCTCCTCATGGATGTTCTTCAAGTGTTCTACAAAATCCTCAGCTTCAGCACTACTTATTTCTCCTTTATCTATCTTTCTCAATTCAGATGCATTTCTTGGACTACTTCCATATACAATCTAGAATGGTGATTTACCAGTGCTCCTATTGACAGAATTATTGTATGCAAATTCTGCCTATGGTAAAATCAAATCCTATCCTGTTGGCTTATCTCAAACCAAACATCTCAGAAAATTTCCCAAACTCCAAATCTATCTTCAACTTCT
The DNA here is from genome assembly GCA_027943335.1 of Chamaecyparis obtusa. Lineage (NCBI taxonomy): Eukaryota > Viridiplantae > Streptophyta > Pinopsida > Cupressales > Cupressaceae > Chamaecyparis > Chamaecyparis obtusa. The sequence goes on along the minus strand of BSBK01010798.1, from coordinate 183,914 downwards.
TCCACAATGTATGCCAGAAATATCCAACAAACTTAGTATCTCGATCTGAAACTATGGTCTTTGGAAAACCATGTAGTCTCACCACTTCTCTGAAAAATAATTCTGCTACATGAACAACATCATTAGTCTTCTTGCAGGGAATGAAATGTGCCATCTTCGAAAATCTGTCAACTACTACAAAAATTGAATCATGTCCCCGCTGTGTCCTCGGTAAACCAAGAACAAAGTCCATACTGATATCCTCCCAAGGCTTCTTTGGTATAGGTAATGGCTGATACAACCCTGTATTCTGCTTCACTCTTTTTTCCATCTGACATACTCTACAACTCTGTACAAACTTCTTCACATCTTGCTGCAATTGTGGCCAATAATAATTTTCACTAACTAAAGCAAGGGTTTTATCACGACCAAAATGTCCCACGAATCCTCCACTATGCTTCTCCTTGATGAGATTCTCCCTCATAGAACTTCATGGAATGCACAACTGACTCCCTCTAAATAGCATATCATCCTGGATGATGAAATCTAACCATTTTGTCCTATCTAGAGTAACAGGTTCTGTACAAGCTTTCCAAGCTTCACCAAAATCAGGATCCTCTGGATACAAATTCTTGAGTTCCTTGAACCCAACCACCTCAATCTACATCTCTGTCAACAATAGTTGCCTTCTGCTAAGAGCATATGCAACCTTGTTAGACTTTCCACTTCTGTGTTTCAAAACAAATGTATAACTCTACAAAAACTCAACCCATTTCAAATGCCTCTGATTCAACTTTCCTTTACTATTCAAATATTGCAAAGCTTGATGATCAGTATACAAAACAAACTCCTTAGGAAGTAGATAATGTCTCCACTTCGTTAATACCTGAACTATAGCATAAAATTCCTGATCATAAATAGAATATTTTCTTTTGGCATCATTTAACTTCTCACTAAAATAAGCAATAGGTTTACCTTCTTGGCTCATAACAGCTCCTATTGCAGTACCACTAGCATCACAATCTACTTGAAACACCTTATTAAAATCTGGAAGTGCTAAAACAGGTTGTTCTGTAACTTTGTGTTTCAACAATTGAAAACTCTTTTCTGCCCCATTAGTCCGCTTAAACTCTTTTCTATCACCTCTCATTATTTCAGTCAAGGGTCTACAAATACTACTAAAATTTCTGATAAACTTTCTGTAAAAGCTAGCTAGACCATGAAAAGATCTTACCTCGGTAGCACTCCTTGGAGTAGGCCATTCAAGGATAGCCTGTACCTTCTCTGGGTCCATTTTTAGACCTTCTACTGAAACTACAAATCCCAAATACACTAAGTCTTTCTTCACAAAATTGCACTTCTTCAAATTAATCAACAATTTCTCTTCTCTCAACTTCTCAAATACCATACGAATATGCATCATATGCTCATCCAATGTCTTACTAAAGATCAAAATATCATCTAGGTAAACAATTACAAGCTTACCCAGAAATTTTTTTAGAACCTTGTTCATGAGCCACATGAAAGTGCTCGGTGCATTGGTTAGCCCAAACGGCATGACTAACCACTCATACAGTCCTTCCTTTGTCTTGAAGGTATTCTTCCATTTATCTCCTTCTCTAATCTGAATCTAGTGATATCCACTCTTCAGATCTATCTTTGAGAAATACACAGCTCCACTCAAATAGTCCATAATATCATCCATTCGTGGCAATGGAAACCTGTACTTGATTGTGATCTTGTTTATTTCCCTAGAATCTGTACACATCCTCCATTCACCATTCTTCTTTGGTGCTAATACCGCTGGTATAGCACAGGGACTTAGACTCTCTCGAATCAACCCCTTCTGCAATAACTCATGTACTTGTCTGTTCAACTCTTCACTTTCTCCTGGTGTCATTCTATGTGCTTCCTTGTTTGGCAAACTGGCTCCTAGAATCAAATCCATCTGATGACTGATCTTCCTTACTGGTGGTAATCCATCAGGTACATTATCAGATACAATATCCTGAAACTCATTCAACAAATCTGCAACCTCTACAGGTACATCCTCTACTTCTTCTTTACCAACTTTTGGAATTAAAGCAAAACACACATGCTCATACCTCATACCATCTTGGAATTTTCTTCCATCAAAAAATGTTATTCTTGCATTACCACATACCTTTTCTTCGGTCTCTTTCAATGGCTTTAGCTTATGTCGCACTCCATCCTTTGTCAGGGAATAGGTATTCACACGACCATCGTGTACAACACATCTATCAAACTGCCATGGTCTACCCAATAACATATGACATGCATCCATAGAGATGATATCACATAGTACCTCATCTTGGTATCCACCGATCTTGAACTTTACCATGCACTGTTCATTGACCATGACCTTGTGGTCATCCTGCACCCAGGCAATCCGATATGGATGTGGGTGTTTCTATCTCTTGAGCTTCAACTTTGTCACCATCTCTTCTGACACCAAATTGTTAGTGCTTCCACTATCGATAATCACATCACATCATTTACCCTCACACTTGCATCGAGTGCGAAACAGGCTCCTCCTTTGTTCAGGTTCATTCTCACCACTTAGCAAGACTCTTCTGTTAATTAGCGTTTCTCCTCTTTCAGCATCTTTAGAATTTGATGATCTAGCATCTTCATCTACATGTGCAACTCTGGCCTAGCCTTCATTTCTCCTATCTATTCTGCCTTGGTGCTGAGGACATTCAAATGCCCTATGACCTTCTTCTCCATAGTGAAAAAATGTTCCACGAAAGCCACCTCTTGTAGATCCTTGTCCTCTTCCTCTTCCTCTCTGATCTCTATTATTTTGATCCTGGAAGTGATTGGAATTATTTCCTCACTGATTCTGACTGCTACTGGCCTCATCCTTCTTTTTCAGATCTTCATTTCGGCCACCATATGACCATCCACTAGATCATCCACCGCGACCTCTTCCATTTTGTCTGCTCTCAAACTTCTTGTTCAAATTTTCCTCTACTTTTAGGGCAAATTGGTACGCCTCTTCAATACTATTCATTCAAACCAGATTCAGCTCCTCCTAAATGCTTGGCCTTAACCCATTAAGGTATCGGGCAACTTTCTCCTTATCAGCTTCTGCATGGCCTCTTTGATGAGAAGTCGATAGAACTCCTCTGTATACTCCTTAATAGATCTTCTTTCTTGCTTCAAACTCCACATTTTCTTGAGTAGGTCAAGCTCATAATCAATAGGAATGAACTGTCGCTTCAATTTATCCACCATCTGATCCCATCTCATGATTTTCTCCTTTCCCCTTCTATTTCACTCCAACTAAATTTCTTGCCAGCAGATCTTCGCATGATCTTTCAGTTTGGCCTTCACAAATTTGACCCTATCAGGATCCTCAACATCTTCGTACTCAAAATATTCCTCACATTCATTGATCCAGTCGATCAATTCCTCTGGGTTAAGATTTCCATAAAATGTAGGAACCTCAATCTTAGGTCTTTTCTCAATTTTGAAAATTGCCCAAAAAAGTCTTTCTTCCTCCTGGTTTACAATTTCAGCTTCTCCTTCTTGATATTCTTCTTCGGCTTCATCCTCGCTTTCATCTCTGACATTAAGATTCATTCCTCTACGAATTTCTTCTTGCAATGCTCGCATTTGTCTCTGCAGCTCTCTAACCTCAGGTGTTACAGTACCAGCTCTTCCGCCACGTTCTTTTCGTGGAGGCATTTTCATGATGTGCGCTAAAACCCTAACCACGGTCCTAGTGCAAATTGCCTCACATTCAGTGATCTATTTACACACTCAAGAACTCCTACTCTGATACCACTTGATGAAGGGTGCTCCCCTTAATACCACAAACACTTAACAGAAATAGAGAAACAACAACAATAATATGCAAGAACAGAAAATTGGCTTCTTATTATCTCCACAAATGTGGAATTACAAACTTTTAGAATTATAATATGCAAAGCCACATGGGCATTCCCTGACAATATTCTGTAGGACAAAGCCTCAAGTCAATACTCAGATCTACTACCCAAAACTATTCTGAACTGTCTAAGACAATAATACAGCCTTCCTTATATAGGCAATTTTCCACCGCCTGGGAAGGTTCCAGAATTTTAGCCAATAAGGCCGACCAAACTTAGAATTATTTTATTTTACATTTTATTACATCATATTCAGCTCAAGATAACCTTTGAAACCCGAACAAAAATTTTGAAGAAAATTATTTTTTGCCATTTCAGGTGGCCCAACTTCTGAAGACCATAAGTCATCACCAGTTGACCCGATCGACTATTATAACCCCATTTCAAAAATGCCACGAAGCACTCTACAGGCTTGACCTACACAAGCACCTGTCACCCAAATTTTTGACCTCATCTGGGGCCTCTAAAGCCTTCAAAACTAAGTTCAAAGTTTCTGTACCCTGCTGCCAATACCGAAAATCTTCAATATCTTCCAATATACACTTGATTTGGCAATGAAACTTTACTGGCAGACTTATATGACCAAAATGAACCCCAAGAAAGAAATCAAATCATTCTGAGCACATACGAAAATCACCAAAAAATAGTAACTTTCCATAAATAGCAGCTCTGCACAAAATAGCCCTTATTGAATATAAAAATAGAAATTTTTAATTTTTTTTTGGGTGATGCAAGATTGCTCTTACACCCAGGATGCTCCTTCATCATTTTCATCTATCCAGTGGTTTATGGCCCTATATATTTTATGGATTGGATGTTGGTACTTCCTCTATGAGGGAGTATGTGTATCTAAGCTAAGTCATTAAGGAATTTTGTGAATGTATTTTCTAAATAGTGTATTTTTACATTGAGCTACTGTTTGACATAGCGATAGAATTTTTTTCATTGATGTCAATGGGGGAGAGAATCATGAAAAACATTGAGGAAAAAATTTGAGAGAGAGATTGAATAGGAAAATGAAGCAAGATTTGATTGATGATAAGCAGTAGTACAGTTGAGCAGTAGTGATTGGATTTTTGGAACATTGGATATTTTTCATCTATGTTGCCATCAATGCCAATGGGGGAGATTGTTAGGAATGAATGATGAAACCCTTGGCAGTCATTGTGTAGCAGTGGTTGTTGCATTCATGACTATGATTGCCATTGATGTCAACACAATGATATTCTGGAGTTTAGCAGAAAAGCAAGCACAGTTTTGTTTTGTGCACATGTTATATTGTAGATTGAGTTATGCACAATTAATGGTATGTTCTTTGATGTGTTATTAGCCTATGGTTAAGAGGACATAAAGAAATTCATTTATTCATGAAATTTATAAGCATTTTGGTGGAAGCAGTATTCTGGCAGTATTCCTGTGTAGCAGTTTTTGGTAATCGGTTGATATCTCCTAACCGGGATGGAATCTAATTCTACATAGTTAAAGGGAAGTTTGAGACTCATTTTTGGTGATGTGGTTCATAGTGCAAACTTTGAGGTCACACGATTGGAAAGTTATTGTATCTGGAAGCTGACATTCTTATGTAATTTTGATGTAGTGTGTTGAAATTATTATTATTTTTTTGCATGCTGACTCATTTGTAATTATTTGAGTGTGGTATAAAGGAAGGAATTTTTTCCTTTTTATGAGAATATTGTAATTGTTATAATATGAAGTTGTGAAAGTTTTGATGTGAATGTATGCATGAAGTGAAGAAATGAGCTAATTCAGTGATGAAGGAAGACTTGAGAAGTATAGAGATCTGGATTTGTGATCTTATGTAGCAGAGAGTGTGGTTTTGGTACAGTGTGAAGGAGGTAACATATTTCATATTATTCTATTGAATAATCCTAAGATCTATTGGATAGTGAGTTCAGAGATCTTGCCTTGAAGCTGTTTAGGCAGTGGGTCCTTCTATCTTCCATAACTCCTAACAGGGTTAGAATCTTTTAACAAGGATTCAAAAACTTCTAACAGAGATTCATATGTACTAAATGTATTTCATAAGACTCCTAAAAGGGTACATCCTCTAACAAGGAACTTTCATATTAGTGCATCATTTTGTGGGCATCATTCCCATCGGGGTTTACTCTTTGATCAAGGGGTTCCCTAGTTAACATATCTTGTGTTATTGTGTCATTGTGTATGATTATCATTCTATGGTTGGTTACTGCATTAATTATATGGTTTGAAGCTGTTGAATTTGATATTGAATTTAATGTTGAAAAATGGTTTAATTATCAGATAACTAATTCACCCCCCCCCCCCCAAATCTCAGTTATCTTGGTGGTCTTTACTTTCTAACAATAGATAGTGGTTGTTCACATCACATGATAGGTGAAAAAGGAAGATTTGTTTATCTAGATAAATACAATGGTGGAATGGTTAGATTTGGAGATAACACTCCTAAACCTGTCATTGGTAGAGGATCTATCATATTGGATAGAAAGAACAACACTAATGATGTTCTCTATGTTGATGGTTTGAAACATAACCTTCTTAGTGTTGGGTAGTTACTTGAAAAAGGTTATTAGGTGGAGTTCAAAGAAAACAAATGCATCATTAACAACAAGGATGGTGTTATGATTGCATCAGGATCAAAGAATAAAGGTAATGTTTTCCAACTCAATTCAAAAGCAAGTTGTTTTATTGCTAAAATTGATGACAGTTGGTTGTGGCATAAAAGACTATGTCATATCAATTTTGATAACATAGTAAAGATAAGCAATGTAAAGGCAGTAAGAGATCTACCTAGAATAGAAAATCTAGTTGATACTATATGCAAGGAATGTGTGATGAAAAAATATGTGAGAAACTCATTCAAGAGAAAGCACAATTCAGTAGAAAACAAGTTGGATCTGATTCATACAGACTTGTGTGGTCCAACTCAAACAAGATCTTATTATGGTGAAAGGTATTTCATTTTGTTTGTTGATGATTATACTAGGATGATGTGGGTTGCCTTATTAAAAGATAAGTTACAAGCATTTGAGAAGTTCAAAATATTCAAAGCTAAGGTTGAGAATGAATCTGGACTAAAGATAAAATGTTTAAGATCGGATAGAGGAGAAGAATTCACCACTAATAGATTCTATGAGTGTTGTGAAGAACATGGCATAAAGAGATAGTTAAGCACACCTAGAACCCCTCAGTAGAATGGAATTGTAGAGAGAAGGAATAGGATCATCCTTGATACAGTGTGCACCATCATGATTGAAGGAAAAGTTGCACACACCTATTGGAGAGATGTAGTCAATACTACAGTCTATACCATCAATAGAATATAATTGAGACCAAGCGTAGACAAAACACCTTATGAGATATGGTTTGGTAATGTTTGCATAGTAAAATACTTTAGAATCTTTGGAAGCAAGTGCTACATCAAGAGGGTTGAAGCAATTTGCAAGTTTTATGCAAGAAGTGATGAAGGTATTTTCCTTGGTTACTCAACTAAAAGAAAAGCTTATAGATGTTAAAGTTTAAGGTTAAAGAAGATCATTGAGATTTCTCATATTAATATTGATGAAAAGTTTATGGTTCAAGAAAGATATCATGATTACTCACCTATGATTGAAGAAGAACCCAAACCTTCCACTAGTGAGATAGTTGTTGAAGAAATGTTTGATAGAATTGATGTGTTATTCAATGAACCTAAGACAAGTGAAGTAGAAACTCCAAAGGCTAATGATTTAGCATCACCTAAATTTCCAAATTTCATTTCTAGATATCATTCTAAGGATGACATTATTGGAGATCAGAGTAGAAAAGTCACAACAAGATCAAAAGACAAGAATCAAGCAAACAATGAAGTGGTATGTTTACTATCTCAGATTGAACCCTTAAGTGTTGAAGATGCATGTAATGATTCTGATTGGCATGATGCTATGAAAGAAAAACTAGATCAAATTATTAAGAATGATACTTGGGAATTGGTCCCTAGACCTAGTGATAAAAATGTGATTGGAACAAAGTGGATATTTAGAAACAAGATGAATGAAGATGGTGTTAGAAATTTGGCTAAAGTAAGTACATAGATGTTGTCATTATGGAAACATATGATTGACATGAAGATTGCACAGGTCAGAGAGAAAGTATAGCAGAACACATTGCAAATTTGTCAAAGTGTAAGACAATGTTTTCACCAGTACACTAGGATACAATTTGTGTTTGCAACATTGACTGGAGTAAGTTCAGTGCTTATGCACTTGAACATAGACTCTATGATGACTAATGATGACCCATATCAGAGTGCAAGTCAGTACAACATGTAGGGAATTAGTTATGATAGTTTTCTCAAAGACAGTGTTAAGCCGACAAGGCAGAATATGAAGGTAAAATTGGTAAAGAGTTAAGCGATTATTTTGCTTATCAAAATAATGACTTAACAATATAAAGGGATGACATCCTAGATGTTAAATTTTGGATAAATTTATATGGAAGCTGACCATGTAAAGTTATTATCCTTAATGACTTGTATATATGTAATATGTAATTGTAAGAAAAGAAAAAGAGATATGTGGTAATATTGTAATGATATGATGTGAATGTAAGAGCAGTGAAAAGATATTGATGCAAGAAGCATAAGGTTATATACCTTAATCCATTTTTTAATAAGTATACATTGTACATTACTTGTTTGGGAAGTGGGCTCATCTAGTAATCAGATTTTGTATTGACAACTCCTAACAGGGTTGAGGCTTCTAACAAGGCCTATAGTCCCTTAATCAAGACTGGTACACTATAGGCTTGTAATAGACTCCTAACAGGGTCAACATCCTTAATAAGATACTTTTGATTAGTGGATCTTTGTTGGTACCATCCCCACTAGGGTTTTCCCTTGGCATGGGTTTCCTCGAGAACATATAATGTGTTATGAGTTCTTTATTTCTATTACTATGCATATTGTTTAGCTTCTTATATTATGCATGTATAAAGATAATCTGTTATATCCATAATTCACAAAAAGATAAAGTTTGTAGAATACTGATTCACCCCCCCCTCTCAGTATTACATATTTCTAACAATTGGTATTAGAGCTTAGTTACTCAGAGAAGAATCATTCAAGGAAAGCCTAGTAGCTTGAGTAAGATCTCTATGGATATGGATCAACTACAGAAAAATCTTGAAGAAGCTCCTGAATAGATTGATATGCTTACTAATGAAAGAAACACTCTGAAAAGGAAATATGATGATGCAAAGAATCTTATTGAGAAACTAAAAAAAAAGATAGAAGATCTGAAATCTGAAAAGGAATCCAAAATTCGTATTGAATATTTTGATGACAATTTAGAAAAAGAAAATGTGATCCTTAAGCATGAACTAAAGATAGAAAATTTGAAGCTTGGTTTGAAAGATGGAAATGAAAAAAATGACGCAAATCTGAGATTTGAGAATGAAAGGTTGAAGGTTGAGAATGAAGAATTAAAATCTAAACTTGGCAAAGTAACATCTAAATTTGAGAAAGTAAATTTGCAACATGCAAAACTTGAGAAATATAATAAGAGTGTGAATAGTGAATTGACTCAATCCAAACAACTTGAAAGGCTATATTCAAATAGTGAGAAGATAGATGAACAAGTATCTTATGGAAAACCATCCTATGATAAGACTACACTTGGATTTAATATATTTAGAGCAAATGATGAAAGCAAGGAACCAGATCTAAAAGAATCTGAAAGCATAAATAAGAAGTCAGATGAGATCAACAAATCTAATGACACACCTAAAGGAGAAGAACCACCTAAAGAAGAAGAACCAAAAAACCAAGATGAATCACCCAAAGGTATGCAAAGAGAATTCAAAGGTAGATGTTTTGGTTGTAATACTATTGGTCACATGAAGAGAGATTGCATAGGTAAAACATTTAAACCTCTTAATGGTTATTGTTATAATTGTCATGGTTTTGGACATAGAGCTATTGAATCTAGAAGACCTAAAGTTATTGAGAATAATCATGGTAGTAGAATGTTTAGGAATACCAACAATGTAGATAAGAGACCTACTAAAGATATGAATAGAAGAAATGAAGCAGTATGTTATAGATGCAACAAGGTTGGACACATTGCTAGAAACTACAAATCACAAATAAATCAGAAAGGACCAAGATATGGGAACAATGGAATTGTTTTTTAGATATGTAACAAGATTAGACATACAACAAGGTTTTGTAGAATGAACAATGGAGTTTTTCATCCTAACCCTAACCCTAGAAATCATGCAAGAAGAAATGAGGATGCAGGTAACAGACATAAAGGTTTCTATAGTAATGTAGATGAAGTGAAGTTTGTTAAAGGAATAGATCAAGGAGACATATTCAACATTGAAGGTAATCAGAAAGGTGAAGTATCAAGCGGTAACAATGAATCCTTACCTGATCTATCTGTAAGCACTTAATTTCTAAAAATTGTAGTAGATTAGGAACTTAGAATTAGTGTAGAAGTAGATTTTAAATGAATTAAGTCTTGTGTAGTTAATGTAAGGTAGTTTATGATGTACTAATGCTATGGTTAAGAGCACAAAAGAAAATATTATGTTTTGCGAGATCTCAAGAAGTTTTAAGTTTTGTAGGATAGCAGAAACAACTTTTTGGAAAGAAATGACAAAAGCATTGAATGCGATGTCAAATCTAATTGAGATTGAAGTAATAAAAGGTTAGACTCGATGTTATTTGATTATCAAAGAAAATTGAAGTGTTTAGGAGAGAAAATAATAGAGATTGGAAGCATTTTGTAGTGATTTGGTGAAAGATTTGAGCGTCGAATCTGCGAAAGCCTTAGAATCGTGAACTTCGGGTATTTATCTTGACAGATCTTTGAATCGGTATAAGGAATTTAATGTAGTGATGGATGTATCCTTAATTCACAATATCAAAGATAAGAATAGACCTAGAATGAAGAGGGAACTAGTAGAACCCTTGGAAGAAGATGATCCTAGTTTAGCATTATCATCCGTACCAAAAAAAGTTTTGCATTTAGAAAATGTGAGAGCTTATCTTGGATGCAAGTTAGAAACTATCAGTGATAGTGATTTTAACAATGAACATCAGAAGATTTACAATCAAGATATGTCATTGAAACAAGGATATGAACATTTGAAAGATAATGAGATTGTTCAGTATGCTTTGAAGTATGAGTTTGACAATGAAGAATGGACTAAGATTATTTTGAGTAGAACTCACAATGGAAAGTTTTTGCTAAAGGATAGAGTGATAAACATTATAGCTGACTTGATTCATGAAGTCATAGGTTTATCTAAAGTTGGTGCTATTCCTTTAAATGAGAAAAATAGTTATAGACAACACAGGTTCATCCTACAATGGCAGAGGAATTGTGATTATCAAGATCAAACAACATGATGTTAGATATTTATGCAACTACCTAACAAATAAGTAATTCTAGAGAAGATGATATGGCAGCTAGAATGGTGCATATTGCCTATTTAATGTGTGTTGACAATGTACCAGTTGATATGTGTGAAATTGTAAGAATTCAATTGTTTGAAAACTTAGAGAAGATTAAGAAATCTAAGTATGCACAATTTAGATTCTTGTCCTTAATCACATACATGTTTTTCCACTCATTGAGAAGATTTCCACACACCATTGCAAATGATTGGAATGATGGACAAACTAATATGGAAAGGAAAGATAAAGTATATTTGAGACATGTTATTGACAAAGTAAATGAGAGTGATATCTTAGTAATGAAGACATTTCAGAACCTGGTAACTAGAAGATCAAGAATTCCATAGTCACTTGTGAAGACATACAAAAATGATATATGTTTCATGGTTGACACTGACTTTACCTATATTGAAGTAGTGGAACCTAGAATTGAGTTCATACACCCTCTTGGTTATGAGATATCTGAGGCTGAAATAGAAGAATATGTTGGCAAATAACTCAAATGTAAATTGGACACTCAGTGTAGTAGATTTGGAACTTTTGAAGAGAAATTCAACTTGGAAAAAGCTATAACTGAAGAGAAGTAATCTAAGAAGAGACTTGACAACACTATCAGGAGAATACTAAAAGATACAGGAATGTCAGAACAAGAATTCTTAATAGAAAAATAGATAGCAGCAATAATCAAGGATATTGGATAGAAGGAAGTTTTGATTGTACCACCCTTGTCATCCAGTGTAGCACAACAAGAACCTACACAAGTCAAGGTGAAAGTAGAGGAACCAGAAAAGGAACAAGTAACAACTAGATCCACTTCCTCCATAGCTAGCAAGAGAATGAAAGAAATTTCTACTAGATTAGGAAAGAGATAGAAGACTTTAGCTCAAACAGTACCAAGAGTAATTACAAAAATAAAAGATGATGACACTACTTTGGTTAAGAAGAAAGCTTGGAAACCTAAAGTTGAAAAGCTTAATGAGTAGATTATTGAAAATGGAGACTTTACCACAATGAATATGTACTACAGTCTTTATGATTATTTAGACAGAATTAATTTGGAGAATGCTATTGTGAAGCATATGACTTTGGCAGAAAAGAAATTTGATTCTATTCAAGGTCAAATACCTAATGAGTTGTATACCAAACTGCTAAATAGAAAGCAGAGAGCAATTGAAGAAGACACTAATATTAGAAAGAATCTTGTGAAGAAGCTTTGTGATGTGAGAGATGATGAACACTTGGAGCAAATATTGAAGGCCTTAAGAACCCATTTGAGAACCAAAATGAGAACCATTTTGATTATGGGAGGCAAATATGAAGAAGTTAATTCAGATATAGAGCAGGCAATAATCAAGGTCATGGTACAAAATGTTGGAGAGCCATCAGTTGTAGCAGAGCAAGCAGTTGAAGATGAATAAGAGGATATTCCTTCTCCTTAAGCTATTAACATTGAAGATGAAACTATGAATATAGAAGGTACTAAGCTCACCTTGGATACTAATGACAATGTATTCAAGAACTTAGCAAACATTGTTGACAATTCAGCTCTTGATGAACTAGGTAGAACTAAAGAAGCAAAGCAGACTCAATCTATTACTAAAGAACCTAAGGAGACTGAGATTCAAGTACCTATTCCTACCATAGAAGACATCAGTCTTACTCTTGAGACTGGAAAGAAGAAATAAATTGGATCTTTGTTTGAAGATTTAGGAAAGGAAGTTGATGATGATGATGATCAGTTGTAACTGATCACTTCTTTGAATAAAATCATTGGCAAGAAAAAGAAAGTGAAGAATCTTGAAGGGAGTCTGAAGGATCTTATTGAGAAGTTACAAAGCATTATAACTACACAAATCATAGAGGTAGACCCTTTGGAGAAAGCTAAGAAGGTAATGAGCACTTTTTACAGTGGATTCACTAACCTATCTGATATTGCAAAAGTGAGAGCTCAAGCAACTTATGAAGCTAAAATACTTTTGAACATCAATCAGAATATTAGGAATGATATTAGAAGTCTTAACATTTGTATCAAGAACTTGAGGAAACATTTGGAGACAGGAAAATCATTGTACATACAGTGTACAAAACCAGATATTTTGTCAGCAGAAGAGGAATAGAAGATCAAGTTGAAGTAAGTTGAGATTCAGAATGAATGTAACCTTCTTTCTAGACCTAATGCGAAGGTATGTGATGCTGAAAAGAAAGTTCAAAAGCTTTATGGTGAAATAAGAATATTGCAAGATGAGAGGAACAAAAAAATGAGGAGACTCACTATTTTGAGAGAACACATCTCTATGAAGTTGAGTATCATTGAAGAGTAGTTAGAATAATGTCTTATAGCTAAGCCATCCTTTCAAAAATTCAAATTTGACAACCTCCAAGCTTGTCAAATAGCAGCTTATGGACTAAGCACATTACTCAATGTGGTAGATTCCATCAAGAATTCATGGGAAAAGAAGATAGAAGCTATGAAATCTGATTTTCTAGATTGTGTTGCAAGCCTACCACCTTTGCAATAAGAAAATGAAGGTATAATATTTTTGGGATACAATTTTGTAATCCTCCCTACCTTATTTTTTCATTGTTGTTAAAGGGGGAGAGATATTAGAGCAGAAACTTGATATATTTGATAAGGATTGATACTCTTAGGGGGAGAATTGTATTAGAGATTATATTTTGAGGAGTTATAAGGATAGTATACATATTATATACTATGGCCACATTTTTGATACAATTTTGAGATTTTGACTTGTACACTTAGCCAATTTTCTCATATGTTGCCACCAATGACAAAGGGGGAGATTACTAGAAATTTGGCTAAAGTAAGTACATAGCTATTTTCATTATGGAAACATATGATCCACATGAAGATCACATAGGTCAGAGAGAAAGTATAGCAGAGCGCATTGCAAATTTGTCTAAGTGTAAGAGAGTGTTTTCACGAGTGCACCAGGATACAATTTGTGTTTACGATGTTGACTGGAGTAAGTTCAGTGCTTGCACACTTGAACATAGACTCTATGATGACTAATGATGATCCATATCAGAGTGAAAGTTAGTATGGCATGTACAAAATTAGTTATGACATTTTTACCAAAGACAGTGTTAAGCTGACAAGGCAGAATATGAAGGCAGAATTGGTAAAGAGTTAAGGGATTATTTTGTTTAAAAAAATAATGACTTAACAATATAAAGGGATGACATCCTAGATGTTAACTCTTGGATAAAGATATATGGAAGCTAACCATGTAAATTTATTATCCTTAATAACTTGTATATATGTAATAAGTAATTGTAAGAAAAGAAAAAGAGATATGTGGTAATATTGTAATGATATGATGTGAATGTAAGAGCAGCGAAAAGATATTGATGCAAGAAGCATAAGGTTATATACCTTAATCCTTTTTTTAATAAGTATACATTGTACATTACTTGTTTGGGTAGTGGCCTCATCTGGTAATCAAATTTTGTATTGACAACTCCTAACAGGGTTGAGGCTTCTAACAAGGCCTATAGTCCCTTAATCAGGACTAATACGCTATATGCTTGTAATAGACTCCTAATAGGGTCAACATCCTTAATAGGATACTTTTGATTAGTTGATCTTTGTGGGTACCATCCCCACTAGGGTTTTCCCTTGGCCAGGGTTTCCTCGAGAACATATCATGTGTTATGAGATCTTTATTTCTATTGCTATGCATATTGTTTAGCTTCTTATGTTTTGCATGTATGAAGATAATTTGTTATATCCATAATTGGGCAAAAGATAAATTTTTTAGACACCTTTGCACCAGTAAGTAGGTTAAAATCTATTAAGTTGTTTATAGCATTTGCAACATTCATAAACTTCAAATTTTATTAGATGGATGTCAAGTTAGCATTCTTGAATCAAAAACTGAAAGAAGAAGTATGCATTGAGTAGCTAGAAGGATTCACCTTATAAAACACACCTAATATGATATGTAGATTGAAGAAAGTCCTCTATGGACTTAAGCAAGACCCTAGAGCCTAGTATGAAAGACTTGATGGATATCTAACTAAGATTGGATTCAAGAAAGGTGCAGCAAATTGTAATCTATTCATTAGAGAGACATCTAAAGGTCTACTACTTGCAGCTATATTTGTTGATGACATTATCTTTAGAGGTAATGAAAAACTAAGTATAAAATTTTATAAAGAAATGTAGAGTGAGTTTGAGATGAGTATGATTGGTCCTATCAAATACTTTTTGGGACTAAATGTGTAGCAAATAGAAAAATGAATTTTTATTAATCAGTCCAAGTATGTGAAAGAGATACTGAAGAAATTTGAGATGGATGATTGCAAGCCAGTAGGAACACCTATGATCACTGGATGCAAGCTTATAAAAGAAGATGACTCACCAGTAGTGGATACAACATTATACAAGTCTATGATTTGTAAACTCATATATCTTACTCAAACCAGACCTGATATTTCCAATGCAGATGGTTTTGTTGGAACATTTGTACTAGAGGCTAAGAAAAGATAACTCATGGAAGTAAAGAGAATATTTAGATACTTACAGGGCACTATAGCTCATGGTCTATGGTATCCTAATTTAGAAAATGTTTAGCTTCATGTGTATATTGATGCAGATTGGGCAGGATGTGTTGATGATAGAAAGACTACATCAGGTGGAGCAATGTTTCTTGGTGATAGACTTGTCACTTGGACCTGTAAGAAACACAATTGTATCTCTCAGTCAATAGCAAAAGAGGAGTATGTTGTAGTAGCCCTAAATTGTTCTACAATTGTTTGGATCAAGAAAATGGTAAAATATTTTAGAATTTAGATTGATTATCCTATTGTTATTTATTGTGATAACACTAGCACTATCAATATGTCTGAGAACCCTATGATACATGCAAAGAAAAAAAACATTGAGATCAAGTATCACTTCCTAAGAGAGAAAGTGGTAGAGAAAGAAGTCAAGCTTGACTATGTGAGTACTAAAGATTAGTTGGAAGACATATTCACAAAGCTTTTGCCTAAGGATACTTTTGAGTATCTGCGGGAGAAGTTGGGAGTAATTCCCTTCCCTGATTCTACGTAAAAGAAAGAGGATAAGGCATCAGTCCTCAAGGACTGATGAAAGGTTGACTACTCTACCTTAGGAGTAGTACCAGTACTTAAAATGACTAGCACCCTTTTCCATTGATGTCAAAGGGGTAGTAATATATAGAGTTATGAAAAATAGGAGCAAAGAAGGAGTAATTCACTAAGGGGGAGTATTTAGTTATGTTGAGGAAATCAAGAATGTTGAAGAATATTACACTAGATGGAGGAATAATCTTTGGGGGAGTTTTGAAGAGGAAATGGAGAATTTTATAAAATAATTTTTCATTGGATTGGTGGTGGTTTTTCATTCCACATGTTTCCATCAATGCCAAAGTGGGAGATTATTGGAGATTTGCTAGCAAGCCAGTGCTGACTATATGTTTGTCATTGATGAAAACATATGAAAAGTAGCATGCATGGATGAGCTATGCAGTAAGACTTAAGTATATGAAGCATAGACATGTTATCAGCATGATATCATGGACACAGAGGTTGATAGGTAGTGCAGATAGTTATATTACAGTTTGCATTAGCAGTGTTCCTAACAGAGTTATAGATAGTGTTCTAAGTATGGTATAGTTGACATGAAGCATTACTCCCTTGGATATAAGATGAAGACATGTTAGTGATGTTACATTCATGGATGCATAGTCTTTTTTTTAGTAGAAGTGAAATTATGTAGTCGCTATTCACCAGTATTAGTTTCCTATGTTTATTCAGAAGAGCCGACAGAGATATTATTGGATCCAGAGTTCCACTTATCATGAGGGTATGCACCCTTGGATTTAAGCTTAGAGAATAGTTATTGATGTCTTGTTGTGAGTGCATGAAGTAATTTAGATCAAGGAGAAAGATCCATTTGTTTTCATTGATCCGATAGTGTGTAGTGTGCATCTACAATTATCTTATTGGATAGGTACCAGAATGTGTTGTGTTCTTAGTAGAGCTAATTGAATTATTATTGGAGTTTGTTATGGTTTCTCTAATATGAATTCAAGGTGGTTCTAAAAAATTGACTTGATTATATCATTTAGAGGAAAGATATTTATAGATAGTCATTTCTAATTTCTTGAGTGTGGTTCATGGTTGACAGCAAGAGAAGAGTAGAGTGTGTGAAGTATTGAACCATCAAAATAAGGTATATGTGACCAAGTAAAGTATTTGTGTTATACATTGGAACTAATCCAGATAGTAGGTCAAAGCTTAGTTCACCAAGATCCAAATATAGTGTGTATCTATTAAATAGAAGGTTGTATCCCTCACCCCTTTGAGAAGTGCACTCATGGATAGTGTGTCCTCTCCCCTAATGGGGACTATTGTATAAGACTCCTAATAGGGTCTGACCCTTGACTAGGTTTACTATACTAAATATATTGTAAAACAACTCCTAACAGGGTTAAGGATCTTCTTGCAAGGATCATAATACATTAGTACGGAATATTAGTGGGTGTCAATTCCCATCAGGGTTTCTACCTATTTGGGTTTCCCCATAACCAAAATATTTGTGTTGTGTTCATGTGTTCTTTCATTGTTTTTATGCTTATGTTTAAGTATACTTAATTGGATAAATAATTGAAACTTGTAAATAACTGATTCATCCCCCACCCCCCACTCTCAGTTATCTCTTGGGACTATTCCTAACACTGACAACACTAAATCATAACATTATAGTCAACTTTCCAACACCATCATCCCTTGAAGAATCCATCATATAGATCCAAACTCCTAGTGTGTCCTTAGAAGTGGATCCATGTCAAGAGACTAATCAAAATTACAAAGGAACATGTATTATTAAGGATCAAGATCAAGATAATATCCCTCATTATCCTATAGTTGACCAAAGTCCCATACCCCATAAGTCTTATGATGATATTTTGATACCCTTTGATTTCTTTCAAGAAGATATCCTTCCATCTGAAATACCTTGTATTCCTTAACCTCCCATATCATACATATTTCCTAAGCAATATCAAGGTATTCCTTCCATCTCTAATGAACTTACTGAAAATCAGAAGAAAATTATTCTTCCTAGGGTATCCAAATATCCTTGTCAAGATTAGAGTAGCCCAAAATCCACTTTTCATAAGCCTCCATATCTATCTGAAACTTCAACTTCCCCTATCAAAGTCACTCCTATGAAAGCTACTTGTAAGTCTATTTGTATAAATAGAAATTTGAAAGATGAAATCCTTGGCCATACAAATCAAAATAAAGATGTTGATATCCCTCCCACAACCCATTTACCTACATTTGCACTTACAAATATTCCTTCTACATCCTCCCAAACTATCCTTGGCCCTTATAGCTCAAAGTTGAAACCTTATACATCCTCCAAATCCATATTGGGTCCTTATATCCCTCCATCAACCTTTGCTACAATCTCTAGCCCATCATCCACTTACCCTACCATGTATCAACATCAACAAAAACATACATACTTTTAAGACACCAAGGACCCATCCATATCCATCCTCCATATAAGACCATCCATATGAACCATCCATATCAACTTTATTCATCCACCTATTCCAAGCATTTTGGAAGTAATTTGAATGTGCACTATAAAATTTAGAAAACCAAAAATCCACTTATGTATGAAGAGAACCATGTCCACTCTAATCAACATGTGAATGTAAAGGAAAATGAAATATTCAAGAGACCAAAAAGGTCCAAGAAGAAAGAAACCTACAAGAAAACATGGGTTCCAAAATCCCTCATTGAATAAATGCATTCTAAAGCATCCATCAAGGAAAAATAAAAATCAAAGAAAATGTGGGTTCCTAAATCCCTCATCAAATAAATACATTCTAAATTATCCAAAAGTAAAGAAAAGTCAAAGAAAGTGTGGATTCCCAAGTCACTTTTGAAGGAATTTCACACAAAAGAAAAATAAAATTTGATGTTTAAGCATCCAAAGGATTCCACTCCACATTCTCTCAAACACAATATTCCATCTTATCCATCCATTTTGATTTCTTGTGTCTCAAGATCCATATCCTCTTTTACATTAAAACCTTCAACTATTTCACCCATTTTTCCTCCATTATACAACTACCCTTCAAGGTGTGTATCAATGTTGATCTTGATAATACTTCTTATCCTCCTATTCATTATCCTTCCATTCCATTTTCCACACCCACAGATGGAAATACATATTATCCTATCCGTTGGTGTAATTAAATATTCCCAATTACACTTAACTTAATCTTACTTAGGATAATGCATTGCATAGTAGTTTGTGATTGAGACACCTAAGAGATTTCACCTCAATTAAGCACATGGTATAGGAGAATTTCCACTTTTGGTGTGAGATCCACCTTTAGTGCTCTTATCACATTATCATCCTAATCCCATTGAACATACTTTATTACATAATGGAGGATAGTGCACATTTGGTGCACATGTGATTACACCTTGCATAGGTGATATCTTATCAACTCCTTATCATTGTCTCTTGTCTCCTTTCCTATATAAGAAAGGCCTATTATGTACATTTTAATCATTTCCATGATCAATAATATCATTCTTTCATCTTAATGAAATTGTGTTTACAATCTCTTGTGGAAGTTATCTTGGTCCTGCATTCTATCTTGGGGGTGTTGTAGAGTCACCTAAAACTCTAACATGGTATCAGAGCTCTCAAGTTGTGAAGAACTCTTCTCAAGAAGTGCAATCTTGGCTTGATTCAATTGTGGGTGTAGAATAAAAGTATTTGGACATCACCATTGTATAGTATATTTGGAGAAAATTTAGGGTTTTGTATTTTGTGGCTTTCTATTGCAGGTCAATATTGGAGCTTTCTAGTGCAAATCAGAGGTTGGCATCATATTAAGGAGGTCCAAAAACCTCTAAATCAATTTTTTTTAATCCAAATCAAACACCCAAGGCCAAATCTAGAGGTATTTGCATTTTGGAAGTGCAGCGGCAATGATTCAGGAAAAATAATTTTAGAGGTGATTTTCAAACAATAATATCTCAGTCATCTAGACTCCTTTTTTAAAGCAGTTTATTTTTTTGCTTTGAGGTAGAATTTCATGATCTACACAATACTTTTGGTGGTTTTTGATCTTTGTTCCTGGATTTTTCTAAAAATCACAAATCTCAATTTTTCCAACTTCCAAGGCCTTGTTTGAGCTCATATGAACTCCTTTTTAGGTACAATTATTTTTGAAAATGCATAATTTTTTTTGTATTTTCTAGATTTGGAATTAGATTTCAATGACTATAATTAGAAATTGTACTTACAAAATTTGGCTTTTTTTTAATTATAATGCATAAGCCTTAGCTTGGTCTTTTGTATAGTGATCTAAGTCTATTATAGCCTGATTACAGAGTGTAATAATTTGTTGATCTCAATTTGTAATGAGATAAGTGTATCATTAATGTAGTCATGGGTTATGAAACACATCCTATAGTAGTTGTTTTGACTAAGGATAATTATGAGTCCTGGGAAAAAGGAATCATCACACATTATAGATGGCTTGATCTCTTGCCTTGTCTTTATGGACTCATTCCTAAGTGAAAGTCATAGGGGAAGCAATATGTTTTGGGAGAAAAGAATGCTCATATTATAAATTTGATTATTGGTAGCATTAGTTTGTGTCTCTTCTATGACCTCTAATCCAAATTTAGAGGTGTTTAATGTCCACACATAATTTGGACAATCATTTGGGATATTTTTGGTGATCCACATGTTCCTCCATTTCCCAATGATCTTGCTTCAGATCACCTCATTCCTCTTGATGATGCATAAAACATTCCATATGATGATTAAAAGTGGAAAAGAGATGAAGAACAAAGAAATCTACAAGAGGAAAGATGTACAAGATAGATGAGGATAAGGAACACATTGAGTAACTTTTTGATGAGTCTATGACTTGATGATATTGACTTCATTATGTTGCATTCATATATAATGATGTATAGAGCTAAAAGACACAAAATAGTGTTGTTGGTAAATGAAGCATTTCTAGTATACACTGATGGAGTGTAGTGTATACCGATTGCAATTATAACCAAGCAGTGTTCATTGACACATTCTTTTTTAACCGAGGAGGATAGAATAAATTAAATGATTAGTTTAGTGGATAAGATTGATGAGTTGGCAAGAGTATAACATCGAGGTAACAGATAATGTTTGTTACAAATATCGACGACTAACAAAAGTCAAGGAAGATCTAATGGAGCAGATTGAAATGTGTTATTCACACAAGTACCAAGAAATTTTTAAGTAGAAAAACCTATGAATGTGATTAAGTGAAAATATCTGACAGTGTGACAAGAAAATGATTTACTTGTCTTTATAAAAGAACATAGTTTATTTATGAAAGGAGATGGAGGAAGAAGAAGCTACAGGAGTTTCGTGTGAACAAGCTTTCATGCATTCTGATCATACTGGTTAGTGAGAACCGAGCTACAGAATAGTTATCGAGCTACAAAGAGCTATTACCAATGGATAGTAAGTTGATATAGTATTGAATCTGAAGTGAAATATTGATTAGAAGGATTTGTATGGACTGAATATTGATCTGTAATCTATAATTGAAGTTGTACTAAGGCAGGTCATTTTACTATTACATATTTAACCATTGTATACAGTCTAAATGTCTTAATTGAGTGGACTCTAAATGTCTTATGATGTATCATTCATAAAATGAACATTGTTATCCTGTCAACCCCATAGTGAATGCTGGTTGGATGATAACTTCTAGTCTAAAATCCTCTAACAAGGTCACACCTAACAGTGTGTTTGTAACCTTTAACAGGGTTGGGTCTTAACCAACCTCACTTCAGAAGAGTGAACAATTTTGGGTTGCCGGTCCCAGGTGTTTTTTGCCTTTACAGGGTTTCCACGTTAAATCTCTTGTGTTATGTGTCGATTTTGATATTTGTTTGTTATCATTCTTTACATGTTACATGTCAGATTTGATCGGTAAACAATTATAAGTATTTGACTAGTAATTGGTAAAAGCACAGATAGTGAGAGTTATTATGGCTTACCGACAAGCAGAAATGAAAGAAGATGTTTTGAATTATACATTTTGTATTGGGACACTAGATAACTAATTCACCCCCCTCTCAGTTATTCTAACAATACTTTAGATGGAATTGATGAATTTGTAGCAATTGTGAGAGAGGATGATCTAGTGACTCCTCCAATAGCTCCTACTTCTCTAGTTGAGATCACACAATCATCTCTTGTTTGTGATTCTAAATATTTATTGCAAGAGATATATATTTGTCTTCCTGATTGAGACTCTTACTTGCTAGATTTTGGTTCATTATTTGAGGTGTCTAACATTTTATATTTCAGAGACATACTTGAGGGGGTTTCTCTTCTCTTTGATGACATTTTCATCACAATTAGGGATACTTATTCACCTTCTTTGGAGATTGCTATTCATGAATATTCTTTTTCACTTGGTTTGTCACATGATGCGATAGATTATTTGAGATTGGAGAGGCCTATTCAATCTTCAGAGATACATATTTGGAGACCTTCTTCCTTCTTTCATTTGGATATGGATTGGTTCATGGCACCATCATCATACTTTATTTGGATTCCACTTCCTAGTTCCTATCCAAAATGGGAAGCATTCTTACATTTTTACTTGGTATATCTTCTTCCCAAGGGGAGAAATGTTGTTTGTAGTCATTAGAATATACTTTGTCTTTAAGAACTCACCATTTTTGTAGGAGATTATTCATTATGGAGGGGATATCATGTCTCCTTATATCCTTCTTATGGGAAGATAATTATTTGTATAGACATGATGTATGTAGTTATTGAGGGGTCTTGAGCACTCCATCCAACCATGCATCTTATTTTCTTCTCTTTTTGGGGGGGAGGGTTTTTCCCCTGACGTTTTCCCTCTTTCTCAACTTTATGAGAGTTATGAATTTTGCACATGGGTACCTAATATGGCCTAGTAGCTGGGACCCATTTTGCATTGTGGTTTTAAGTGTATTCCCCTAACTTGCACTTAAGGGGAGGATGTTGTTGTAATTAAATATTCCTAATTACACTTAACTTAATCTTACTTAGGATAATGCATTACATAGTAGTTTGTTATTGAGACACCTAGGATTTTTCACCTCAATTAAGAAAATGGTGTAGGAGAATTTCCACTTTTGCTATGAGATCCATCTTTAGTGCTCTTATCACATTATCATCCTAATCCCGTTACACATACTTTATTGCATAATGGAGGATAATCCACATTTGTTGGATATGTGATTACAACTTGCATAGATGATATCTTATCAACTCCTCATCAAAGAAAATGTGGGTTCCTAAATCCCTCATCGAAGAAATACATTCTAAATTATCCAAAAGTAAAGAAAAATCAAAGAAAGTGCGGATTCCCAAGTCACTTTTGAAGAGATTTCACACAAAAGAAAAATAAAATTTTACATTTAATCATCCAAAGGATTCTACTCCACATTTTCCCAAACACACTATTCCATCTTATCCATCCATTTTGAGTCCTTGTGTCTCAAGATCCATATTCTCTTTTACATCAAAACCTTCAGCTATTTCACCCATTTTTCCTCCATTATTCAACTACCCTTCAAGGTGTGTATCAATGTTGATCTTGATAATACTTCTTATCCTCCTATTCATTATCCTTCCATTCCATTTTCTGCACTCATAGATGGAAAGACTTATTATCCTATCTGTTGGTGTAATTAAATATTCCTAATTCAACTTAACTTAATCTTACTTAGGATAATGCATTGCATAGTAGTTTGTGATTGAGACGCCTAGGAGATTTCACCTCAATTAATCACATGGTGTAGGAGAATTTTCAATTTGGTGTGAGATCAACCTTTAGTGCTCTTATCACATTATCATCCTAATCCCATAGTACATACTTTTTAAAATAATGTAGGATAATCCACATTTGGTGGACATGTGATTACACCTTGCATAGGTGATATCTTATCAACTCCTTATCATTGTCTCTTATCTCCATTCCTATATAAGGAGGCCTATTATGTACATTTTAATCATGTATGTGATGAATAATATCATTCTTTCATCTTAATGCAATTATCTTTACAATCTCTTGTGGAAGTTATCTTGGTCTTGCATTCGATCTTGAGGGTGGTGTAGAGTCACCTAAAACTCAAACATGGTATCAAAGCTCTCAAGGTGTGAATACCACTTATCAAGAAGTGAAATCTTGGCTTAATTCAGTTATGGGTATAGAATAAAAGTATTTGGACATCACCATTGCATAGTATATTTGGAGAAAATTTGGGGTTTTGTATTTTGTGGCTTTCTATTGTAGCTCAATATTGGAGCTTACTGGTGCAAATCAGAGGTTGGCATCATATTAAGGAGGTCCAAAATCCCCTAAATCAAATTTTTTTATCCAAATCAAACACCTGGGGCCAAATCTAGAGCTATTTGAATTTTTGAAGTGCAGCGGTGACAATTTAGAAAAAAATAATTTTATAGGTGATTTTCAAAGAACAATATCTCAATCATCTCGACACCTTTTTTTGAGCAATTTTTTTTTGTTTCGAGGTAGAATTTCATGATCTACATAATGGTTCAAGTGGTTTCTAGTATTTGTTCTTGATTTTTTCTAAAAATAAAAAATCTCAGTTTTTGCAACTTCCAAGGCCTTAGTTGAGCTCATATGAACTCCTTTTTAGGTTCAATTTTTTTTGAAAGTGCATAATTTTTTCTATATTTTCTAGATCTGGAATTAGATTTTAATGACTGTGATCAGAAATTTTAATTTTAGAAATTATCTTAGTTTTGTAATTGTAATGCGTAAGCCTTAGCTTGGTCTTTTGCGTAGTGATCTAAGTCTATTATAGCCTGATTATGGACCGTAATAATTTGTTGATATCAATTTGTAATGAGACAAGTGTATCATTAATGTAATCATGGGTTATGAAACACATCCTACAGTAGTTATTTTGACTAAGGATAATTATGAGTCATGAGAAAAATGAATCACCATACATTTTAGATGGCTTAATCTCTTGCCTCATCCTTATTGACTCATTCCTACGCCAAATTCATAGGGGAAGCACTATGTTTGGGGAGAAAAGAATGCTCATATTATAGGTTTGATTATTGGTAGCATAAGTTTGTGTCTTTTCTATAACATCTACCCCAAATATAGAGGTGTTCAATGTCCACACATAATTTGGACAATCATTTGGGAGATTTTTGGTGATCCACATGTTCCTCCATTCCCAAATGATCTTTCTTCAGATTTCCTCATTCATCTTGATGATGCAGATAACATTCCCTATGATGATTATTCTTTAGATGCAATTGAATAATTTGTAGCAATTGAGAGAGAGGATGATCCAGTGACTCTTCCTATAGATCCTACTTCTTTACTTGAGATCAGACAATCATCTCTTGTTGGTGATTCTAAAGATTTATTGCAAGAGATATCTATTTCTCTTCCTGATTGGGACTTTTACTTTCCAGATATTGGTTCATTATTTGTGGAGTCTAACATTTTATATTTGTGAGACATACTTGAGGGGGTTTCTCTTCTCCTTGATGACAGTTTCATTACAATTAGAGATACTTCTTCCTCTTTTTTGGAGATTGGTATTCATGATTCTTCTTCTTCACTTGGTTTGTCATGTGACGTGATAGATTCTTTGAGATTGGAGAGGCCTATTCAATCTTCAAAGATAAATATTTGGAGACCTTCTTCCTTCTTTCAATTGGATATGGATTTGTTCATGGCATCATCATCATACTTCATTTGGATTCCATTTCCTAGTTCCTATGAAAAATGGGAAGCATTCCTACATTTGTACTTGGTATTTCTTCTTCCCAAGGGGATAAATGTTGTTTGTAGTCATCGGAATATACTTTTTCTTCAAGCACTCGATCCATCCATGCATCATTTTTCCTTCTTTCTTTTTGGGGGAGGGTTTTTCAAATGAGATTTTTCCTCTTTCTCTACTTTATGAGAGTTATGCATTTCATGCATTTTGTACATGGGTACCTAACATGGTTGACATAAAGAAGGGATGGAGGATTGAATTATGGATTTTCCAAACTTACACTACCAATTATAAAAGCAACAAGCATAGTAGAATACAAGTTAATGCTTCAAAATAGAATTTAATTTAACATGCCTGACTGTAAGGCCTTCCAAGTTTTGGCCTATTACAATGAAATAAAAAGTTTCTCAATAATCTCCTAGCTATTCTAGCTCTAAAACACATTAGCAACTAATGGAAACACTAAGGTAGATCTAAACTCGAGCTCGCAAGCCTCCAAGAAATCTCCTTGTCTCCAAAAATGCAAACCACTAGCTCTGTTATTACAATATTAGATGAAACATCTGATCTACAAGATCTCATAGGATCCAATTATATTTATACTCTCATACCACTACCAATATCTCCTAAAAATCTACCCAAGCTCTCAATATATAGCCAGCTAAACCATAAGTCAGCTAGTCAGGCATTTAATTACATTATAGGTCCAGTCTAGAAGATTTAAACCAAAAATAATGAAAGAATGATAAAAAATTAATAATCCTTTAAATTTAGGTCCGCACATGACCCAATAACATTTCCTTAACTATGCAAGGCCCCATTTCATCACATGAAACTTCACAAGGAGAAACAATCCATGTTTCATGTGAAACGGGCTGAAAATAGGTACCTGAGAAAAATAGTCATAACCTTTTACTCACAATGAATTATGACTTGTGATATTAGGAGAAGATATTAATTTAGGTCATCTTAAAGTCCTTGATATTGAAAAGGATGATTCCTTAAGGATCAATGATTGCACGATGCACAATCAGCATAAAAATTGTAGGAAAATATATCTCTAACGACAAGGAAAATAACTGTAACATTGAAACGATCCATCCAATATTTATGTGCTCATAGGAGAAGGTTCCAAAATAGGTCCTCAATATAATGTAATATTTTCACAACATGAAACCAACAAATGAAAATATTATAATACAAACAATAGAAAACATGAAATATTTTTTGTGGATGCAAGATTGCTCGAAGCCTATGAAGCTCCTGCATCAGACACCGCAGGTAAATAAAACAATGTTCTCATGAACATATTAAGAGAATTAGAATATGTATTCCATATCTGTTCTTAACTCATGTCTCCTATGTTCCTTCATTCCATGCTATCTTTACTTTACCCACTCTCACACTCAGCAAATCAACTTGTCTAGCATGTTTCTCATCTTTCTTTTCGGCTACTAATAGAAACTAATTCTGACCATCTTTTCCACTTTTGATTACACCATCACTTTGGTCAATCACATCTTTTCTAGACTTACTAATCAGCTCGACATCATTTGTGGTCCTCTTTGTCACTAGTGCTATCATTTTCTACATTATCTTTGTTAGAAAGACCATCTGCCTCTTAATCTTCATAAATTCCTCAACTATGTCATGCTCCTTTCCTTTCAAATTCAACTTCCTGTCATTTATAGGAATAGGTTCATCAACTCTCTTATCTTGATGTTTTTCATAAGGACAACACCTCATAACTGTTGGCATTAAGCAGAATTGCCACTAGTGACAACACTTATTGGCATTCTGGGTGCAAACCGAGCAGACAGTGCAAACCGAGTAGACAGTGCAAACCGAGTAGATAGTGCAAACTGAGTAGATAGTACAAACTGAGCAGAAAGTGCAAACCGAGTAGACAGTGCAAACTGAGGAGACAGTGCAAATTGAGTAGACAGTGCAAACTGAGCAAAACAATGCAAACCGAGCAAGTTAGTACAAACCGAGCAGGACAATGTAAACTGAGTAACATCATGTCTACCGAGTCACCAGTATTTACCGAGTTTAAAACCTACCGAGTGGTCAGTATGAATCGTGCCTTCACTTCTACCAAGTGCATGATGATGCCAAGTAATGCAGTGGATGCTGAGTATCAGAAAGTCACCGAGTTAGTTTGCAGGAACCGTGTAACCATACTTGGGCCGACTTAGTAGAACTTATGTTTATTTGTCAAGCTGACTTTTTAATTGTAATTAATTGTTTAAGACTTGTATATAAACAATGTTGTAAAAATGTCAAGATGTATGTAATAAGCATGTATGTGAAAAAGAAAGAAAGGTAGAGATAAGTGAATTACAAAAGGCTTCAGCAGTATAAGGAACAGCAAAGACAAATTCATCACAGAAGGTGATCAGTACATCAGCGAATCTCAATCAGCAATCTAGTTGCAAAGCAAGAGATCTACTGTTTCATCCTAACAGGTGAATCAGTACTAAAATCCTTTAACCGGGTAGACTTAACAGTCTTTTGTAAAATCTCTTTACTAAGTGCATACTTCATTGTATTTTTGTAAATCCTTTAACAAGGTGGATTTAGCAATCCTTATTGCTCCTAATAGGGCAGATCATCAGAAGTGATCAAATTGTAAGCCTTAACCGGCCAACTTTATTCTACAGTATTAAAGCTTTGTGGGTTTCATCCCCACCCCAGTTTTACTTTCTTTTTGGAAGTTTTTTGGGTAACCAAATCTATGTGTCATTATTGTGAATGCTTCTAAGTTTCATGCTTTCTATATGCATAATGAAAAAGTGAACTATATGCTAATACATCTATAATTGGAAGAAAATTTGGAGTTACTGATTCACCCCTCCCCTCTCAGTAACTCGGTTAATCCTTGAATATTTCCAACAATCGGTATCAGAGTAGCATTGGTTCTCAAGACAAAGCTTAACTAGCTTGAGCAAAGATCCAGGACAATGGAGGTATTCAAACTGAACA
The DNA here is from genome assembly GCA_027943335.1 of Chamaecyparis obtusa. NCBI lineage: Eukaryota > Viridiplantae > Streptophyta > Pinopsida > Cupressales > Cupressaceae > Chamaecyparis > Chamaecyparis obtusa. The sequence continues at coordinate 154,745 of BSBK01010798.1, read as the reverse complement.
AGGTGATTGAAAATGAAAAGCTAGATCTGGAAATGGCCATAGCTAAACTTAAAGAAGCAAAAGAACATCTTTCCCAATCCCTAAGAAGAAGGAAGGAACTTGCAAATTAGATGAATGATCAGAATTACATTGAAGAAAAGATTGAAGATCTTTTTCCCTCAAATAGCTCAGATGAAGCAAACAATGCTGTCAAAGAACTCCTAGAAAAGAATGGGTCTCTGCAGGAAGAAGTGAGAAAATTAAAAAGAGAACAAGAGCTACACTCTACAAGATTTTGTGAGATCTTGGAACAAAGAAACAAGTTGAAAGATGAATTAGATGGAAGGAACATTGAAGTCCAAAATAAAACCCTTCAGCTAGAAAACCTAATTGATCAGATCTCTCATACAAATGAGGAAATTCTGAATCTAAGATCAGAAATAGAAAGCACAAGAGAAGAACTAAGATCTGAAAAGGAAATCAATCTAAGATTGGTGGATGACCTAAACGCTAAAAAAAAAATCAATGAAAGAATGCTGAAAAGTCAAGAAGACTTGAATCAGCTGTATGAGCAAAATCTTCATAGGCAAAAAGGAAAAGCAGGACTTGGATACAAAGGAGAAGGCGAATCCTCTAAGCAAGGTACTCAAAGAAATCAAAAACCTACTTGTAATCATTGTGGTAAAATAGGACATACTTCAAATAAATGTTGGAATAATGAAAAAGCAGAATTCAATGGAAAATGTTACAACTGCAATCAACATGGTCACAAAGCAAATGAATGTAGGGAAAAACCAAGATTCAGAGGTAATTGTCACAAATGCAACAAACAAGGTCACAAGGCATCCGAGTGCAGATCCAAAATATTCAATCCAGCAGAACAAATTATGAAAGCAATGTTTGGATGGGACTACAACACCTAGTGTAGATGTCATTACTGTGGAGAATATGGACACATTGGCATGAATTGCATAAAACATCATCTAAGGAAAAGAGATACTACCGTAAGATGCTTCAAATGCACTAAACTCGGTCACATAGCTAGAAACTGCATGAATGCTAGTGAAGTTGAAGATGGAAAGAAGAATGAAGAAACTAAGGTCAGGAAACAGGTGAGACAAAGATGGATTCCTAAATCTACCGAGAAAACCAGTCCAAGTAATGGAATGGGTGGCTCTACCGACTCAAACTAAATTTCCAAGAAAGCACTGGAACTATATTCTCATAGACCAATCTCAAGCAGTTCCAGAACTGAATTAAAAGAAAGATCTAAATCAACATGCAAGATGCAGTAAGATCTCAAGAAGGTCGGTATCAGTCTTTACCGAGCAAGGTCGGTATCAGTCTTTACCGAGTGAGGTCGGAGCAATATGAATTCTTAAGTTCACCGAGTTGCGAAGTCTTTACCGAGCAATTAATTCTTAGTGGGTGATAGTTTGTTGGAATTCATACCCTAATTTGTACTGAGCATTAATGACAGAGTTGTAAACAAAAGGCAAGTAATCAAACTCATTCTTCACCGCGAACCTTTAGCACTTTGAAAGCAGAAAATTTCAAGAGCAACCCAGCGATTCAATACTTTTGCGAAAGGAATTTTCTGTGAGCTACCATGGCATCATCCAGCACTTCAGCAAAGAAAGGATCAGATATGTTAGTCCAAGGGGAATGGAAAACACCAGATTTCAAGATCATGCCCACAATTGCAGCAGCCCTAGATCCGAACGGAGCTCAATCTCATATTCCTCCTAAGGTACTACTTATTAATGATATTTGCAATCATTTCAACTATTCAATTCAAGAAATGGGAAACCTAGAACTAGATATTGTGTGTGAGGAACTGTGTGTGGATGGTATTCTCAAACCCGAGCACAAACATCTAGAAGATAAAGGTTTAGTTCACATTGCACATCTACCTCGAAACTTTTGGGAGAAATGGGTTAGATACATTCTCAGCCGTGTACATGATGGCAAGATTTGGCTTGAGCAACCCATAGAGATCACAAAGAAGATGATTCATCAAATCACCGGTCTTCCCATGTTGAACAAAGCAAAAACTACCAAAACCCTAGGTCGGACGGAACTAGAGAAGAAAACCCTAGCCGAGTGGGATGGTAGAGGCATGAAAGTTAGCAGCATTACCGATGCTGAACTGAAGTTTGGTACACACATAATTGCCCATAAGATTTACAGTTCAAGTCGACAGAATAGTGTCTCCTCTGAAGCTATTGACCTAGCATACAAAGTGGTCAAGAATAACTTAACATTTGACCTAGCAGACTGTTTGTTAAAGCAGTTTAACAAAAACATGGAAAGCATTCAAACTTCCAAAAACAATCCATGTAAGTTTGGATCCCTACTAGTCTGTTTATTCTTCTATGTTCAAAAGTTCTTCCCTTCCAAAGGAAAAGTTGTATGGAGAAAAGATGTGCCAGTCCTTTATGAAATAAATGAATACATCTCAGAAATGGGTGAAAATTTTGAAAGCATCATGGATAATTATTTTGAGTCTTTGAAAGAGAAAATGAATGACATATTTCGGATTCCATAGAAGTTGGTGGAAGATTACAAGGATGATATTTGTTTTATGGTGGATTGTGACAATGTATATATTCAAGCAGCTAAACCGAGGATTGTATATGTAAAACCTCTTCCTTGTGAGGTAAATATTGATGAAACCAAGAATATCATTGAAGCTCTTCTTAATCAGCCTATCAATCCCAAAGCTCCATATTTTGGAACATATGATGAAGCTAAGGTGAGAATTGAATTGAGCATAAAGCTTCCACAGGCGATAAACAAAGGAAAGAAGAGGATAGCCAAAATGCAAATGCTAACCAAGGAAAAAGGAGAAAAAGATGAAGAAGAAGAGGAAAAGGATGAGAAAATAGAGGAACCAGAACCTGCAAAGAAGAAAGGAAAGGTATTCATCACTAAGGCACCTAAGCCTCCCACTGTTGTATTTACAAGGAGAAGTGCAAGAGGTAAGGTAGACAATGCAGATAAAGACATAGTATTCAAAAGGCCTCCTCTAAACTTTCAAGAAAGGATCAAACTTTTTAGAGACGGATCAGGATTTGGAGTAAGTAACATAAAATCTTTTAAATATGAAACCAGATCGGAAATAGAACAGAAGGAAATAGAAGATGCTGTTATTGAAAAGATGGGACAGTGGAAATACTCTCCTGATGACATAGCCCCACAGGTTCCAGCTGTCTTATTAAATCCAATAAAAATGAGATGGAGCAATGCAAAGCAAATTGTGATAGACATATTTAATCAAACCCTGAGACAGTTAATGCCGAGCTTGAAAAATGATGAAGTAAAGAAGGCATTGAAGGACAATGAAAGTAAGATGACATTAAAGTTCAATACTTGTTTGATTCTGATCAACAATATTGAATCGGTTGTGAAGGCTGCAAATGCCACATGGAAAAATATATACCATCTTCACTAACCGAGTATTGAAATAGTCATAATAAAAGACATTGAAGATGACAGTGATGAACAAGAAGAAGCCACTGAGGTAGATGATACTGTGAGAATAGCGGCAGAAGTCATTGCATCACTTCCTACCTCTCCAGTAAAAGTCTCTACATCCAGCCCGGAGACACCTTCAAGCATGGTTGTGACAACTTCAACATTTGTACAATCATCTATAGCAACAACAGAAGCAACTACCATTTCTTCTACCGAGTTGCAGTCTCCCACATCATCAAGTTTTCCAGCAGTAAGTTTTCTAGTTTTTGAATCTACAAGTGTAAATATTTTAAGTTCTCCAGTAGAAAGTATACCAGTCTCTATAGCCAGCCCTAGTATATCTACTGTCACTACTACTAAGGCATTAAGCACAGATAAGCCTAAAGCTCAACCGAGCATAAGATTTTTGGTTAAGAATATAGTAGAGGATATAGACTTAGATGAAGAAATAGAGATTCCAACATTAGATTTTGCAAATCTATCAACGGACCAAATGCAAAATATAGGTGAAATCCTTCAAAGGAAAGCAAAGCAAAAGAAGCTTAAAGAGGAGAGAGATAAGGAATATCAAATCATCAAGGATGCTAAGGACATTTTGTCTGATGCATTAGGTATTAAAGTAGACTCCTCCCAACATGTTTTGCTACAATTAGCAGAAGCAGTTAATAAATACAATGAGGATTCATCTCGGCCAGAAAAATTAGTTGAAAGAGCCGAGAAGAGATTCAACAATAAAGTGCTTGAGCACATTGCTCAGCACATAGCTATTAACCAAGTAGAATTGTCTTCAGTTTTGTCAAACATTGAATCTACCTATTCGAATGCTACCTCTCTTTTGGCCAGATTGTGCAATATTGCCGAGTTCACAAAGGATGTCACGGATAAAATGAATAAAATGGATGAGGATATGAAGATTAGCATACAGAAGCTACAACTTGAACCAAGTTCAAGCTCTACTCATCACATGAAAATCTCATACCTATCAAATATGCAGTCAGATATACTGAAAGAAGACACAAGGATCTGGTCCACACTACTAGACATCCAACACATGATCCTTCCCATCATGAATACAATGTATAAGCACATTGAACATTCCAAAACATTGATTCATGATAATCAGTTCTCTATAGCAGATCACATGATTGAACTCTCTGCAGAAGTCCAAATTGCAATCCAAACATGCAAGATTCTACAAGAAAGTTGGGACAGAACCCTGGCACTAATCATGAAGGTACATTCTAATTTTTTATCAAATTTTGGATTCTCTCTGTAAATCACTTGTATATGCACCTTTGGCATTATCACCAAAAAAGGGGGAGATATGTATAGAGGGAGATATATGTATAGAAGGATATTTATATATAGAAAAAGTTAGCACATTGAAAGGGGGAGACAATGTATAAAGCCCTATAACAAAGACAAATTTTGAAAAATCAAAATAAAACTCAGCATGATTCATGTATATAAGTTTTGGCCAATAAGTGTTTTTGTCACTAATGCCAAAGGGGGAGATTGTTGGCATTAAGCAGAATTGCCACTAGTGACAACACTTATTTGCATTTTGGGTGCAAACTGAGTAGACAGTGCAAACCGAGCAGATAGTGCAAACTGAGCAGACAATGCAAACTGAGCAGATAGTACAAACTAAGTAGAAAATGCAAACCGAGCAGACAGTACAAACTGAGCAGATAGTGCAAATCGAGCAGACAGTGCAAACCGAGCAAAATAGTGCAAACCGAGCAAGTTAGTACAAACCGAGTAGGACAGTGTAAACCAAGTAACATCATGTCTACTGAGTCACCAGTATTTACCAAGTTTAAAACCTATTGAGTGGTCAGTATGAACCGTGCCTTCACTTCTATTGAGTGCATGACGATGTCGAGTAATGCAGTGGATGCCGAGTATCAGAAAGTCACCGAGTTAGTTTGCAGGAACCGTGTAACCATACTTGGGCCGACTTAGTAGCACTTATGTTTATTTGTCAAGATGACTTTTTAATTGTAATTAATTGTTTAAGACTTGTATATAAACAATGTTGTAAAAATGTCAAGATGTATGTAATAAGCATGTATGTGAAAAAGAAAGAAAGGCAGAGATAAGTGAATTACAAAAGGCTTCAACAGTATAAGGAATAGCAAAGACAAATTCATCACAGAAGGTGATCAGTACATCAGAGAATCTCAATCAACAATCCAGTTGCAAAGCAAGAGATCTACTGTTTCATCCTAACAGGTGAATCAGTACTAAAATCTTTTAACCGGGTAGACTTAATAGTCTTTTGTAAAATCTCTTTACCGAGTGCATACTTCATTATATGTTTGTAAATCTTTTAACAAGGTGGATTTAGCAATCCTTATTGCTCCTAACAGGGCAGATCATCAGAAGTGATCAAATTGTAAGCCTTAACCGGCCAACTTTATTCTGCAGTATTAAAGCTTTGTGGGTTTCATCCCCACCCCAGTTTTACTTTCTTTTTGGAAGGTTTCTGGGTAACCAAATCTATGTTTCATTATTTTGAATCCTTCTAAGTTTCATGCTTTCTATATGCATAATGAAAAAGTGAACTATATGCTAATACATCTGTAATTGGAAGAAAATTTGGAGTTACTGATTCACCCCTCCCCTCTCAGTAACTCGGTTAATCCCTGAATATTTCCAACAATAACTCCACATCCCTTAGCCCCAACTTCCTACAAAGGTAACAACTTATGCCTAGATCCACCATGCATTATGACATATGTATTTTCATGACCATAAAAAAAAACATGTCTATCAAATTGCCAAGGTCTCCCAAGCAATAAATGACAAGCATATATAGACAATACATCACATAATATTTCATCATGATAAGATCCAATCTAAAAATTAACTAAGCATTATTATTCAATCCTAACCTTAGACACATCTTGTATCCAGGTAATCTGATAAGGATTAGGATGTTTCCTTCTTTCCAAATTCAATTTACTAACCATCTCTTTTAAAACAAAGTTCTCAAAACTACCACCATCAACTATGACATTACATACCTTATTCTTACACTTACATCTAGTTCTGAAAAAATTTCTTATTTGTACTAGTTCCTGGACACATCTAGCCAACCTCTTAGTGAGAAGAAATTCACCTTGTTCTATAATATTCCCAATGTTTTCTTCAACAATTAATGCAACTCTTTTCTTAGGACATTGGAAGCTTCTATGACCCTGTTCACCAAATTGATAACAAGTATCAGTGAACTTATTTTTCCATCTTCCTCTTTGTCCATTATTGATGTTCTTAGTAGCTTGACCACTTCTAGATCCTACATCAGTCTTCTTAGGATTCTCTACCACATTACCTCCAGCAACTATTTCATCAATCTTACCACCTTGGTTCCTATTATTTTGTCTTCCTTCAAACCTCTTGTTCAACTTCTCCTCAATGTTCAATGCCATCTGATAATCATCTCCTATATTTTTCATCCAAATAGTAAGTAACTAGGTCTCAAGCCATAAACATACCTAGAAACCTTCTATTTATCAGCTTAAGAATGACGAGTCCTAATCAGGATTTTGTAAAACTCCTCTGTATACTCTTGCACTAATTTGTTAGTTTGTTTCAAGGCTTGCATCATCTTGAAAATATCCAATTCATAATCCACCAGAATGAATTGATTTTTCTACTTGTCAACCATGTGGTTCCATTTAGTGATCTTTTCTTTTCATCTCCTACTTCTTTCCAATTGAAATTTTCTCCACCAAATATTTGCATGACCTTTCAACTTAGTGTTTGCAAATCAAACTCTATCAAGATCTTCTATTTATTCATACAAAAAGTACTCATCTATCTCATTAATCCAATCAATCAACTCTTCCAGTCTAAGGCTTCAAGAAAATGTAGAAACTTCAATCTTAGGTCTTTTCCCAATTTTAGAAATAGCTTTCAGGATTCTACTTTCTTCTAGATCTTTGACTTCTTCTATAGCTTCTTCAAATTGATCTTCTTTAGACTCATCTCTATCATCCTTCAAGGTACTCTTATTTTTCAATTCCTCTTGTAGATCTTGTACTTTTTTCTACAAAGCTCTGAAATCATCAAGCTAAATTCTCCAGTAGGTTCTTCCTCTAAGATCTCACGAGCTCTCCTTAGAGGCATCTTCAATCCAAGGTCCTAGTGTAGACTGCTCACGTCGATGATCTATCCACACACTCAAGATCTTTAGGCTCTGGTACCACTTGACATAGGGTAGGGATGGAGGATCTAATAATCAATGGTCCAAACCTACACTACCAGTTATAACAACAACAACTGCAGTGGAATACAACAAGATAATGCTTTAGAACATAATTTAATTTAGCATGCCTGGCTATAACGCCTTCTAGGTTTTGGCCTATTATAGTGAAATAGAAAAGTGTCTCAAAAATATCACAGCTATTCCATCTCTGAAACACATTAGCAACTTTTGGAAACACTAAGGTAGATCTAAACTTGAGCTCGCAAGCATACAAGCAATCTCCTTGTCTCCAAGTATCCAAACCACTAGCTCTACTATTACAATATTAGATGAAACATTTGATGTACAAGATCTCATAGGATCCAATTATATTTCTACTCTCATACCACTACCAATCTCCCCTAAACATCTACCCAATCTCTCAATATATAGCCAGCTAAGCCACAAGTCAGCTAGTTAGGCATTTAATTATATTATAGGTCCAGTCTGGAAGATTTAAACCAAAACTAATGAAAGATAGATAAAAAATTAATGTTCCTTTTCATTAAAATCCACACATGACCCAATAATATTTCATTAACTATGCAAGGCCTCATTTCATCACATGGAACCACGCAAGAAGAAACACTCCATGTTTCACGTGAAATAGGCTGAAAATAGGTACTTGAGAACAATAGTCATAAAATTTTACTCATAATGAATTAGGACTTGCACTCTTAGGAGAAGATATTAATTTTGGTCCTCTTTAAGTCATTAAGAGTAAAAAGGATGATTTCTTAAGGATCAATAGATACATGATGCATAATCAACACAAAAACTAGAGGAAAATACAGCTTCGATGGAAATGAAATGAGCTGTAACTTTGAAACAGTCCATCTAATCTTTATGTGGTCATAGGAGAAGGTTAAAAAATAGGTCATCAACATTAGGTAAGCTTTTCACAATAAAAAACCAATAAATGCAACTATTGTAATGCAAACAAAAAAAAATGGGAAATATTTTTGGTGGATGTAAGATTGTTGAAAGCTTGAGATGCTCTTGCATCAATGGCCTAGTAGTCAAGACCCATCTTGCATTGTGAGTTTAAGTGCATTCTCCTAAGTTTCACTTAAGGGGGGTGTTGGTGTAATTAAATATTAATAATTACACTTAACATTATCTTACTTAGGATAATGCATTGCATATTAGTTTTTGATTGAGACACCTAGGAGTTTTCACCTCAATTAAGCACATGGCGTAGGAGGATTTCCACTTTTGGTGTAAGATCCATCTTTAGTACTCTTATCACATTATTATCCTAATCCCATTACACATAATTTATTTCATAATGGAGGATAATCCACATTTGGTAGACATGTGATTACACTTTGCATAGGTGATATCTTATCAACTCCTTATCATTGTCTCTTATCTCCTTGCCTATATAAGGAGGCCTATTATGTACATTTTAATCATGTCCATGATCAATAATATCATTCTTGCATCTTAATGTAATTGTATTTCCAATCTCTTGTGGAAGTTATCTTGGTCTTGCATTCAATCTTGGGGGTGTTGTAGAGTCACCTAAAACTCTAACACTATCATTCATTATCCTTCCATTTCCCTTATCCAATCCATCACATAAATCTTTAGCTAGTACCCTTTACCTTATCCACCATATCACATTTCCATCTCCATATTAGTATATTTGAGCATACCTTTCAGCATCTTTGGCTCATCATATCACACCTTTTCAAGGAGTACCCATAGAGCATGAGGCTTGAGTCACTCAAAAGGTCAAAAAACATTAAAAAAAAAAAATTAAATTAAAAAGAAAAACAAAACAAAACAAAATAAAGTAAACTCATCCTATGGTGAAAATTACTTCTTGTGACATCTGTTAGGCCTATTTTCTGTCATTGCAAAGTCTTGTGAAATTGGCCTTTCCTTGCAAATGTGTTTGTCAAGTGTCATCCCTTGTGTTCCTTATATAGTCACCAAGCTCTGGTCCAAACTACATCTCTTAATGTGCAAAACCTAGAAAGATTTTCATTTTCTAAGGTCCATAGGAAGCAAATTAAAAATTCTGCCACGATGTCGAAAACCCATAATATTTTTGCAAATCCACATTGTTTTTTACCTATGTGTTGTTTTCAACCTTGTGCTTTCTATTTGGTTTGCTTATCTTTTGGCATCAAAAAACTCTGTGTGTTTTCGACTTCCTTGTTTGTCTTTTGGTCTGTTGAAAATCTTTGTGTGTTTTCGATCTCACTGAAAACCTGCGTTGTTTTTTACCCTGCATTACTTCTTTTCTGCCGGCTCTCCTTGTTCATCAGTGTTTAACTGCACAAGTCTGACCATGTCATGGATCTAGATTCTTCCCTGTTGGCTGTTGCATGGCCGCATGTCAAACTTTTCTGACATGGGATCATGCGACCACTTGCCACGTGGCCATGTGGGTCCCAGTCCTTTTTAGCTACCTACAACTTACTTCTCTAATAGTGTAAGTGCGACGTTGTGGGGCCAGAGATCATAGATCTATGGTCAGCATATGATGGCATGGAATATTCCTTACCCATGTGATTGTGCACCCACCATCCAATTTGATGCTGATAGTTTGTTCACTTTGGGCCCGCTAGCGGATGTGATGATGTGGTGGCTTCCTATTGGCTGTCACATGATCACATAGCCTTTCTCTCAACTATGTGATCATGTGACTAGGTGACACATGTCCTTGGCAATGCGGTGGTAGTTAATGTTAGTGGGCTGTCGCATGCTTGCATAACCCACTTTTGGGCTATGCGATCATGCGACAAGGCACCATGTGTCCCTCTAGGCCCATCTATGGTTGTTTGGTAGGCTCGGTGGAGGGTGCTGTCATGGTAGTTTCTGGTTGGACCATGCTAGTGGGAAGGTGAATTTGAGCGTGGGCCCAGGTTTGGGTTTCTCGGTAGTTACAATGAGTGGTGGTGTGACACATGGCATTGGGTGGGCCTAGGTGGAGTCTTGGTTTTGGTGGTTTGGACAAAAGGATTTGGTGATGCTGATATTTTTCTTGTCACTGGTTCATGGGATGATTTGGCATTTCCCCAATTCATTTGGTGACTTGGAAAATGAAGGTCACAACATCGCTATATTCTTTAGCAGAGGTAGGAAGTATTCAGTGAACTAGTGGAAGTTCTTTAGTTGCCAGTTTGCCAAATATGTGGGGTCCATATTTGCAGTGACTTGGAAGAGTGGGGCTACATTCGGTGGTGAATGCTGATGGTTAGTCACATGTTCGCATAGCCTTTTTCAAGGCTATGTGATGATGTGAATGAAATTTGCATGAGGACTTAGCGGTGGTGGTTGTGGTAGGATTAAGATCTGCAGGTTGTCGCATGTTTGCATAGCCTGTCACCGGGCTATGCAATCATGTGACTAACCTTCTATTTGTCGCGGTTGCAGGGCTATGATGGTGAAGTGGCCCAAAAATTTGCTGAGAGTTTATGACTAATTGTCAACTGCAGTTAAGAGTCTATGGTCACATGATCACAATGGCTATCTTTCAACCATGCGATCATGAAACCAAACATAAAATGGAGCCTGATTCTTGTGGCGGTAAGGTTTGTGACTGGACGGTTGTGCTGTTGGGGGTAAATGGTTAAAAGGTTTATTTACCACCAAGTGCAGGATAACCATTGTAGTTTGAAGTTTGATTTTCTGAGTGACATGGGGTAACTTTGTTTGCAGAATTAAATGCCAGATTTGACCCTATTTGGTGGGAGTGATTTGCAATGTGGTCCAAGGTGCTTGGCGGTTGTTTATAGAGGTGATTTTGTACCTGATGTTGTGTGGTCTTGGCTCGAGAAGTGTTTTGTAGCTGATGGTTTTGATTGTTTTGAGCTTACAGGCTGTGGTTGACCCTTGTCATGTCTAGTTTTATTTCTCGATGGGGTTAGGTGATTTTGAATTTCAAAATGATCATGCTTGCATTGTAACCCTAGTATAAAGGGAAACTTGTAATCATTTTGAAAGGGCTAGCTAGAATTTCTTGACATAGGAAGCTGAAAGGCCAAGTGTGTATCCTCAGTCTAGATTGTAAATTTTTTTCTTCTGTATTAGTACTAGGAGGAAAACTTATGTATCTTTTTCATATTGTCTATGGTATCACTGAATCAGTTTGTAATACGGGGATTTGAAACCACACACTTAATATAGTTTCTCATTCTTGGATCTCTCCTTCAGTTGTTCTTAATGAATTTTGAGTTTTTTAACTCATTACATTAGGTTACTGGTGTATGTGCTTTGTCTTTCAGCCTTGATCTAGGATTAAGTTAAAAGCCTCTGAGTAAAGCATAGATTTATTGGGTTCAGTCAGGAAGGATATCTGCAAGCAGTGTAAGAGATGTTTGACTATGTTTATGGATTGGTTTCTTAGACGAATCTAGTAGTTGTTCTTGTATTCCAAGTCTACTTTAGGTATGATGCCCGATGGATAAGGCACTGATCATAACCTAGTATCCCTTGTGCTGATACATGTGTTGCATGATTGTTTACACTCTGCAAGAAAGCATTAAATCAATTACCTTTCCCTTTCATGTTGATGGTAGTAGTAGGATTGTCTCTCTAGTCCTTAGACTCACCCTGTGCAAATAGGGCTATTTGTACATGAATTGGCTTCATTGGGGTACAAGTTACCTGAAGGGGTTTGAAGGCCATTCCACACTAATCTATCTGTAGGCCTTTGGTTTGTCATGAGGTGTCTTGAATGTGCAGATAAGGTAATACCCACCTGAGTGAATGTGGAGCTCAAAGAAGGAGGATTTCTCTTTTTCCTCATCAATTGGTTTGTTTTCCTTGTCAAACTTGAGTGTCTAATTGAGATCTAAGCCCAAATTTTGATCCAAGTTTGGTTCTGCAAGGAAAAGAGCCAACAAGATGGTGACTCTATTGCGGAGAGTCTAGAAAAGAGTCAGATACAAGCATTAGCATTTGCAAAATCTTCTCACTTAGTTGTGAGTGGCGGCTCTGATTTTCTCTATTTGATCAGTGTTCCTCCTGATAAACAGTGTGTATGTGTTGTAGCTTTTTGCTGGTTGGAGAAGAAATAGTGAAACATTTTCCTCTCAAGGAGGTGGCAGCTCTGCATGGCAAAGTTATCTAATGGAGTTTCAAGGTGAGCTCAGGATCTGCCTTGCCTTCCAGCCAAGGGTCTTCTGCTGTAGGATCTTTCCAGTTATTTTTCAAGTGTTAAATGTTCCTTATAAAGTGGTCAAGCACTAAAGAAGGATAAGGTGTAAGCTGAGGTTAGCATACTTCAAGTTTTTGATTGCGGTTTGGCAAAATTATGTGGAAGTATTGCAGTAAGTTGTAATGGATAATTTGAATAGGGAGCTTGCATTATTAGACCAAGGCATCCTTAGGGGTTGCATAAGATTAGTCAGTTTGTAGGTGGGGTGTAGAAAGGATTTATCTATATCCTTGTTCTATGATAGATTTTGTGAAGTATATGATGAGCTTCCTAAGGGTGTTGAGTTTCCTGAATTTGACTTCATTGGTTTATTCTTGGAGCTCTATTTTCCTGAGTCAACCAGTTGGTCAAATGCCTTGTGGGAAGAGTATTTTGTATGTGTCAGGGATTGGGTACTTGGTGATGATGATCTTGAACTTGAGGATGCACTTGGGGCTTTGTCCAGTAGTGCTGATATTGAGAATGATGAAATTTATGAAGGAGATGTGTCAGGAGTTGACACTCTTTCTTGTAGTCAGGAAAGTGATGCTTTTTCTTAGTATGGGGAAAAAAATTTATGCAATCAGTTAGATGAGGAAGAGGATTGGATAGATAATGGCACTTCTGATGATTGTATGGTAGAAGATGATGTTCTTGAGGATAGATTTTCACTTCACAGTGAACAAATTTTAGATTTATTGTCTTGAGTATCTCAGGTATTCAGGGGGTGATGGATCTGAGTTCTTACATCCAGCACACATTGATTTTGATATGGAGCATGAGTCAATAGGATTTGACTTTGACATGTGTGCCTCTAATTCTTTTGCTGCCCTAGCACTACTAGATGGAAACTAGGTTGATGTTTCTCTTCCCACCTATCCAAAATTTTGGTTTTGTCAGATGCTGACATGATGTAGACTACTCCTTTGTTTGGTGATGATGTCCCATGTGATGAGATCCCTCAGTGTTTGCATGAAGATCATTGTATCTTCTCCTTGGAGGTGCAAATTTCTGGTATGAATGGATCTAGTAGCGATTGCATTGATAGTTTGATAGAGCTGGAGTATTTTTCTTTCCATGTGGATAGTAGAATTCTTGGGTTTGATGATAAGATTGAGGGTGGTTCATCTTGTAGCTCCTTCAGCATTTCCTTTTTTGACTACAACATGCATGTGCCACAACATTTTCAGAATTGGGATGATTTCTTTTCTAGCCCTCAGGAGGTATGTGCTAAACAATTTTGCTTCAAATTGTGGAAGGGTGGATATAGTTGTGTTCTATCACATGGAAGCAGAATTTTTAGTTTGTCTCTAATGTGTAGAGATGAGAACTACTTGTTTGATAGAGGCAAGGATTGATCATACTTTTGGGGCCTTGAGCCTTTTGTAAATATTGTAAATCTATGTATAGTCTTTCCCTTTTTCTGTTGTGTGTTTCCCTTCCTATTCCTCACATTTTTTGTGTTACCTATTTTTTTCCAGTTGATGGTCTTCTCTTGTAGTGATTCTGAATTCTTGCATGGGCACAAGTTACCCATCGTCCCCAACTAGAGCCACTTTTAGGCCTATTTTCTGTCATTGCAAACTCTCATGAAATTGGCCTTTCCCTTGCAAATGTGTTTGTCAAGTGTCATCCCCTATGTTCCTTGTATTATCACCAAGCTCTGGTCCAAACTGCATCTCTTAATGTGCAAAACCTAGAAAGATTTTCATTTTCTAAGGTCCATGAGAAGAAAATTAAAAATTCTTCCATAGTGTCGAAAACCCACAGTATTTTTGCAAATCCATGTTGTTTTTGATCTATGTGTTGTTTTTGACCTTGTGCTTCTTGTTTGGTTTTCTTATCTTTCGGCATCAGAAAACTCTGTGTTTTCAGCTTCCTTGTTTTCCTTTCAGTCTGTTCAAAATCTTTGTGTGTTTTCAATCTCACTAAAAACCTCCATTGTTTTTGACCCTGCATTACTTCTTTTCTACCAGCTCTCCTTATTCATCAGTGTTTAACTACACAAGTCCGACCATGTGGTGGGTCCAGCTTCTTCCCTATTGGCTATCACATGGCCGCATGTCAGACTTTTCTGACATGTGATCATGCAACCACTTGCCACGTGGCCGTGTGGGTCCTAGTCCTTTTTAACTACCTATGGCTTACTTCTCTAATAGTGCAAATGCGACATTGTGGGGCTAGAGATCGTAGATCTATGATCGATGTATGATCACATGGAATATTCCTTACCCATGTGATCATGCACCCACTATTTGATTTGATGCTGATAGTTTGTTCACTTTGGGCCCACTGCCAGATGTGATGATGTGGCAGTTTCCTATTGGCTATCGCATGATCACATAGCCTTTCTCTCAGCTATGTGATCATGCAACTAGGTGACATGTTTTCTTGGCAATGCAGTGGTAGTTAATGTTAGCAAGTTTTTGCATGCTCGCATATCCCACTTCCGGGCTATGCGATCATGTGACAGGGCACCATGTGTCCCTATGGGCCCATCTATGGCTATTTGGTGGGCTCGATGGAGGGTGTTGTCATGGCAGTTTTTGGTTGGACCATGCTAGTAGGAAGGTGAATTTGAGCGCAGGCCTAGGTTTGGGTTTCTCAGTGGTTACAATGAGTGGTGGTGTGACACGTGGCATCAGGCGGGCCCAGGTGGGGTCTTGGTTTTGGTAGTCAAGACAAAAGGATTTGGTGGTGCTGATATTTTCCTTCTTGTCACTAGTTCATGGGATGATTTGGCATTTCCCCAATTCATTTGGTGACTTGGCGAATGACGGTCGTGGGATTGCTAGATTCTTTAGCGGAGGCAAGAAGTATTTGGTGAACTGGTGGAAGTTCTTTGGTCGCCAGTTCACCAAATATGTGGGGTCTATATTTGCAGTGACTCGGTAGAGTGGGGCTATGTTCGACAGTGAATGGTAATGGTTAGTCACATGTTCACATAGCCTTTTTCAAGGCTATGCAATCATGTGACTAGCATTTGCGTGAGGACTTAGTGGTGGCGGTTGTGACAAGATTGAGATCTATGGGTTGTCGCATGTTCACATAACCCATCCCTGGGCTATGTGATCATGCGACTAACCCTCTATTTGTCATGGTTGTGGGGCTATGATGGTGAAGTGGCTAGAGACTTTACTGAGATTTTATGGCTGATTGTCGACTGCGGTTAAGAGTCTATGGTCGCATGATCACAATGGCTATCTTTCGGCCATGCGAGCATGCGACCAAACATAAAATGGAGCCCAATTCTTGTGGCGGTAAGGTTTGTGACTATACAGATGCACTGTTGGGGGCAAATGGTTAAAAGGTTTATTTCCCGCCAAGTGCAGGATAACCATTGTAGTTTGAAGTTTGATTTTCTGAGCGATAGGGGGTACCTTTGTTTGCAGAATTGAATGCTAGATTTGACCCTGTTTGGTGGGAGTGATTTGCAGTGTGGTCCACGGTGGTTGGTGGTTATTTATAGAGGTTATTTTGTACTTGGTGCCATGTGGTCTTGGCTTGAGAAGTGTTTTGTAGCTGATGGTTTTGACTATTTTGAGCTTGCATGCTGTGGTTGACCCCTGTCATGTCTAGTTTTATTTCTCGGTGGGGTTAGGTGATTTTGAATTTCAAAATGATCATGCTTGCATTGTAAACCTGGTATAAAGGGAAACTTGTAATCATTTTGAAAGGGTTGGTTGGAATTTCTTGACACAGGAAGCTGAAAGGCCAAGTGTGTATCCTCAGTATAGATTGTAACTTTTTTGCTTCTATATCAGTACTAGGAGGAAAACTCATGTATCTTTTGCATATTGTCTATGGTATCACTGAATCAGTTTGTAATACAAGGATTTGAAACCATGCACTTAATATAGTTTCTCAATCTTGGATCTCTCCTTCAGTTGTTCTTGATGAATTTTTAGTTTTCTAACTCATTGCATTAGGTTATTGGTGTATGTGCTTTGTCTTTCAGCCTTGATCTAGGATTAGGTTAAAAGCCTCTAAGTAAAGCATAGATTTATTGGGTTTAGTTAGGAAGGATATCTGCAAGCAGTGTAAGAGATGTTTGACTATGTTTATGGCTTGGTTTCTCAGATGAATCTAGTAGTTGTTCTTGTATTCCAAGTCTGCTTTAGGTATGATGCCCAATGGATAAGGCACTGATCATAAGCTAGTATCCCTTGTGCTAATACATGTGTTGCATGATTTTTTACACTCTGCAAGAAAGCATTAAATCAATTACCTTTCCCTTTAATGTTGATGGTAGTAGTAGGATTGTCTCTCTAGTCTTTAGACTCACTTTGTGCAAATAGGGTTGTTTGTACATGAATTGGCTTCATTGGGGTATAGGTTACCTGAAGGGGTTTGAAGGCTATTCCACACTAATCTATCTATAGGCCTTTGGTTTGTCATGAGGTGTCTTGAATGTCTAGATAAGACAATACCCACTTGAGTGAATGTGGAGCTCAAAGAAGGAGGATTTCTCTTTATCCTCATCAATTGTTTTGTTTGCCTTGTCAAACTTGAGTTTCTAATTGAGATTTGAGCCCAACTTTTGATTCAATTTTGGTTCTACAAGGAAAAGAGCCAACAACATCTTCGACAAGTACCATGTTGAAAACCTATCAAATAAGTGTCATTTGTAATTACTCTTTCTTGCACTCTACACTTGGGGGCAAGTTCCATCCATTATATCCTCCATCTTTCCACCATTTATCTCACTTGCATCGGTATTCTATTTTTCACCTTTGATCTTGAAAAGGTTGAACATATCTGTGAGCATTAAGTTCCTTGACATGCATTATCATATCCATTAAAATATTCATTTTTTGCATCCATGATACTATATCATGATCTTGATTATCCGAAATCCACCTTCATTATTCCTAGGAATCCTTCCCATAATCCCAAATCTTCACTCATATCCTCCATCACCCCTTTATCATGATTGTGTGATCCTATCCACATTCATCCCTTGATCTTGATCCAAATGAAGAATGAAATAAATGGAAAATATATTATAGAAAGTCTCTTGATATGTCCATTCCTTTGGACCATTGTCATGACACCAAGTCATTATCCCATTTTCTATCCAATACTGTATGATTGGCCTATATTCAAATATTATTTTTCCCTAGCTTGGATAATCATGAGGAGATGGTCATATGGGTAACACACTTGCTTCATCCATAATTGCCTATTCATTGGTGAATCATTAGTTTTCAAATCCATCTTTCAAGTCCTATACCTTGCTAGACATTGGGAGAAATTCAATGTGTTCTTGTTTGAAAAAAAGGCGAAAATCTCTAATAATCCAAAAAAATAAAAAAATCTGTAATAATCCAAAAGCATCAAAAATATCTAAATAATCCAAAAACATAAAAAAAAATATCTAATAAAACTTCCAAATATCTTTAAAAAATCTAAAAAAATTAAAAAATCTTTCAAAAATCCAAAAATCGTAAAATCTTAAGTAGACTCTCAAATGTTGCATTTCCCAAACAAAGTATTATCATTGTTGAATCAAAATGTCCAGCACCAATCTATACTCAATGAGATTTTGTAAAGTAAACATCAATTGGCACCAAATCATCACATCAAAATCAAAAAATTGCTACAGTTCAACTTATTGATCAATATCACATTTCAAACATCCAAATACTTGATCTAAAAAACAACATTTGACAAATCAAATAAAAGTCTGAAAAGGTTAATGAAATAAAAAATCTTTAGATGAACAATCAAATCAAAATCTTAAAAAGGCTTAAACATAACTAGGGATCAAACTAGATGAATTTTTTGAAATATGGATCTACAAACAAAAGAAAAAATGTTCAAAGTGTTACCGAAATTTTGGAATCGTGTCTTTTTTAGCAAATTGATGAAGTTTGACTAGATGAACGATGATGAAGACATGATATTTTCTTAATTTATGCTTGAGTGCTTTCCATGTTGATTTATAATAGTATGTGAAAATTTCTAATGACGTGATCATCAAATAATCATCGAGGACATTTGTATATGAGAGGGATCAATTCTTTGATTGTTTACTTGGAATACTAAAATTTGAGGAAAGCGGTATTCATATCATCATGGTTAAACTAGTGAGGGTTGTACCAATTTCATTTTCCAAAAGCTCGATGACGAAAAATAATCAAAACCAAATTTTGAAAAGTGATAGCTAGCTGCATCCGTACTAGATTAAGTGCTTTTAAGATATTTGTTTTTCTTAGCTCAAAAATTAATTTGAAAAAAGAGAAAAAAAAAAAAAAGAGGGGTTAGAGTTATTATTATCAAAGGACCATATCAAGATACATCAATATCATCAATTTATACATTATCAAATGTCTAATCCATCAAATGATCCATGCCACATCAAGGAAATCATTAATAGTCAATCATTCTAATCAAATAGGGGTAACCTAAAGCTATCCATCACATATATCTATATCTACACCTACACTAGCGGATGACCCTTCTCTTCTCCAATCCTTAATTTACCATCATGAGAACATCCAATCAGCCTCATATCATAGAAATTTTTTACTAATAATATAAAAAATTAATCAGTCAAATCATCCAATTGATAATCTAATGTCAATCAAGTTATCCTATCATTCATTTTCTCATCGTGAGTGCATCAAATCTCCTAACTCAAGATCTTGAGAAAGGAAAACAATTATTTTTTTTCTCTAGATTATGAGAGAAAAATATCAATCCATCAACCTACTTATCCTATCAGATTAACATCAACATCAACCAATTAATTATCACTAACATCAAACAATATCAAAACATCATCAACTGATCTGGACCATCAACACCATTTTATCAATCAAATCTCTTCTCATCAAATTCTCTCATGATTGGGGCATATCCAAATTTCTATATCGGGAAACGAATAAAAAATTTCCAATCTCAACCAAATCATCCAAAATCATTTCCATTGATTTCGTAAGGGGGCATACACTTGGATCATCAGTGACATCATCGACAAAATCAAATCAGGGATAGAGCATTTCAACGTGAACTTTTTATGTTTATCAATGGAGCATTGAAATAAGTGAATCACATAAAATCATACATCACATCAAAGATCCATCATTTAAATGACCATGGAGGGCATTAATCAATCAAGAGTTCATCAAGAATCAAAGATCTATCATCAATATCCAAATAAGACATCAGTTAATCAAGACTCTGCATCAAGCCATCAGGACATTCTTTGAACCGATGAACATTGGACATCAATTCAAAGAGGGGCATTTGTAATTACCTGAAAATGAACAAGACTAAATCATGTGAGTAACCAAGAAAAAATCAAAGAAATAAATTTGAAATCAAGATAAAAGAGAAGAAAAATTGCAATCAATCCATAATCTGAAATTATAATTGAAAATCAAAAGCCAATAAATCAATTTAAATCTAATAAATCATGATAAATTAATCAATTATGCAATTAATCTAATAAATTATATCATTAAATTTAAATCAAATCAACCCATTTAAGGGGTACACATGACTAAACAAATTAAATAAATTCAATACTTAAATCCCTATTTTCCCTCAAACACCACATGGGAGGAAAATATCGCAACAAATGGAAATTAAAGATTGGAATCACTTAGATCAAGCTCAAATTGAATCTCAATCACACATAAGGTGAGAGAATCTTGGCCACCCATTTTGTCTCTTTGTCCCAAGCTTTCAAGACAATCCATTTAAATTGTCCCCAAAGGTGGAACCATGGACCTAATCCTAACTCAACCTTGCTCAACTCAACTCCACCCCCTTCCTTTGCCAAAATATATAAAAGAAAGGCATAAATCAATCAATTATCATCCACAAATCTGAGAATAGCGTCAAACCTCTTGCATTTTTTAGCTAGAAAGGAGAATATAGTGTTAATTAAGGCTTTATTTCTTTTGAAAGTGAATTCTTAGTTTTCTTATCATTGCATTCTTGTTTTAGAGCAATCAATAATAAAGGCTTGTTGAGTTTTCATTAGTAAATCTAAATAGAGGTCTATAGAGTGCTCTTTGTCCTCACTTTCTTAATTAGTTTACTATTTGTGGTAATTTAGTTATTTTATTCATTTATTGACAATACTAATACTATGAAGATGATTTCCACAACACATAAAGTGTTCATTTATATGGTAGGTATTTTCAATTGTGTATGATCCACATAAGTGGTGTGACTTAAACTAAGGTAAATTCATCAACTATAAGGAAAGAGTATGTTACTAAAAAAATTTGTGTAGTAGTTATATACTTCATTGGCATTTGGTGTGTGAAATGGAAGTTGAAGTTAAAAAAATTACTAGTTTATTGGAATGATGAGTCATTATGAAAGGAATAATTATATATTTATTACAATAGATTTAAGTCAAACTTTCAATCTTTCTTAGGAGGGAAATATTAGAAGAATGTGTATTTTTAGGTGTTTCTATAGGAGTCCTATTGATGATGCATATAAGGATAAAAATACATGTGGTTACTCCTCAAATGTGATATTTTTTAGATAAATGTGAAATGTATGTACAAAAGGCTAGTGCGTTGAATGTATTAATTAAAGATTTGATTCAATAAAAGGGTATCGATAGGCTCTCTCTCTCTCTCTCAAGGAATCTATGAGTCTTTTTGGAAAAATAGTAAATTCAAAAAAATTTATTAATGTTATAAATAGATATAATCATAAGAAGTTGTGATGCAGGAGCATCTTGGGTCTTGAGCAATCTTGCATCTCCAAAAACATTTCCTACTTTCTGTACCTGTCTGTTATTTGTTTTGTAGCCATTATTGCTTATGGTTTCATGCTTTTTGAAGTTAATGTTGTGCTTTGGAACTATATTGGACTTTCTCCTTAGATCGCATGTCCTAATTCATTCAGATCTTGGAGTTATCTTAATTTTCCTTGAGTATCGATTTGCAAGTTGTTTCACATGAAATGTGGAGTGTTTCTCCTTGCATGGATCCTTATGGAGAAATTAGATCTTGTAAAGATCAATATATGTTCTTGGATCATGTGTAGACCTAAATGTGGCTTCACATCATGTTTGGTTATTTCTTTATTTAGTTTTTGTTTCTCTCCTTAGGTTGGACCTATAATCTAATTAAATGTCTGACTGGCTAACTTGTGGCTGAGGTGGCTATATATTAAGAGTTTAAGTTGATGTAGAAGGTGGGGATGGAGAGAAAAGTAGAAAATAAGAGAGTAGAGTGTGAAGAGATAGCTTGGAAGGTAGAAGAAGATATGATGAAAGTTGAGTCTCTATTTTCATAATCTCTTTGCAAAAGGTCAAAACTCGGAAGGCCTCACAACTAGGCATGTTAATGAATTTACAATAATTGCACCAGTGTAGCTTCGAGTTTCTTTCCTAAATTTATTATGTCTCTTGGTATTTCCTATGAAATATTCACTTCTTTCATGTGTAACTCTAAACATGGCATGTTAGTAGGATTAAGTGGTCTCTATTAATCTTGATTCTAATGGCCTCGTTCCTACCTTGTGTCAAGTTGTATCAGAGCTTAAAGATTCTGAGTGTGTTGATAGATCACCAAAGGTGGGGCAGTTTTCACCAAGTCCTTGGATTGAAGATTCCTCCAAGGAGAGATTGTGAGATCTCAAAGGAGGAACCTATTATGGAAATTGTAAGAATTTGCAAATAGCAAAGATTAAACCAAGGATCTAGAGGTTGAAGAAAAGCACAAAAGAGAAAATATGAATGAAATGATGGATTGAATAGATCCAATGAAATCACCTTGATTGAATGGTTGATGTTTTAAAATGATTACATAATAGGCCTCCTTATATAGGAAAGGCAATAAGAGACAATTATAAGAAGATGATAAGCTATCACCTATGCTAGGTGTAATCACATGTCCACCAAATGTGGATCATCCTCTATTATGTAATAAAGTATGTACAATGGATTAGGATGATAATGTGATAAGAGCACAAAAGGTGGATCTCACACACAATGATGTATGTGAAGACAACTATCACACCAAAATTGGAATTTCTCCTACACCATGTGCTTAATAGATGTGCACACTCCTAGGTGTCTCAATCACAAACTACTATGCAATGTATTAACCTAAGTAAGATTAAGTTAGGTGTAATTAGGAATATTTAATTACACCAACACCCCCCCTTAAGTGCAACTTAGGGGAATGTAATTAAAATCACAATGCAAGATTGGTCCCGACAAATAGGCCCTGTTAGGTACCCATGTACAAAATGCAATAAATGAAATGCATAACTCTCATAAAGCGGAGAAAGAGGGAAAACCTCATTGGAAAAACCCTCCCCCAAAAAGAGAGAAGAAAACAAGATGCATGGATGGATGGAGTGCTCAAGACCCCCCAAGAACTACATACATCATGTATATACAAAGAATTATCCCCCCATAAGAAGGATAGTTGGAGACATGATATCACCCCCATAATGTAGAAGCTCCCATGTTGATGAATAGTACCTATAAACAATAGATAAGCCAATGCTTACAAGAAAAATGTCTCCCCTTAGGAAGAAATAGATACATCATATGATGAAGAAGCCAATCCTTGTGCAAATGGAATGAGGAAGAAGATGTAGGTCTCCATGAAGCAATCTCTGAAGACTGAGTAGGAATCTCCAAGCTCAAAGAATCTATCACTTCATGTGACAATTCAAGTGAAGAAGGAAAAGAATCAAGTACACGAATCTCCAAAGACATTGAAGAAGTGTTCCCAACTATGATGAAACTGTCATCAAGGGAAAGAGAAACCCCCTCATGTATATCTTCCAAATCTGCATCATGAGAATCAACAAATGTTGAAGATGCATCCAATGAGTTGTCACATTCTGCAAGATCTGAAACACTATGATCATCCTACTCAATAGTAGAGCCCATGTCTAAAGAAGCAGGAGGTTGAGGAGTAGGAAGATCAACACTTGTCTCAACAACAAAATGATTCAAGTCCCCAAAATTCTCCTCATAATTATCCCTTGGAAAAGGGATGGGTACTGTTACCCAAAAAATTTCCTATCATACAATTTTTTGGCCTATCATAAAATTTCCTGTCATAAAATTTCCTGTCATAGAAAAATCCTATGAAAAGGGCCTATTTCCCTGCAGTGATTCTATGAGTTTCTCCTACCTTGCTTCAACTTCTTTTGGCTTGTGCCCAAAATCCACAATGTTTCATGGCTTGCACCCTTAGTTTCAAGTGGTTTTTCATGTTAGTATGCTCTAGTCTAGGGCACATGGTTTGATATGCAAAAATCCAAATGAAATGCCCTGCCCTAGTTGTGACACAGTTTTGGTCTGCAAGCTAAATTTTTGATGTTTCATGGCTTGCGCCCTTAGCATATGATAGTTCTTTGAGTTTCCAAGGTCTCGTTAAAGGTGCATGTTCTGAAATGTTACCACCAAGAAGTTATGGTTGTTTTAAGATCCGTAGGAAATCACTTTTTTTATGTCGCAGGTTTTCAAAAAATTGTCTAAATATAAAACCCGAGAGGTTTTCTACTTCTTCACATCTTCACAGCTCTTTGTTGATGTCAAGATTTCCTATGTGCACTGCTGCAACTTAGTGGGGCCCGGTTCTCTGAGGATGCAGTCATGTGATCTCTAGTTTTTTTGGTGGTTAAGTCTTTATTCGGCAATTGGGCAATTGTGTGTTCACTAGGTCTCTTGTTTCTGGTGGTTAATTAATTTTCATTCAGTGACCTAGCATTTTATTTGGTCATTTCTTCATGTAATCCTGACAGTTTTTTCCTTAGCCTTCAGTGATCTAGCAAGAAATTATGTTTCTTCTAGTGGTTAGGTCTCTCGGTAGGTTGAATTTCAGTTGAGATTGATGATTATTGTGATGCCACAAGGAAAAGGTGCTCGAGGGTTAATCTTC
Source organism: Chamaecyparis obtusa (assembly GCA_027943335.1). NCBI lineage: Eukaryota > Viridiplantae > Streptophyta > Pinopsida > Cupressales > Cupressaceae > Chamaecyparis > Chamaecyparis obtusa. The sequence goes on along the minus strand of BSBK01010798.1, from coordinate 130,006 downwards.
TCAGCATTGCGACAATTGTTTGATCTTACAATGATCAAGGACATGTCAGTGGACCCAAATATTTAGGTGGAATGATAGTTCTATTAGATCGAATGGTTGTCACTTGATCACAAGGAATATTCTTTCTCATTGTAATCATGCGACCACCATCTGATTCAAGACTGATAACTAGGTGGGTCTGCTACCAGGTTGTGTTGATTTGTTTGTTTCCCATTGAGGGATTCATGATGTGGCTGACAATTTTTTAGAGATGGGTTGATTAATGTGGAGAGTAATCTAGGCCATTCGATTTGCCAGGAAACTTGTGATTGATGGTCGTGTTTTGAAATAAAACTAGATGGTCACTGGAGCCTGAATTTGAATCTTTTTGTGGGGTTTTCACCATTGTTTGTTCTAGTTGGCCATATACGACAAGGGGATAGCTCAAATTTGATTTTTTTAGGATGGTTGCAATTATGAAAATGATGTGAAGATCTGGGTGGCTGTCACATGTTGATTTTTGTTTCCCGAGGTGCCATGCTAGTTTAAGTATCAGCTGCTAATGAACGAGGAGGGTTGGCACCACCTGTGACCCTTTATACTTTTAAAATTCAAAATATCTACAAAGATCAGATTTGAACATTTATGATTAGCCCAACTTATAGAGATAATTCATGGAGGTGGCAAGAGGTTTTCAACTTGTACCAAAAGTAGATGGATCAGGGCAGCTTGTTTGTAGAGAGTTATGGCGATGAGAAAGACATGCAAGCATATATCTGATCAGCCAATATATTTCAAGGATGCATTTATGATCATATATGATGGTTAGTGTTTCTATTATTATATGAAAATATATGTAACCCTAATCAAATTGTTACTCTTGCCTGCGTGCAAAAAGGAGGTGTATATATTAGTTTTTAGAGCTCTTAGAGCTTAGAGTTTTATAGTTGTAAAAAAGAGAGTTCTTCTTTCTTAGGAGCTATCTGTGGCATTTGTTCTACCCTCTAGCTTTTATAGTCTGTAATCTTTCATTGATTTATTAGATTCAATTGAGCCTTTCTGTGGCATCTGTTCTACCATCAAGTCTTTCCCTTGTCTCTATTTCTCTTAATGAGTATAATATACTAGCTATGTTAGAGAAATCTTAGAGTTCCAAGGCCATTCTTTCTTTCATATTATTTGTGCACTATTGTGTATGATTTGATTTGAATGATCTTGTGGGTATAATTAGACCCCCTGTCACTCTATCTCATTCATGTGCCTTTTTGCTGAAGAGAATGTTTGCTTCCAGGTCACAGTCTAAGTCTTTTGTTCGGACCTCTCTGTGAAACACTTATGCAAGCCTATTTAGGAAGATTGTGTTCTACTAGATCTGAGATCTTTCATGCTAATTTGGTCAATATATTGTGTTCATTTCATTTCGGTGTATCACCTAGTAGGTAGTTTTCTTTCAATTATTTCTCTTTAGCATTCCTTATATCCCTTTCCCCTCAAGAATTTACTTTCCTGTCAAGAAGGAAATTAAGGTGATTATCCAAGAGGAACTAGCTTAGAACCTGGAGGTTTCATCTCAGTTAGAAAAGGTCCCACAACCTGGAGATGATCCCAAAGTTATACTAGATTATCAAGATCAAGAGATCTTGTACCAAGGGTGCAAACTTAGTCTATAACATTTCTGGCACACCTGGTGGGACTATAAAATAAGTTCATCTTCAAAAGATTATGCTATGTCTAATATAGTAATTGCATAATATAGACCTTTTAGAGGTTAATATTTAAGTATATCTGGAAAATCCATTGGTGTTAAGAGAAAGTAGACCATAGTTCTTATAGAGATTATGGAAAAAATATATTCCTTCTATGGAAAGACAATTTGCATTTGCACCCTTTAATCAGGGTAGTCCATTAAATTTTACCCAACACCATGATGTGCCCTTGGCAACAACTAAAAGTATACCTTCTTTCATAGGTGAAGGCCAAACAATAGGTTTTGAACACATAAGAGATGTGGCTACCATCTGTAGTATACACAACTTCATAGAGGAAGATGTCGCCACCAAGTTGTTGGCTGCCTCCTTAAGGGTAAGGCCCTAGAATGGCTTAGAAATCTGGCAGTTAGCTCCATTACTTCATGGGATAGACTTGGAGAGCTCCTTAACAAATATTTTGGGGATGAATTAGTCTCTTTGTCTCTAGTAGAGAAACTCCAAATTATCAAGAGAGATCCTGAAGAATAGATGACAGATTTTAATGGCAGATTCCTCAAGACATGGAATAAGATTCTAGTTAATATAAGGCCTTTAGTAGATTATGCTTTCCTTTATTTTTTGAGAAGCCTAACTAGTGATATATCTATCATGATTCAGTCTTTAGGAGGTACTTCATTACCTCAAGCTTTTGACCTAGCTGTCAAGGTAGAAAATTGTCTAATTTAGGCTGGTATGATAACCCCAAGGCCACTCATGCCTATCTTTCCCAACCTTCAGCTCACTACACCTCTATAAACTCCTCCATTTACTCTTATACCTACATTAATGGCACCTTAGGCCAGCACTAGCTATGGGGAATCCAAAGGTGACCCTTCTCAAGAGCTAACTAAATTAGAAAATAGTCAAAAAGAGATGAGAAGTGATCAACAAGCAATAAACCAAAAGATGATGAGCCTACTGCATGCTCTAATCAAGGAGTTGATCATTGTAAAAAGGTAGAATCAGGAGGTTAAATTGCCTTATCAACAACAAGACCAAGGTCCTAGCCAATAGTACGAAGCTTAGGAACAACCATACCAGTAGAATAGGCCACAATATCAAGAAAAATATCAAAGTAAAAGGAAAAATTTGGTAAGAAGGTCTTTCTATCCATATAATCCAATCAAGAAGATAGTCCCAACACAGAACATCCAAGTAGTTGGTAGTCAACTGAACCCATTTTTTGGGAAGGAGGCTACTAATTTTCTGCTTGTTCTCATGAAATATGAGCTACCCCTCTTTGTGGATGATGAAGAAGAGACCATGGCATTAGCTATGGCTGAAGGTTCACCATCAATAGGAGGTCGATATAGAGGAAGATGCTATGCTTTTATTTGAGGAGATGCCTTATTATATTGAGCAAGATGAGGTAGTACAAAATTTACTAGTTAAGCCCTCTGATTGTGAAAATAAAGATGATATAGTTGCTACTAAATTAGAACAACAAGATGATTTTGATTTGATAATTGATGCTTTCTACTCAACTCTTGTTGACATTCCTCATCTTCATGATGAGGATAATGGCTTGCGTGTTCTTGAGGAAGAGTTTTTGTTTTACGGGATTAATTATGTCCCAACTACAAAAGAGGAAATGGTATGGAAAACTATCATTGAGGAGTAGAATTTTGATCAACATGCTAAGGACATTCATAAGGTGCATACTGAGTAGCAAGAGAGACCTAGTTTCATGCTCTCAAGAGCATGTCCTATAAGATATCTAGCACATATAGGGTTAAGTGGGACATTCTTACTCAAGGATTCAATGGGGGGTGATGTCAAAAGTCCATTCCTTGGAGATCAAGAGCTTGTTCAACCTTATCAGTCTCCCTGGGAGAACAACAACTATGATCTCGTCAAGGTTAGAAATCTGGACTACCAATTGCAAAAGTTGATATGTAAGGTAGTTCAGTATGTTTTTGTATTCCACTTTCTACTTGTTGGCATCAAGTGTACAAGGTATAAAACCCTAAGGAGGATGGGGAATTATTTCAACAGTCCAGTGAATGGTTTTGTTTAAACTATGCTTTGCACTTGTTAGTTTAGGATAGGTTAGTTTTCTTATTTTCTATCCCTATTTTCTAGGTTAGTTTTCCTACTTTTCAAGAAGTGCTCATGCATAGTTTTGTCCCTCCCTCCAATCTTTCTCTTTTTCAAGGAAGTGTTTATGTTTGAGATGACTCCTATACCCAATGGATTTCATCAAGGTCACTGGTTTCAATGTCTAGTAGGCTGACATCTAGCATAAATCACCAAAATGTTACCCCAAAAATTTCCTACCATACAATTTTTTGGCCATAGGTGGAGTGAAATGAGGCTCCCACAAGGGTCAAGCCTAGCCTGTTAGGCCATTTTTTGTCATAGCAAAATCCTATGAAAAGGGCCTATTTCCATGCAGTGATTCTATGAGTTTGTCTTACACTACTACAACTTATTTTGGCTTCCCCCAAAATCCACAATGTTTCATGGCTTGCACCCTTGGCCTTAGGTGGTTTTTCATGTTAGTATGCTCCAGTCTAGGGTGCATGGTCTGATATGTGAAAATCCAAATGAAATGCCCTACCCTAGTTGTGACAAAGTTTTGGTTTGTGAGCTAAATTTTTTATGTTTCGTGGCTTGCACCCTTAGCATATGATAGTTCTTTGAGTTTCCAAGGTCTGATTAAAGGTGCATGTTTTGTAATGTTACCACCAAGAAGTTATGGTTGCTTTAAGATCCACAAGAAACAACTTGTTTTATGTCATAGGTTTTCAAAAAGTTGTCCAAATATAAAGCCTAGGAGGTTTTCTACTTCTTCATGTCTTCACAACTCTTCGTTGACATCAGCATTTCCTATGTGCACTATTGTGACTCAGTCGGGCCCAGTTCTTTAAGGATGCAGTCACTTAATCTCTAGTTATTTTAGTGGTTAAGTCTTTATTTGGTGATTGGGTGACTCTGTGTTCACTAGGTCTCTTGTTTCTAGTGGTTAAGTACTTTTCATTTAGTGACCCAACATTTTCTTTAGTCGCGTGTTTGCACAATCCTGGCAGTTTGTGCCTTAGCCTTCAACATTCTAGTGAGTAGTTATGTTTCTTCTAGTGGTTAGGTCACTCATTAGGTTAAATTTTAGTTGATATTGATGATTTTTGTGATGCCACAAGGAAAAGGTTCTCGAGGGTTCATCTTCTCAGCATTGCTAAAATTGTCTAATCTTCCAATGATCAAGGACATGTCATTGGGCCCGAATATTTAGGTGGAATGATAGTGCTGTTAGATTGAATGGTTGGTGCCTGATCACAAGGAATATTATTTCTCCTTGCAATAATGTGACCACCATCTGATTTAAGACTGATAACTAGGTGGGTCCACTGCCAAGTTGTGTTGATTTGTCTATTTCCCATTGAGCAAGAGATTGATGATGTGGCTGACAATTTTTTAGAGCTAAGTTGATTGTTGTGGAGAGTAATTTGGGTTGTTCAATTTTCTAGGAAACTTGTGATCAATGGTTGTGTATTGAAATAGAACCAGATGGCCGTTGGAGATCAAATTTGAATCTTTATGTGGGGTTTTCACCAATGTTTGTTCCACTTGACTGTATGCAACAAGGGGGTAGCTCAAATTTGAATTTTTCAGGATAGTTGCAGTTAAGAAAATGATGTGAAGATCTAGGTGGCCGTTGCATGTTGATTTCTATTTCCTAAGGTGCCATGCTGGTTTAAGTATCAACCGCTAACGAATGAGGAGGGTGAGTGCCACCTATGACCATTTATACTTTTAAAATTCAAAATATCTATGAAGATCAAATTTGAACATTTATGATGAGCCCAACTTATAGAGATATGTCATGGTGGTGGCATGAGGTTTTCAACTTGCAATGAAGTAGACAGATTAGGGTGGCTCATCTACAGAGAGTTATGGCGATGAGAAAGACATGCAAGCATATATTTAATTAGCCAAGATATTTCAAGGATGAATTTATGATCATATATGATGGTTAGGGTTTCTATTATTATATGAAAATCTATGTAACCCTAATCAGATTGTTCCTCCTGCCTATGTGCAAAAAGGAGGTGTATATATTAGTTTTTAGAGCTCTTAGAACTTAGAGTTTTATAGTTGTAAAAAAGAGAGTTATTCTTTCTTAGGAGCTATCCATGGCATTTTTTCTTCCCTCTGTCTTTTACTGTCTATAATATTTCATTGATTTATCAGATTCAAAAGAGGCTTTCTATGGCATATTTTCTACCCTCAAGTCTTTCCCTTGTCTCTATTTCTCTTAATGAGTATAATATACTAACTTTGCTAGAGAAATCATGGAGTTCTAGGGACCTTCTTTCTTTAAAATTATTTGTGTGCTATTGTGTATGATTTGATTTGAATGATCTTGTGGATATAACTCAACCCCTGTCACTCTATCTCATTCCTTTGCCTTTTTGCTAAAGAGAACATTTTCTTGCAAGTCACAGTCTGAGTCTTTTATTCAGACCTCTCTGTGAAATATTTATGCAAGCCTATTTAGGAAGATTGTGTTCTATTAGATCTGAGATCTTTCATGCTAATTTGGTCAATATATTGTGTTCATTACATTTCGGTGTATCACCTAGTAGGTAGTTTTCTTTCAGTTATTTCCTTTCAACATTCCTTCTACCCCTTTCCCCTCAAGAATTTACTTTCCTCTCAAGAAGAAAATTAAGGTGATTATCCAAGAGGAACCAGCCTAGAACCTAGAGGTTTCATCTTAGTTAGCAAAGGTCCCACAACCTAGAGATGATGCCAAAGTTATACTAGCTTATCGAGAGCAAGAGAGCCTAAACCAAGGGTGCAAACTTAGTGTATAATAGGTACATCATGAATATCATCATCATTATCAAAAAAATTTGAAAAAGAATACAAGTGTGATGTATGATCAACAACTCCCATAGCTATGACATCTCTAGTCTCCATGTCCCTAGTGTAGACATAATCAGGAGTGAACTCAACAATTTTACCTTGTGCCTCATGTGTAATCTGGTAAATAGAAAGGAGATTAGTGGTCAAGGATGGTACATAAAGAACATCATTAAATGTCCCTTCTCCCATAGGAATAGAACCTTTCCCACAAACTCTCATGAATGTGTTGTTACCCATCAAAATATTAGGAGAATTACAAGGCTTAATAGAAGAAAACATATCCATAGAAGATGCCATATGATGTGATGCAGCTGAATCAAGAAGCCATTTACCTTGATCAGGATGTGTGGAAGCCAAGAGTGCTTGTCCTTTACCTTTATCTTTGGATGATGATGGAGATGTAGAAGTTGTCGATTGTGTAGAAGAAGGAGCAGACACTGATGAGGGAAACTTAATGTTGTGTTTCTAAATAATGTGAGTTAGCTTATGAATCTTCTTTTGAAAACACTTATGCTCATTATGTCCTAACTTTTGACAATATGCACATTTATCTCTCTTTCTTCTAGATGATTCCTCTCTTGAAGAGGACTTGGATTCAGTACTATTCGGTGAAGAAGATTCATTACCTTTGTCATGAGGCTTAGGATCCTTATTGTGTTTCTTTCATTTTCCATTAGAAGCCTTTCAAGTAGACTCATTTTCAATCAATTCTTGATGTGTGGAAGGCTTCAATTGACCCATGTGTAACATAGAATGTAACATAGAATGTAGAAACAAAGATAGAATAATCAAGACCAAGCTTGGAATGAATAGGAAAAATCAATTGTTCATCTCCTTCAAAAATGCCACCATGAAGAAAGCTCCAATCTAATAGAATTGAACTTAGAGAAAAAAAATCTTGAATATTGTCAAAATCACTAGGATTAAGACCTATGAGATCATTCTCTAATCTGAATTTTCTCATTCTATCAAGTTTACCAAATAGTCCTTCCAATGTGACCCAAGCATCATGAGGATGTGTGCAAGATGTAATATGAAAGAGAAATTCATGAGAGATGGATGATCTAAGAGTGCCAAGTGCTTTAACCCTTCGATCAAACCATTTTCCCCTTTCTACAACACCTATTTGAGATTCTTGATCCTACCCAAGAGTCATTCTAAGAAATCCAAGACTCAACAAATGAATACTTCAAGAAACTTTCCATTCATGGTAGTTATATGGAGTGAGTGATTTAACCTTTGAATTATCCATATTGCAACAAAATAATGATTGATAACTACTGATAACTCCTTCAAATGACTTCTTGGTGTTCAAAATAGATGCTTATGCTCTTAGGCTACCAATATACCCTCAGTTTGATTTTAGGATTGGTTAGTTCCAAAATGTATAAGGATCTTAGGGTAACTGGACCAACTATAGGGACAAGACTACCCTCTTCACTTTTGGCTTTGCAAAACCAAGGTGGGTACACCTAACCCAGTGAAAACTATACTTCACACACTAAAGACCGGGTCTCAACAACAGATTGATAGTAAGAAAGTACTAAATGCTAACCTCACATTCATTGACTCTCCATTACTATATAGTGACAAAATGACACAACCAAATACTTAAAGCTTAGAAAGGTTATTGATTTTAAGATTTGGAATGTAATAACTTAAATCAATGTATGTTAACAAGAGAGATACTCATTTAGGCTAGTGCCTCATCCATTGGGCAAGAGTCCTTAGACACAAAGAAACACAAACTTGAAAATATCTAAGAATTCATAACCATAAATACATATATCCTAATCTTTACTGCTTACAAGACATCCTTACATAGACAAGGGTAAACACATATCCCACCTAGAGCATAGTTTAATCCAATCCTAGATCAGAACTCAAGAATGAAAATACATACATAAAAACAATATGTAATGAGCTAGAAAACTCAAATCTTACTTGACTTGACACAAAGGAGAGATAAGAATTAGATATTTGTATTAAGTATGATGAATTCCTTTTGTGTATACAATGAATCACAAGACACCTTTCTTGAAAACTACAGCTTAGACCTACAACTTTCTTCTTTCATTAACAAACACTGAGTAAAAAACTATTACAAAAGCTTGGGACCAGAAACTAGGGACTATTTTTGAACTTCAAAACTGGAACCCCTACAAAATAAAAAATTCAACACTATATACCACTGGTTACCTTGGAATCCAACATAAATTAGGATGCAACAAGCTACAAATAACTAGGGTAAGGGTTAGGGTTTCCACCCACCAAACAATTCAAATAGATCAGAAATTAATACATTGGAGGGAAAACCAAGCAAACCTGAGCAATCAGATCCAAAATTCAATCTTTGCTTATGGTAATTCTTCTAGAAATGTACTGAAGATCATGAAACTTTTGTAAATTCATCTGATTTGACCCCTGCAACATCCCTTGAGCACTGCTTATTCATTCTCTCAATGGCATAAAACTCCCTGCAGTCAATCATCATACTCGCTGGACCACACTGCAACAGTCGGCACCACCAAACTAATCAAATCCAACTGCTACAACATTAAAAACTAGTCCTTTTTGTCACTAAAAACCCTCATAAATTTGAATTTGAACTGCAATGGCTACTTTATGGTGCTTGCAATATATCAATGGTCATAATTTGAATTTGGATCAACTTTAAGTCCTAACTGTCAGATCCTGATACTTCCTAGGCTTTATGATTTATCTTTATAGGAATGCTAGTTACATTTGGTGACCACACGACAAAATCCTTTGCCTATTCATAGAATGTTTCATCTCAATGCCAATTAAATTAGCTACTACATGAACATAATGTTCACTAAATCACCAATTGATTTGGAGCCTCACCATATTACATAGCGAATGAGAGAATCCCTTGAAAATTTGTTAGACCGCCAAAACCTTGTCCAAACTACCAAAAAGACCGAGAAAATTTACTGGGCTTGTATCAAGAAAATCAACGGTTGTCTCATCTTTGCATAGACCTCCAAGATTCTTCCAAATCATAAGACAACTATTGGATGAAGAATCTTTCCCTGCTCTGACAACCCTTTGACACTGAATGAAATCAATAGCTATAGTAAGTTCCCATGTGTTAGAAAAAACCCATCAAGCTATACATTGACTGTCGATGCTCTACCACTATCAGAACCACTGAACCTCTGAAAAAGTTAGCGCCACTAACAAATCCACCTTAGCACACCTAGACCAATGAGAAACTACCAATCCGCTATGTCTGACATAGGTCCCAGTGACCTCCCCTCGATTCCAAATCAATGACCATCACATGATTGCATGGCCTAGAAAGATTCCATGCAATCATGTGACAACCATAGGATCAAAAGGTCACTGAGATACCAGGCCCGCCTGACAACAAATCCAACTAATCACTAACATGACCAATGAGAAACTGGCATGGTAGCATGACATGGAAATGGACCCACATTGATCTTTCTTTAGGGAATGCATCAGACGGCCATCGTTAAAGTGTTATGTTGAAACCCGCACATCTTCCCTTAGTGGTATAGCGATGATCATTGATTCTGCTCACTTGTTAGAAAGTCAACAGGGAAGAAAGATAAGGCCTGCTAGGACAAATGGTACACCATCGCAAATTCGCATGTCAAAGACCTTTGACACCAAATAGTTTTGGGAACAAGAGACAACCACAAGTTTAAAAGGCCTAAAGACTTAGGAAAAAAATTTGGTGGGTGAACTAGGACTTAGGAAATATTAAAGGGACCCCACCCGACATGAAACTTTAGTCACATGATCGCATAGCATGAAAATGGCTCATGTGATCATGTGACAAACTGCTCAATAATTAGCACATGTGCTATAGGAATTTTAAGTGGCCTAAAAAGGTAACATGAAAATAGATTTAAAATAGGGTACATTAGGGTTTTTCAAAGTAACAGCTAGTTTTTTTAAAATTTTGACCTAGGGTTTAAACTAGAGACAAGGAAAAAGGAAGCAGAGGCCAGGAACAAGGGTATGTAGCCATGAAAATTTTTACCAATGCTAATAGTGGCTTATACATAGGGATGTGTATCTCCTACAGATACAATGAGCAAGCTGGAATCTCCTGGAAGAGCAGACCAACTCAAAATTTTGACCCAAAAAACAAAAATAGACAACTGTACAAGGGAAAACTAAACTACTACTCATGGAAAAGATACTTCAAGAGAATTAAAAGTTTAGGAATTATCCATAAATAGGCAATTCCAAAGTACCACTAGTTAAATCCTTCAGGACATAAGAATATGTCCCCCATTTGCTTTCAATAAGATAAGGGCCCAACCAAATTGGATCAAATTTTCCATGCTTCCCCTTATCTTCTAACCTTGCATTCCACATCAGGGTAAGGTCATCAACTCCAAAACTTCTCTAGGTAGCCCTCCTATCAAATAAATTCTTACATTGTCTCTACAATGCCTCATTTCTTTCATGTGCATCTCTCCTTACCTCTTCCAATTGGATTAGTTCATTTATTCTTACTCTCATCTCATCATTCAAATCTTCATCATATGCCTAGATGAACTTATGCATCTGTAATAGATTATTTTAAGGCAATCTAGCACTTATTCCATATACCAAATCAAATGCAGCACAACCTATGGAATTCTTAATAACTACCCTGTCAGCCCATAGTGCCCACCATAACTTTGAGTCACAGGATTTCTTATTCTTGTCCAACACTCTCTTGAGAATCTTAATCAGACTTTTGTTCCTAGACTCAGCCTAACCATTTCCTTGTGGATGATATGGGGAAGAAAATGAAATGTGTATCCCATATTGCTAACAAAAATCACTAAATTCCTATGATCTAAAACACAATGCATTATCAATCACAATTACCTTTGGGCAACCAAACCTGGTAAGGATGTTCTGCATCACAAAGTCTGTTACCACTTTGCTAGTAGCCTTTCTAGTGGGGATAGCTTCAACCCACTTGGTAAAATATTCTATTAGCACCAATATGTAAGAATGTCCACCACTAGATTTGTTTGGAATCTCCCCAATAAAGTCAATACCCCACTTCTAGAAAGGAGCCTGAACTGCAATAGGTCGGAGTGGAAAATTTCCATTAAATTTCAACTTTCCAGAAAATCTCTCACATGCATCACACCTTCTTAAAAACTAATGTGTATCCTTAAAAACTATAGGACACCAAAATCTAGACCTAAGGATCTTGTGAGTTGTGGTCTTTTCCATATAGTGTCCTCCACAAACACCCTGGTGCATTTCTTTCAATAGAGCTTCAGATTTCTCATGGTCTATGCATTTTAGCAATACTCCTTCATTGCTTCTCCACCATAGCTTACCATGTATAATAGCATACCTTGTAGATTGCAACTTGATATTTCTTCTTTTGTTTTCATCCATCTTAGGGGGGAGGATCAATTTCTGCAAGTAACCAATAATATCTTTGTACCAGTCACAATAGTCCATATCACAAACATATGGCCTTTGTTCTTCTTCTAACACATTTATATGATTTGCAACTAAATTGATTTGTGCCATTAATTTTGCAAGACCTAAGCCTCTTACCAATTTTTTAATCTAGATATCAATATTAAATTCTTGGATCCTATTGATCCATCTACATCTTTTTCCTGAAACTTCTTGTTGCACAATATATCCTTAACTACAACACTAGGAACATAAGCAACCACCTTAGCTCCCACAAGATAACACCTAAAAGCTTTGACTACTTTGACTAAGGCATAAGCTTGTTTCTCAGTAATATCTTATTTCAATTCTACTACTTGTAGGGATTTACTAAAAAATGATATGGGTTGTTCATATCCATCTGAATTCTTTTGCAATAAAACTATTGCAACTATATGACAAGAAGCAAAAGAAAATATCTGCATGGGCTTACCATAATCAGGTGTCCTTAAAACTCAAGCATCTTTGATGGCCTTTTTGATACTTCTAAAAGATTCATCTGCTCATTCATTCCATTCAATCTTTGCCTCTTTTTTCAACATCCTAGAGATAGGCAGACTAATTTCTGCAAAATTTGTAACAAATCTTCTTAGAAAATTTACCTACCCAAAAAAATATTGTATTCCTTTAACATTTCTAGGTGGTGAAAGATTATCTATAGCCATAACCCTTTCAAGGTCGATTCTCACTCCATCCTTGGACACAATATGTCCCAAGAGCTTTCCTTCCACAACACCAAAGGAACACTTCTTTGGATTAAAATAAAGCCCATACTCCAAAGCCTTGATAAAAATCTTCTCAAGATGTTCACAATGCTGACTTTCCTTATCTGAATATGTCATGAGGTCATCCTTATATACCACTAGAAATTTGTTTATGAAGTCTAAAAAGGCCACATCCATAGCTTTCTGAAAAGTAGCTCCTGCATTTTTTAGACCAAAAGGCATTCTAACATAAACATATGTTCCCCAAGGGGTAGTGAATGCAGTCTTGAACTATTTTGATTCCTTGACCATGACCTGATTATATCCAGAGAAACCATCCATCATGGACATTAAATCTGATCTAGTAACCCTCTGCAGCATATTCTCCATATTAGGAAAACCATAATTTTCCTTCAAAGAATTAACATTCAAGTTCCTAAAATCAACACATAATCTAATGTCACCATTCTTTTTTCTGACTAGAACCAAGTTTGACACCCAAGTAGAATGTCTGACAGGCTTGATGATGCCATCATCCATCATATTTTTGAGTTCATCTTGCATTTTTAGTGCCAAGGTAGGATTCACAGGCCTTAATTTCTACCTAAAAGGTTTAGTTCCTTCTTTCAATGGTATTTCATCCTGGACTAGATCTACTCTATAGGCTTTCAAATCATCATAAGACCATGCAAAGACATGTCTAAATTTTTTGAGAAGATCAATCAGATTATTCCTAGTTCTTTAAGACAAACATTTACCTATGTAAACATTTTTGGGTACTTGACATGTTCCTAAATTTATTTCCTCCAAATCATTTAGCTTATCAACAAATTTAGGAAAACAAGTCCTTTCTTTATCATCAAATGCTCTCTCCAAAGCAACCAATCCCCTTGGGATCCTATTTGACTTTAGTTGCAAAAATTCTTTCCCAAGAACATTTTCTTTTCCATCTCTGATGTCAACATAAGTGCTGAAATCCATCTCTTGACCATCAAAATGAGATTCACACTGTAAAAACCTTAGTATATCTCGATCATCAAAAAATACCTGCCAATTCTCAACATTGTCTGGGATAGAAGGCCTAGACTTACACTCAATTTTGGATATCCCTGAAAAAGTAATATCCTCTGGCCTTAGTGCTATGTTTGCTAGTAAGTTAGCCATCCTGTTTTGGCTTCTATCCACCCAATCAATTCCAAAGGCATTGAAACCTTCAATTTCATCCCAAATAGCATTTCTATATTGTTTCAGCCTCTGATTCTTTGATGCATACTTTGATCTAATCTGAGAAACTATTAACTCAAATTCACCAATCACCCTAAGATGTTTGATTCCATATTTTGATGCTTGTCTCAAACCAATCAGTAGGCCCTCATATTCAGCAACATTATTTGTGCAAAGGAACAAGAGAGTGAAAGAAAACTTGAAAGTCTTACCAGTTGGGGATATCAATAGCACTCCTACTCTGACACCTTCCTTTGAACTTTCTCCATCAAAATAAAATGTCCATAAGACACTACCTTCTACCATGTTACTTTCATCATCAGCCAGAAGGATAGCCTTGACCTCTTCTTGCACCTCTCTATCTTGAACTTGGAAAGAACAAATATCAGTGTCCACAAAACAATTCATATTGTCCTCTTCATCCTCCTCAATCATATGTGGGGTTCTAGCTTCCCTTGAAACTTTCACACTTTCTCCTTCAATGCTAAAAGTAGCAAAAGACAAGTCACATTGAATACTTCCTCCCATAGAAGCACTCCATTTTCTAGATAATAGCATTCCATACTGAGGAGGAATGTCAACTACAAGAACACTCATAGTTAGTTGTTTTTCAAGAAATGATACTAATTTATAAGGAAAAGCCTTAATGGTACCAATAATTGGCACTTCTCTTGAGTCCATAGCTTGGCATCTCCCATGAGGTGTATCAAATTTTAGCCCTAATGATTTCATGATCTCTATAGCCATGACAGTTTTTGATACTCTAGAATCAATCATGCAATTCTTCAATAATTTTCCATTTATCATAAGGGACAAGAAAAAAGGATCAACTATCCCTGATGCAGTATTTATAGTGTTTGCATTCAAAAATATCTGAGGAATTTGAGAGACAATTTCTTCATATTTACTGTCAGGTGTGTCATCTAAAGAAGCCACATGCTTGTCACCTCTATTCATTTCTTGGACCTTTATAGAAGAGGCACCATTTACCCAATCCAAGGCCTTGACCTTGTGCTCTTCTATCCTCATCATTTCCAATAATGGAACCTTGACAGTTATTTGTGAAAGCAATTTAGTCATATCTATGGGAACATATGTATGGTTGCCCATATCTTCCTTAATCATAGTGGCATCTTTATCTTCTACTTTGATAGTTAAGTCAGATTTACCTTTGTGTAGAAAATCATCATCCTTTTGAGGTATGGGAATAGCTACCTCCGGTGTCTTTTCCTTACGTTGAGGTATTGTAGCGTGTAATGCCCCGCCAGGCAACCCAAGAGGACAAGACATAAAACCTCTATAAAATGCAAGTAGTGAATTTTTATTTTATTTTATTTATTTATTTTAACTAGAATAATATTCATCATTACACTTCATATTTTTAAAAGAAGAAATAATTTTCTACTACTTGAATGTAAGATTTATACAACTTAAGTCCTCTCGGGTTCCCTGACGTCGCTACTAAAGCAACATCATATAAACCATTTACATGCATAAGATATTCACGGAATCATGAGCTTAAAAGATCTACATTCATTTTAATGCACCAAGTTAAATGTCCCTAACTTATTTCTTTTATTAAACATAGGTTAATCATCCAACATCATTATTCCTTTTATCAACTCATTCCATAAATTCATATTGATTTCATCTACATCTACTATCCTTTATATCACTTTTCTCTAATAATTTAGGTAACAGATTAATATTCATTAAGGTAGGCATCATCCTAGGTACTTCATTAACATGAACCAAGTATTAACATTAAAATCAAATTACTATTTTATTGCATTGTTTCATAACCATTCATTGTTAATAATTCCAATCACTAACCTATCATTTCTTAATAATTTCCTTGGATCCTTTCATCAAGAGAGAATACATTATTTTTTTGTGATACATCATTATATATAACTATATTTAAGATCATTTCCTTTACATATGGACAACATAAGAGGATAGGAGAAATAACATAAACACTTTCTTTTAATGCTAGTAACATGTCCAATATTCCACATTCTTTTCCCTTTCTTTTACCTAGAACTACCCATTCCCTTATGCATTGCTTTGAATTGAGATTATATCAATACTACAAGACTCCTTTTAGGAGATTAAAATTACATGAATACAAATACATAAGTACATCTCATATTAAAATATCCAATAAGAAATCTTCAACTGCAGGTCTGGAATGGAATATGTGCTAGGATCATCCAAAGAATCACGATCAATACCTCGATATAAATATTAACCACCCAACCATGTGGAACCAATAGGCCCACTCCCCCGAGCTAGGAGATAGAACCAAAGGCCCATACAAGAGGTAACAACTAGGAAATTCCTAAGGTGGTGATAAAATTTCCCCAAAGTCACAACACAAAAGAAAAGATAAGAAGACCACAAGGACTACCAGAGGCATGATCAAATTTGGTAGAGACTCTAAGCTACAAGCTAGGTGAGTGTCATCGCATAGCCCTCACCCCTTGGGTTGTCCTGGTACTAGCCACTCTTGGCCCCGGCCCCCAAGTAGGCACATGCGGAACCGAATGCCTCTCGTACAGACAAGGTCATCCAGTCGTACCTACGCATAGGTACCTTCTCCCACTCCCATCCTTAGTCTTTACTAGCACTAAAGGCATGGGCGAGGCACAATTAATCTTGATTAGTGTGTAATTTCCCATTCCAATCCCATTCCCAATTCATTTATTTAGGTTATCACTTGATTAAATAACTCATAGTAGGTTATCCTGGTACTAGCCACTTAGGGCCCCGGCCCCTCACTATGAGCCACTCACCTAGTGTACTTAGGTTCCCTAAAATACATATAAAAATCATAAGAACATAATAGATCCATCATCAAGAATTCATACCAATTCCATAACAACATTTGATTGAGTTTAGGAAAACATATGTTGTCCCTAGTCCACTTGACAACCCTAAACCCAATATGGCATACAAAAGGTTCCAAACATATAAGAAGACATCCAAGTGATATTATAAACATATTCAGAGTATACATAGATCTAATTAACCAAAAAAATATTCTAATAGCCTCTGGTGACCATACGAAACCTTAAAACTTAATGATGTTCTTAAACTGAATTATTTCAAGCAAGGATTAAATGCAAAGAATAGTCATCATAGAACAGTCATCCATATCTTCCACAAAACAAATAATAAAGGAAATCGCTTCGGTGGAGATTTAGATAACATAATTATGGAGTCTCAATTTGATTTTTAGAAAGATCCAACGGTGGGAAAGAAAGTTATGACTTCTGGTTTAAAACAGAAAATTCTGGTTAGGGTTCAGACCTGCCTTCACTAAAACGGTTGTAATTTTCACAAAACATAATAAAAATTATCCAAACCAATTGGAAATGAAAGATAAGACTTAGGAGAATATTTTATATCAAATTTAGACTTTTATATAATCATATCAGCCTGTAGCATATGAATACATTTGACAGAAAATTCGGAATCGAGAATGGACAGGCATAGTCTGCCAAAATGTCAAAAATAAGGCATTAATTCGACCCTAAAAATAAAATCAGAGAGATACCCATTTGAGATCTATGAATTTTACTTC
Organism: Chamaecyparis obtusa; assembly: GCA_027943335.1. Taxonomy (NCBI): domain Eukaryota; kingdom Viridiplantae; phylum Streptophyta; class Pinopsida; order Cupressales; family Cupressaceae; genus Chamaecyparis; species Chamaecyparis obtusa. The sequence goes on along the minus strand of BSBK01010798.1, from coordinate 112,427 downwards.
CAGAAAATCAATTTAGTAAAACTCTAGATGCAATTTAAATTGTTATAATAATAGATCTTCAAAAACGGGTTGCTAAAAACCCTAGGAAAACACATGCCAATTCTTACAAACAAAAACTCAAAACTTTAAAATAACCATAGAAATTAAAAGTACAGATATAATAAATAATTATAATGTATAAATAGATCCATAATCTATTAGAGACATAAAGTAACTAACATATTCAATCCATACCTCATGTCCTACGAAGGTTGAATCGAAGAAGGAAGGAAACAAAAGAGAAGACAAATCCAAACTTGAGATGCATCCTTCAAACCCTATCCACTTTCAGAAATCTCCATGAAAGAAAGAAATAATTCCACAGCAAAGAATCCCTCTCTCAACTATTGAAATTCTCACAAAAATATCTCTCTCCCAAAAGCAAAGATAACCAAAAATTCTTAAAGACATATGCTTACAAAATCTCCCTCACATCTCCAAGTTTTCTCTCCAAAATCACCATGAAAATTAAGGCCATCCTCTCCTCAATGCTTCAGCCCCAAAAATCCCCCCTCTTCAAATGAGAAAGTAGTGCATATAAATAGATTTCCAAAGGTTGAGAGGAAAAGTAACCAACTCCCAACTAACTCTTAACTAAAGGGTATTATAAAATAACTTAATATCATACAACTATATTACTCAAATATACAATAAAAGATTATTTGTATTCATTCATACACATATGTAATATTATCCTAACATATATGCATATGCCATCATTAATTACATCAATATCTATATATATAACCTATCCTCATTATTAATAATTAATAATTGAGAATAATATACCTCGTATTATTTAATATTTAATTATTAATAATATTATACTTTACATTAATCCCAAAATATACACCATCAACAATATCTACAATAATTAACATATAATCACATATAAATTATATATATATATAAATACATATATGTGTGCACCCATATATATATTTCCATATATATATATATTTATATTTATATAGATACATGCCAAATACCAAACACTATAATCTATAAGATTATGAAGTAATAGATCACAATATTATTACCTATTTATAATTACTATAGGATATAATCACTGAGGTAGAATAAAATCACACACCTCAAAATAAACCTAATCATCCAAAGAGGCCTTACAAATCATCTATGAAACATATCGAGAAAACCATAAGATCAAACAAGGTCAACCAAAGTCAACAAGGAAAGTCAAGCCAAACTCCTGAAACACAACATAGAAAGATTAACTAAGAATCATACCAAGAAGGAGAAATAAATAAAATGAGTAAACAAATCATACAACCAAATGAATTCAAGTGGTCACAAGGTACTAACTACAACCATGCCCAACCGGGTGCGTTGGATCTGGGTTTTTGACCCAAAGGTTGACTGACAAAGAAGGAACCCTAATATTCCCAAATTGGAATAATGACAAAGGAAGACTCATGTAGAGGCCTTAGTACTATCTCCATAACAACAACCATCGAGGATTTGAGGGCATGCTCAGACCTGTGAAGCCAGGTGAAGTCGATGCCCGGTACCTGCAAGCCTGCATCACAAAGAAGAAATACATATGCACGGATATACATATAAAAGAAAACATTGCAGACAGATGACCAGGATCGATAAATCGTGTGGACCTCAGCTATGTGAGTAACTACGACTTCGTCCTGAATCATGAAAACACATCATGTATATATAGACACTCAAAGCATGTAGCATCATCATAATGAAGGTTAAAATCTCAAGCATTGTGTTAGTCTCTTATCAATACTAATAATAAATTAACATAATCAAATCATCAAGTGAGATACAAGATTCATCCAAGGTAACCTTAATAGAAGAAAATATAAATAACCACTTATATATATCTATCAAGTACATATCATATAACATCCTAACTATGTTCATAAAGGTCTTGTAGGTACTCAATACATACATGGAGATAAATACATACAAAAATGATACCTTTGGATAGTATGTCTGATATTAGAATCATTGAGTACTAGCTTATGAAATTATTATAAACAACTATAGGAATAGATCAAACAAGTATCATGTACAACTTAAGCTGTAAGAAAACATTAAAGGATCTTAATTCTTTCAAAAACACAAAACTTATATTAGGGTTAGAGGGGTATTACATCCTCCCCCACTAAGATTCGACTTACTCCTGGAAGTCGGGAATGTGAACTATATATCACACATTATCTAACAGAATTATATTATTACTATTCTAGATCCTAATTTAATGACTGCACACATTCTTCTCCTATCAAGAGTTTTGGTAAATCCTATCTTATTACAACTTTAGTGTAGATTAACTCAATTCAATTAGTAATGACTTTCAAAAAGAATTACCTATGTGATTCTATCACTTTGTGCAGTAAGTTTGTTAACAAGATACTTGAAATTGCATCAAAATTATTGTTATCAAGTCGAAACTCTAAAGTATTCATGTTTACTCACTAATATCAATATATTATGAAATTGCATGTTTTACTAACTAAGATTATCACTTCCTTTCACAATATCAAAGTTCCTATCTATGGTAACCAGTATAAAAGAAAGAAAGAATTTATGATATATTTTCTCTTTTGAGACATAATCTAACCCTACATAATACAACTTGTGAGACCTTATTACAAATAGGGTCCAAAATTTGTGTCCCTTACAAGCTATGAATACCAAACATAGAGAGGTATGTAACATTTATATTTGTTATGATCATGAAGGGAATACATCAAATAATTTTTCATTTACTTTTGTAATCATGAAAATAAAATAATCTAGATACTTGAAACTTACCATTTTCATTAACACATAGTTTTATAAGAAATATTCCTTTCCATCAAAGCTTTAAGTAGAATTCCAATGACATAGGACACACAAATTTTACAATATACATATTCTAAGTCATCTTTCACAATAGTTGTAGTGCTTGATTTCCAAAAACACATTCACCCCCTAGAGGAGATCTAAACAATTTACAATTTATTGCACTATTATTCATTAAGTTGGGATCCCTTCTTAAAGCTTACTATTTATCTATGCACTTTTCCCTAATTTGCATGTCAGGCAATTTCCATATGACATTTTCTTAAGAGTTATTTCAAATTCTTTATTGCATAACGATCATAGATCCATTAAGAGAGAAAGAAGTATATGAGTCCTACTACTATCTTCATAACCACAACATCTAAATTAATAACATTAACTACTGTACATAACTTTAATTTCTACCCTTTACCTATTTGAAACATTACCCTCTTACACTTTAAAATTTTGAGATAACATCAGTTCTAAGTAGAAATTGAGTAAGGTACATTTCTATAACATTTATTTACCACAACAACTCCTTATTCATAGTTGATCAATCACTTAATGTTGTTAATTTCTTACTACTATGGTGTTGATCACAATGTATACAAAACATGAATTTATTTCCAAAATACCCATCTAGGGTCCTAACTATTCACTAGGCATTTTGCAAGACATATATTTAATAAAAACAACTTCCATCATTAGTACAGATAATCCATCATCGCACATACTCTTCCCTAGAATTTCTTGATTATGTTATCTTAAATCTTTTTTATGCAATTTAATAAGATATGCAGAAAGGATATAACTTCTTACCAAGATAGGGATAAAAATTCCTCTTCCTAAATGAAAATGTGAATTATAACCTATGATAAAATCTTGGGGACATAGGTCCTTCACCCAAGGGTTTCCTAATTGAGTATTTACAAATTTTCCTAATATATTATTACCTTGTCTAAACAATTTTAGTCATGCAAAACTTATTTCTTAAGAGGGGAGAGAGAAAGAGAGAGAAATACATATGACAGTAGATTATTTGTTCCTTATTTATTTATTTATTTTTTTCACTTCTTTCCTAGGTACATATTATTAGCCATGTAATCTAATTATTGCCCTATCATTCCTATCAAGTACTACCACAATCATTTCATTCTTTAAAGATCCAAAAGAAATCTATTTCTAAGATACCTTGACTAGGATAAAATTCAACTAGCTATTTGTAAGAAGGTAGAGTGCACAACATTATATTATAGGTATGATCAAGGGGTAATATTATCTACTACCATAATTAAGATTCAAAACATTTAGCATCCTTTAACTTTTGACCCTTCTAGAGATACTAGTACCTTTCAAGAAAACAAACACAAGTCTCAAGAATTCTTCGCCATTCCATTAATATTATAAGAAACATCCACTTAACACATCATTGATCTCATTATGCAAAAACATAAATAATTGTTAAAATATAACTCAATCATAGAGCAATGGGTGTGCCCTTGTAAGACAATACAACATAAGAACACGAAAGGTAGCCTTCGTTCCCTAAGATTCAAATTTTAGCCTAACAACAAAATCCAAAAGGAGACAAGGTTAAGATACTCAAGGTTATGCATAGGTGAGCTATGAGTCCCAGAGTTCCCAGTGTAGAAACCTAGGGCTCTGATACCAGATGTAATGCCCCGCCAGGCAACCCAAGAGGACAAGACATAAAACCTCTATAAAATGCAAGTAGTGAATTTTTATTTTATTTTATTTATTTATTTTAACTAGAATAATATTCATCATTACACTTCATATTTTTAAAAGAAGAAATAATTTTCTACTACTTGAATGTAAGATTTATACAACTTAAGTCCTCTCGGGTTCCCTGACGTCGCTACTAAAGCAACATCATATAAACCATTTACATGCATAAGATATTCACGGAATCATGAGCTTAAAAAATCTACATTCATTTTAATGCACCAAGTTAAATGTCCCTAACTTATTTCTTTTATTAAACATAGGTTAATCATCCAACATCATTATTCCTTTTATCAACTCATTCCATAAATTCATATTGATTTCATCTACATCTACTATCCTTTATATCACTTTTCTCTAATAATTTAGGTAACAGATTAATATTCATTAAGGTAGGCATCATCCTAGGTACTTCATTAACATGAACCAAGTATTAACATTAAAATCAAATTACTATTTTATTGCATTGTTTCATAACCATTCATTGTTAATAATTCCAATCACTAACCTATCATTTCTTAATAATTTCCTTGGATCCTTTCATCAAGAGAGAATACATTATTTTTTTGTGATACATCATTATATATAACTATATTTAAGATCATTTCCTTTACATATGGACAACATAAGAGGATAGGAGAAATAACATAAACACTTTCTTTTAATGCTAGTAACATGTCCAATATTCCACATTCTTTTCCCTTTCTTTTACCTAGAACTACCCATTCCCTTATGCATTGCTTTGAATTGAGATTATATCAATACTACAAGACTCCTTTTAGGAGATTAAAATTACATGAATACAAATACATAAGTACATCTCATATTAAAATATCCAATAAGAAATCTTCAACTGCAGGTCTGGAATGGAATATGTGCTAGGATCATCCAAAGAATCACGATCAATACCTCAATATAAATATTAACCACCCAACCATGTGGAACCAATAGGCCCACTCCCCCGAGCTAGGAGATAGAACCAAAGGCCCATACAAGAGGTAACAACTAGGAAATTCCTAAGGTGGTGATAAAATTTCCCCAAAGTCACAACACAAAAGAAAAGATAAGAAGACCACAAGGACTACCAGAGGCATGATCAAATTTGGTAGAGACTCTAAGCTACAAGCTAGGTGAGTGTCATCGCATAGCCCTCACCCCTTGGGTTGTCCTGGTACTAGCCACTCTTGGCCCCGGCCCCCAAGTAGGCACATGCGGAACCGAATGCCTCTCGTACAGACAAGGTCATCCAGTCGTACCTACGCATAGGTACCTTCTCCCACTCCCATCCTTAGTCTTTACTAGCACTAAAGGCATGGGCGAGGCACAATTAATCTTGATTAGTGTGTAATTTCCCATTCCAATCCCATTCCCAATTCATTTATTTAGGTTATCACTTGATTAAATAACTCATAGTAGGTTATCCTGGTACTAGCCACTTAGGGCCCCGGCCCCTCACTATGAGCCACTCACCTAGTGTACTTAGGTTCCCTAAAATACATATAAAAATCATAAGAACATAATAGATCCATCATCAAGAATTCATACCAATTCCATAACAACATTTGATTGAGTTTAGGAAAACATATGTTGTCCCTAGTCCACTTGACAACCCTAAACCCAATATGGCATACAAAAGGTTCCAAACATATAAGAAGACATCCAAGTGATATTATAAACATATTCAGAGTATACATAGATCTAATTAACCAAAAAAATATTCTAATAGCCTCTGGTGACCATACGAAACCTTAAAACTTAATGATGTTCTTAAACTGAATTATTTCAAGCAAGGATTAAATGCAAAGAATAGTCATCATAGAACAGTCATCCATATCTTCCACAAAACAAATAATAAAGGAAATCGCTTCGGTGGAGATTTAGATAAAATAATTATGGAGTCTCAATTTGATTTTTAGAAAGATCCAACGGTGGGAAAGAAAGTTATGACTTCTGGTTTAAAACAGAAAATTCTGGTTAGGGTTCAGACCTGCCTTCACTAAAACGGTTGTAATTTTCACAAAACATAATAAAAATTATCCAAACCAATTGGAAATGAAAGATAAGACTTAGGAGAATATTTTATATCAAATTTAGACTTTTATATAATCATATCAGCCTGTAGCATATGAATACATTTGACAGAAAATTCGGAATCAAGAATGGACAGGCATAGTCTGCCAAAATGTCAAAAATAAGGCATTAATTCGACCCTAAAAATAAAATCAGAGAGATACCCATTTGAGATCTATGAATTTTACTTCTAGAAAATCAATTTAGTAAAACTCTAGATGCAATTTAAATTGTTATAATAATAGATCTTCAAAAACGGGTTGCTAAAAACCCTAGGAAAACACATGCCAATTCTTACAAACAAAAACTCAAAACTTTAAAATAACCATAGAAATTAAAAGTACAGATATAATAAATAATTATAATGTATAAATAGATCCATAATCTATTAGAGACATAAAGTAACTAACATATTCAATCCATACCTCATGTCCTACGAAGGTTGAATCGAAGAAGGAAGGAAACAAAAGAGAAGACAAATCCAAACTTGAGATGCATCCTTCAAACCCTATCCACTTTCAGAAATCTCCATGAAAGAAAGAAATAATTCCACAGCAAAGAATCCCTCTCTCAACTATTGAAATTCTCACAAAAATATCTCTCTCCCAAAAGCAAAGATAACCAAAAATTCTTAAAGACATATGCTTACAAAATCTCCCTCACATCTCCAAGTTTTCTCTCCAAAATCACCATGAAAATTAAGGCCATCCTCTCCTCAATGCTTCAGCCCCAAAAATCCCCCCTCTTCAAATGAGAAAGTAGTGCATATAAATAGATTTCCAAAGGTTGAGAGGAAAAGTAACCAACTCCCAACTAACTCTTAACTAAAGGGTATTATAAAATAACTTAATATCATACAACTATATTACTCAAATATACAATAAAAGATTATTTGTATTCATTCATACACATATGTAATATTATCCTAACATATATGCATATGCCATCATTAATTACATCAATATCTATATATATAACCTATCCTCATTATTAATAATTAATAATTGAGAATAATATACCTCGTATTATTTAATATTTAATTATTAATAATATTATACTTTACATTAATCCCAAAATATACACCATCAACAATATCTACAATAATTAACATATAATCACATATAAATTATATATATATATAAATACATATATGTGTGCACCCATATATATATTTCCATATATATATATATTTATATTTATATAGATACATGCCAAATACCAAACACTATAATCTATAAGATTATGAAGTAATAGATCACAATATTATTACCTATTTATAATTACTATAGGATATAATCACTGAGGTAGAATAAAATCACACACCTCAAAATAAACCTAATCATCCAAAGAGGCCTTACAAATCATCTATGAAACATATCGAGAAAACCATAAGATCAAACAAGGTCAACCAAAGTCAACAAGGAAAGTCAAGCCAAACTCCTGAAACACAACATAGAAAGATTAACTAAGAATCATACCAAGAAGGAGAAATAAATAAAATGAGTAAACAAATCATACAACCAAATGAATTCAAGTGGTCACAAGGTACTAACTACAACCATGCCCAACCGGGTGCGTTGGATCTGGGTTTTTGACCCAAAGGTTGACTGACAAAGAAGGAACCCTAATATTCCCAAATTGGAATAATGACAAAGGAAGACTCATGTAGAGGCCTTAGTACTATCTCCATAACAACAACCATCGAGGATTTGAGGGCATGCTCAGACCTGTGAAGCCAGGTGAAGTCGATGCCCGGTACCTGCAAGCCTGCATCACAAAGAAGAAATACATATGCACGGATATACATATAAAAGAAAACATTGCAGACAGATGACCAGGATCGATAAATCGTGTGGACCTCAGCTATGTGAGTAACTACGACTTCGTCCTGAATCATGAAAACACATCATGTATATATAGACACTCAAAGCATGTAGCATCATCATAATGAAGGTTAAAATCTCAAGCATTGTGTTAGTCTCTTATCAATACTAATAATAAATTAACATAATCAAATCATCAAGTGAGATACAAGATTCATCCAAGGTAACCTTAATAGAAGAAAATATAAATAACCACTTATATATATCTATCAAGTACATATCATATAACATCCTAACTATGTTCATAAAGGTCTTGTAGGTACTCAATACATACATGGAGATAAATACATACAAAAATGATACCTTTGGATAGTATGTCTGATATTAGAATCATTGAGTACTAGCTTATGAAATTATTATAAACAACTATAGGAATAGATCAAACAAGTATCATGTACAACTTAAGCTGTAAGAAAACATTAAAGGATCTTAATTCTTTCAAAAACACAAAACTTATATTAGGGTTAGAGGGGTATTACATAGCGGGTCCCATCTTCTTTTTTACTTTAACCTTACTGACAACACTAGCATCTTTCTCCTTTTCCTCATGTTGTTGTGTACTCTCTTCTAATTTCTTGATAAACATACTACTAGGTTTACCATTTGTGCTTCCAACTATCCTACTTCTCATATTATAATTGCTCCTAGCTTTAGTGACCATGTCTGCAATGATTTGAGCAATTTCCTTATTAGAGGGTCTCCTTAAGGAAACATGTTCCTGACACTTTACTGCACCACATCCAACATCATAAAATTATTCTTCCTCTTCATCAGAGTTAGCCTCATCCCATGCATGTGAAGAAGTCATTGCACAACCACTCTGATCATGCTGCTCATCCTATTCTTGGTTCTCAGACAAATTCAAAGAAATAACACAATGTTCTAGACTATGAGGAGATTGACAAGCATTACACCATGGGACATCACCATTCATGTTGACTAAATTTCTTTGCAAAGGATTAGGAATCCTATCATCAAGCCTATCCCTTTTAACTAGAAAATTGGGCTTTCCATCCTTCCACCGAGTATTGTATGGGTAATTCTACATTCTTGGTTGCCTGCTGAAATTAATTGAAACAGACCAGTCATTTTTTGCAACCCTATTGTTTCTTTTTTCATCAGGCTTTAGATCCTCTAAAGCACTTAGAATTTGCTTTAGATTATCCTCCTCTTTTGGCTTAAAATTAGTAGACCTTCCCATCTCTTTCTTATTTTGTACTTGAGGCCTATAATCATCTCTTCTCCCTAATTTTCCTAATATTCTTCTATTACTTTCTATGTTGATAGCCATCTTGTAAGCCTCTCCAAGATTTCTAGGATTCTTATCCCTTAAAAGGTACCCCATTTTTGCATCAAAAGCATTTAAGTATGTCACAAGACACACTCTGTCATCTAACCTGATAACTTGCAGGAGCCTATGCATAGCCTTTTGGAATCTTATATTAAATACAAGGACCTCTTCATTCTAATTTTTCTTTATGTTATTGAATTCATTCAAAATAAAACCCTCATTTGTTTTATCTCCATAATGCTCCTTGAAACAATTCTTAAATTCATTCCAAGATCCTATACTAGCATGGGGCAATCCTCTAAACCAATCCCTAGCATCCTCGGTTAGAGATTATACAAATAACTTCATTACAACATCATCAGGCTCAACATTATAATCATCTATTACATCCATAAAATTTTTTAGATGTTCCTCACATGTGATGACATTGTTCCTAGAAAACTTTGGGAGCTTCTTTCTAATTTCATTAGGAATTACATTAGGGTAACCAAGAATACCAAAAAAGATAAGTTGTTTGTACCTTTCATGAATAGGAACTCCTTACAGTGGGTCCATTCCTTGAGATATAGATGTCCTTGTGTTTGAACCTGCAAGAATTTTAGCAGCACCTGGAATTCCATTTGTCTGATTTGCAAGGTTACCATGATTTCCACCTTGTCCCAAAAAGGAAGCAACAACATTTGAAGGTCCTGAGGTATGCTTGAGAAAATCGATCTTCTTTCTTATTTCTGTAGTAGTAGCTTCCAACTTTGCCTTCTCTAATTCTTTATCTAATATTTCTTTTTTCTTTCTAGCTTTTTCAAGGTCTGCATATAATCTCAACCCTTGCTCTAATGGGTTTTCCACACGAACTTGTTCATTGATTTGAACTCCAATAGCTTTCTATTTTCCTTTATCTCTAGGCCTAGTTATCTCATGTGTTCTTTGCACAATAGGTTGTTCCTCTGCTCTTTCAGGCTCTGGGACAAAATTAATTCCCTCCAAATCTAACAAATGCCTCTTTAGGTGATCAACCCTTATCATGGCTTGTCTTACTCTATCTTCTTTATCTTTCTCTCTTTGTTGTCTGATAGCAACTTGTTCTTGAACTCTTCTTTCCAATTCATAGACCTCCTCAAAGATCTCTTTTGATTCTGGTAGAGTAGTCTTAGACTCATCATCTCCCACTTGAAATTCATCCTCATACTGGTTCAATCCCAAATCAATAGTCTCTTCATATTCTGAAATATTTTCTTCTTGACTAGGCTTGGTTTGAGTTTCTTGTCTTGTATCCTTTTTAGTTTTCCAAGTATGAGAAAAATTTCTTTTCTTCTTTCCTCCCCGTGTCTGACTAGGCTTGGAAGTGCTTGGAATACCTTCTTCCATTATGTTTTTAGGATGCTCCTTTCTCCGGGACCTAGTACCTCTGTAACTCATTTTATAAATAGTCTACTGACCAGCACTGTTGTAGAGATGTTTGAGTCACCACCCAAGATATTGGGAATCTTACAATACTATTTCTCACTTAAAAAATATCCAAATTAGCTTGACAAGACAAGGGACAAGAATAACCTTGTTTCTTCCAATGATGACCTTCTGGTTATTATAGACTTGAGTAACATTTCCCTAGCAGAGTCACCATCTTGTTGATGTTCAAAATGGATGCTTATGCTCTTAGGCTGCAAATATACCCTTAGGTTGATTTTAGGATTGGTTAGTTCCAAAATGTATAAGGATCTTAGGGTAACTGGACCAACTATAGGGACAAGACTGCCCTCTTCACTTTTGGCTCAACAAAACCAAGGCGGGTGCACCTAACCCAGTGAAAATTATACTTCACACACCAAAGACTGGGTCTCAACAATAGATTGATAGTAAGAAAGTACTAAATGCTAACCTCACATTCATTGACTCTCCATTACTATACGGTGACAAAACCACACAACCAAAGACTTAAAGCTTAGAAAGGTTATTGATTTTAAGATTTGCAATGTAATAACTTAAATCAATGTATGTTAACAAGAGAGATAATCATTTAGGCCAGTGCCTCATCCATTGGGCGAGAGTCCTTACACAAAAAGAAACACAAACTTGAAAATATCTGAGAATTCATAACCATAAATACATTTATCCTAATCTTTACTGCTTACAAGACATCCTTACATAGACAAGGGTAAACCCATATCCCACCTAGAGCATAGTTTAATCCAATCCTAGATTAGAACTCAAGAATGAAGATACATACATAAAAAAAATATGTAATGAGCTAGAAAACTCAAAACTTACTTGACTTGACACAAAGGAGAGATAAGAATAAGATATTTGTATTAAGTATGATGAATTCCTTCTATGTATACAATGAATCACAAGACACCTTGCTTGCAAACTATAGCTTAGACCTGCAACTTTCTTCTTTCATTAACAAACACTGAGTCAAAAACTATTACAAAAACTTGGGACCAAAAACTAGGGACTATTTTTGAACTTCAAAACTAGAACCTCTACAAAATAAAAAAATTCAACACTATATACCACTAGTTACCTTGGAATCCTACACAAGTTAGAATGCAACAAGCTATGGATAACCAGGGTAAGGGTTAGGGTTTCCACCCACCAAACAATTCAAATAGATAAAAAATTAATACATTGGAGGGACAACCAAGCAACGCTGAGAAATCAGATAAAAAATTCAATCTTCACTTATGGTAATTCTTTTAGAAATGTACTGAAGATCATGAAAGTCCTACAAATTCATCTGATTTGACCCCTACAACATTCCTCAAGCACCATTTATTCATTCTCCACACAGCATAAAACTCCCTGTAGTCAATCATCATACTCGTTGGACCACACTGCAACAGTCGGCACCACCAAACTAATCAAATCCAGCTGCTAAAACATTAAAAACTAGTCCTTTCTGTCGCTGAGAAACCCTCAAAAATTTGAATTTGAACTGCAATGGTTACTTTAAGGTGCTTGCAATATATCAATGGTCACAATTTGAATTTGGATCAACTTTAAGTCCTGACCGTCAGATCCTCATACATCCTGAGCTTTATGATTTATCTTTATAGGAATGCTGGTTAGATTTGGTGACCACGTAACAGAAGCCTTTTCCTATTCACAGAATGTTTTATCTCACCACCAATTAAATTAGCTACTACATGAACATAATGTTTGTCGAATCACCAATTGATTTGGAGCCTCACCATATTACTCAACAAATGAGGGAATTCCTTGAAAATTTGTCAGATTGCCAAAACCTTGTCCAAATTGTGAAAAAGACCGAGAAACTTTATTGGGCCCACATCAAGAAAATCAACAGTTGTCTCATCTTTGCATAGACACCCAAGATTCTTCTAGATCATAAGACAACCATCAGATGAAGAATATTTCCCTAATGTGACAACCCTCTGACACCGAATGAAATCAATGGCTGTCGTAAGTTTACATATGTTAGAAAAAACCCATCAGACTATACGCCGACTGTCAATGCTGTGCCACAGTCAGAACCACTAAACCTCTAAAAAACCTGGCCCCACTGACAAATCCACCTCAAGACACCTGGACCAATGAGAAACTACCAATTCGCTATGTCTAATACAGGTCCAACTAACCTCCTGTCGATTTCAAATCGATGACTGTCACATGATCGCATGGGCTGGGAAGATTCCATGTGATCATGGGACAACCATAGGATCAAAAGGTCACTAAGATACCGGGCCCACCTAACAAAAAATCCAACTAATCACTGACACGGCCAATGAGAAAATTGCATGACAACATGACATGGCAATGGACCCACATTCACCTTTCTTAAAGGAATGCATCGGATGACCATAGTTAAAGCATTATGTTAAAATCCATGCATCTTCCCTCAGTAGTATAGCAATGATCATTGATTCTGCGCACTCATTAGCAAGTCAACAGGGAAGGAAGATAGGGACCGCTAGGATAGATGGCACATGGTTGCAAATTCACATGTCAGAGACCTCTGACACCAAACACCTTTGCAAACAAGTGATAGCCACAAGTTTAAAAGGCCCGAAGACTTAGGAAAAAATTTTGGTGGGTGAACTAGGACTTAGCAAATATTAAAGGGACCCCGCCTGACATGAAACTTTAGTCGTATGATCGCATAGCATGAAAATGGTTCATGCAATTTGTTGGTTGTGGATTATTCCCTTTGGTCTTCAACTTGCAAATTTACACTTTGAAGGATAATTTGAATAAAACTCCTGACTCTATCACCAATCCAAAGTCCACAAGGAAGAGGGCCAACTGACAAGGATCAAAGGATCCTTCTACTCTTTGAGCTTTAATGCTCAGGTGGGTGTACCCTTGAATCACTTCTCTAAAGGAGTCTCAAAATGATGTATACAATGCTCAACACAAATCTATAAAGGTTTATCAAATGAATGTTTAGGTTTGTGTGGTTGTTAACCATGACTTCAAGAGAAGGGACCAGTGCCTTATCCCAGGGCTAAGAGTCACCTGACTGTATACCTCAACTGAAAACCTCAAATCAAACACAATGGAAACCAGAGTAAGTGCTTTGCCTATTACCCCTTTCCCTCAAGCACAAGGACATCAAATTCTATACCTGGCTGCAAACTAACTAAATTCATCTAAAAGGCTTTAATCCTAACTTTGTTAGAAACTCATAGATGAATTCAAAATACTCTTTGTTTACCATACATTAGCACACTTTGTGATATTAACATATATGAGCTCAGAGAAAAGAAAGAAGACATACACAAGATACAAGATTGGGATTCAAGAATGTTTTCATTAACAAATCTAGAATCAACATACAATTAGCATGACACAAGGTTGAGAAAAGGACACCAAATCAAACCTCTATCATTGTATTACAGTCAAAAACCAGGGACCAAAAGAAACAAGATTTTGGAACCCTTGCAAAATCAAAGATTCTACCACTTATAGCCCCTAGCTACCTTGGGATCCTTAAGATCAGATCCAACAAGCTTCAGACAACTAGGGTTAGGGTTTCAACCACCCAACCTGCTGGAAAAAGTCAAAAAGTTATTACAGGGGCAAGAAACACATCAAAAATAGGAAACAAGAAACTAGAACTGATCCACAATGATGAAATTCTTCTTTGTAGGTACAAGGGATCACAAAATTGGCCTTAGAAGGACACCCTACAACATGCCTTGAGCACACAACCACCGTGGTACAAGCTCTCCAAACAATCCAATAGCACCCTAGACCACACCGCAAAGAGAAAACTAGTCATATCTCACTGAACAAGGTCATTTTTGTAATGAATTCCATAAATCTTATTACTTTTTGGTCGCTGGAAGCATCTCAGCAAATTTGAATTCAAATCCCAGCGGCTAAATCCTTGGCGCCAATAGTTAACTGATGGTCCACATTCAAACCTTTATCAACTTTATATCCCTGCCGTCTGATCAATCTCCCTTTGTGGGCTCGACAACTTAACCTTCAACTTTAGTGGTGCAACCGCACAATCACCAACCTTATCCACCATAGGACACCTTGTTCACCAAGTCGCTAGACAAACTAGCGAACCGCCAAATCTTCTGGGGAATGCGTGACAAGACCACATTTTATCAGCACCGCCACCACCAAATCTTCTGGGGAATGCATGACAAGACCACATTTTATCAGCACCACCACCTTATTATTTAGGCCACCAAACACTAGACTCCAATCGGGCCCACCATACACCATGTGTCACCATTTCATTTGCAGTTCACACCCAGTCATACTGACATGGGACCCACTTTCCTTAAGCCTTTCAAATGAATGGCTAGTGTAAGATCTCATGGCTCTGACAAATCCCATCAGAACTTACACCGGCGGTAGGATCCAACCTCATCATAGACCCTTCTAAACATGGCCCCACTTTTGAGCACATCCACGTTGACCAATAAGAACATAACAATGAAGCACCACATGGCATACGGTCCCATTCGCACAATAGGCAACCTGGAAAAATGGAATAAAATTTGATGGATGATGCATGATCGCAAAGGCTTGGAATATTCCTTGCGATCATATTCTGACCATTAGATTAAAGCTTTCAATGTGGGCACCTCTGACAAGCCAAGTCATCACCATGTGGACAAATGAAAACCTACCAACTCAGATCACCGAAACCACTGCCGCAACAGTCACCACACTACCATGGACACATGGCAAGTGATCGCATGATTACAAAGCCAAAAACTAGGCTATGCGACCATGTAATAGCCAAACACAAGCTTCCACATCAACACCTACTACAAATGAGTCCACTAGGTAGTATCCCCATAAACTAGAATCGACGGCTGTCACTATACCATGATGTTAAAAAGTGAGCACCTCCACTCAGTGGTATAATGACAACCATCAAATTTGTCCATGCTTTAACCTCCTAAAAAATTGTGGACCCAGTAACGCAATCCAACCTATCAAGAATTAAGTGACTACGTGGCTAACCATTCACCAAGTTATGAGATATTAGCCGCAAACTGCTAGGGATGAAGAGATTGCGCAACTGAAGAGAAATAGACTGCCCACTAGGTCACTGAATAGAAGATGTAACCACTCAAAGACTTGGAGAATCAATGACTAGAAACTTTGAAGGACTAGGCTCCACCATCCATCGTACTTGCGCACTAAAGCAAAATAAACCGCCAGGTAGCTGAACAGAAACTGGGACCTACACGACTAGGTGGCAAGTGGTCGTATGATTGCATGTTAGAAAAGTCTAACATGCAGCCATGTGACAGCTAATCAAGAAGAGCCTAGACCCACCACCCACATTGGACTTGTGTAGTTGAGGGAATGCCAGCAAACAGGGAACTAGTGCGAAGTCGAAAACACATAATGTTTTCAGTGAAAGAGGATCGAAAACACACAAAGTTTCTGACACGTCAATAGATAAGCACACAAAGTTGGAAGACAAAGGGTCAAAAATAATGCAAAGGTCAAAAAAATCATGGATTTTTCAAAACACTATGGGTTTTCAACACTGTGGCAGATTTTGAAATATTTCCAGCAGACCCTAGAATTTGAATAACTTTTTGGATTTGGCAATTCAACACATGCAAATTGGACCAGAGCAAGGTGACAACAAGGAGAACATAGGGTAGGAGGCAATGAAGAACACTTGCAAGGAAAATTGGCCATTTTCAAAGGATTTTGCCATGACAAAAAAATGGCCTAACAGTGGCTCTGTCTGGGGATGTATGCCTCTTGCAGGCATAGCAAGGACTTAGAATCACTGGTAAAAGTAGACCATCCCATAGGACAAAATTGCAGAGAGCAAGGAGCAAGCAGGGCAAGACTAGGCAACAGGATCAAAAACTGATAGACTAGGGAAAAACAAGGTAGGGGAAAGTAAATTATATATAGAGATTTACAAGATGTACAACCCTAACTATTGTTCATGGAAAATAGAGTACTTCAAATGAAGTACTACTTCAAGAATTGTCCATGAACTGGCAACTCCTAAATATCATCATTAAAATCCTTGATGATGTAAGAATCTTGGCCCCATTTCTCATGAATCAAATATGGCCCTAACCAGATGGGATCAAATTTACCACGTTTCCCCTTATCCTCCAATGTGGCATTCCAAACTAACACCAAATCACCAGGCTCAAACTTTGTGTCAAGAGTCTTTTTATCATATAGATTCTTAACCTGCAACTATAATTTGGCATTCCTTGCAACTGATTCTCTTCTAGTTTCATCCAACCTAATGAGGTCCTCCATTCTCAACTACATCTCATCATCAATGTCATCATCATATAACTGCAAAAACTTGTACATTTCCAACAAATTATTCTGAGGCATTCTAGCATGAATTCCATACACCAGGTCAAACAGTGCACAACCAATTGCCCTCTTCATAGTTACCCTATTAGCTCATAAAGCTAATGGCAGATTTTAATTCCATGCCCTCTTATTCTTCTCTAGAATTGTCTTCAAGATATTAATCAAGCCCTTATTAGTAGATTCTGCCTGACCATTTCCTTGCGGATGATAAGGTGAGGAATTAGAAATCTGAATTCCCAAACCTTTGCAAAAGTCCTTATATTTAGCAGACCTAAAGCACATAGCATTGTCACTCACTATCCTCTCAGGGCACCCAAACCTTGTAACAATATTATTCATCAAAAATTCAATTACCACCCTGCTAGTTGCATTCCTTGTAGGTACAACTTCTACCCACTTTGTAAAATAATCAATGGCAACTAAGATCCATGAATGTCCTCCACTTGACTTGTTTGGTATCTCCCCTATGAACTCAATTCCCCACTACTATAAAGGAGCTTGAACTTCTATTGGTTTTAATAGTACATTACCTGAAAACTTAAGCTTACTAGAGAACCTTTGACAAGCATTGCATCTCCTTACCAAGTGTCCTGCATCCCTGAAGATTGTGGGTCACCAAAATCCTACTCTCAAGATCTTATGAGCAGTTGTTTTACCCATGTAATGTCCACCACAAACTCCCTCATGCATCTCCTTCAACAATAGATTATCCCGATTCTCATCTACACATTTCAATAGTATGCAATCCAATTTTTTTCTATACAGCTTACATTTCACAATTACATACTTGATGGCCTGTAACTTCAATGTCCTCTTTTGATTATCATTCATACTATCTGGACACCTCATGTTTCTCAAAGAGTAAATAATATCCTGATACCAAATACAATCATCCATATCACATGTATAATCAATTTCAGAATGATTTACCTGGTTTGCATCTAGATTGGATTGAGCCATCAGCTTTGCCAATCCCTATCCTCTAACCAATTTAGTGATTTGGATCTCAACGCTGAATTCCTAGATCCTATTGATCCATCTGCATCTTCTTCCAAACACCTCCTACTGTGAGAAAATATCCTTCATAGCTGCACTTGGCACAAAAGTAATCACAACTGCTCCCATCAAGTAACATCTAAAAGCCTTGATTTCCTTCACAAGTGCATAAGCCTATTTTTCATTTATATCATATTTCAATTCTGCAGCTTGCAAAGATTTACTAAAAAATGCAATAGGCTACTCAAAACCATCCTTATTATTTTGTAACAAAACTATAGCAATAGTATGAAAAGATGCAAAATAAAAGATATGCATTAGGACACTATAATTAGGTGCCTTTAGTACTGGTGCATCTTTGATAGCCTACTTGATATTCTTGAAAGCCTCATCAGGCTCACCCTCCCAATTGATTACAGATCCCTTCTTCAACATCTTGGAAATAGGTCTAGTAACCTCTGCAAAGTTTGTCACAAACCTCCTTAGAAAATTGACCTAACCAAAGAAGGATTGAATCCCTTTAACATTATTTGGCCTCTGAATTTTATCAATTGCTGCTACCCTCTCTGGGTCAATTCTCACTCCTTGCTTCCCAACTAAGTGGCCAAGCAACTTACCTTCTGTGACACCAAAACCACATTTCCTTGGGTTTAATGAAATGCCAAATTCCAAGGCCCTCATAAATATTTTCTCTAAATGAGCACAATGGTCCTCTTCCTTCTTCGAATAGGCAATTAAATCATCCCGATACACAACAAGGAAACCATTAATGAAATCTGAAAAGGCAACATCCATTACCCTCTAAAAAGTAGCACAAGCATTTGTGAGACCAAAAGACATTCTCACATAAACATATGTTCCCCAAGGTGTTGTAAAGGTTGTCTTGAATTGTTCTGATTCCTTAAGAATGACCTAATTGTAGCTAGAGAAACCATCCATCATTGACATCAATTTTGGTCTGGTTACTCTCTGCAACATAGCCTCCATATTGGACAAACCATAGTTATCTTTCAATGAGCTGATGTTCAAATTTCTGAAGTCCACACAAAGCCTGATGTCACCATTCTTTTTTCTTATAGGGAAAAGGTTTGACACCTAAGAAGAATGCCTTATAGGCTTGATGATGCCAGTGTCTCTCAACTTCATTAATTCTTCTTGCATCTTGGGTGCCAAAGTAGGATTAATAGGCCTTTGCTTTTGCCGGAAAGGTTTAGCATCTTCTCTTAATGGAATAACATGCTGAAATAAATCCCCTCTATAAAACTTTAGGTCATCATATGACCATGCAAAAACATGCCTGAATTTCCTCAACAATTCAATCAAAGGTCTCCTCACCTTTTGAGATATATCTCTACTAATGGATACCTTCCTAGGTGCTTCATGTGATCCAAGATTTATCTCCTCAAGATGAGCATGATCTTCTCCTTTGATATTCTTTTGAACTCTATCTTGGTTGTCAAAGACAGTCTCCAAAATAACAAGCCCCTTAGGCACCTTGTTAGTTCTAAGCTGAATGACCTCATTGCCTAAGACAATCTCCCTTCCTTCTATTGACTCAACCAAGGCTGAAAAATCAAGTTCCTGACCATGATACTGATCCTTGCAATCCATAAACTTCAAAATATCATTATCATCATCAAAAATTAGCCAATTCTCAATATTGTCTGGTATACTAGGCCTAGCCTAAAATTCAATTTTAGAAATACCAGAGAATGTTACATCATTAGGATTGATTGCAATATTGGCCAACAAGTCAGCCATCTTGTTATTACTCCTATACTTCCACTCAATATTGAAGGTATCAAAATGTTCAATCAAATCCCACATTGCATTCCTATATTGGTTCAACCTTCTATTCTTGGAAGCATACACTGACCTAACTTGGGACACCACCAACTTAGAATCACCAATAACACTTATGCATTTTATACCATGCTTTTGTGCCAACCTCAATCCTAACAACAAGGCCTCATATTCTACTATATTGTTAGTACAAAAGAAATTCAATGTGAAAGAGAACTTGTAGGTGTTTCCATCAGGAGAAATAATTAAAATACCTACTCCTGCACCATCTTTATAGTTTGCACCATCAAAGTACATGACCCACAAATCACCCTTCATAGAGTCAGCACCTACCTTAGTTGAAATAGGTGAGAAGACAAGCTCATTTTCAAATACATGGATCTATGCCCTAAAATAATTTACATTATTATCCACAAAACATGTAGTTTCATTATCTATGTTTCTCTCAATCATGTGGCATACTCTTGGCTCTCGTTCAATCTTGACAAACTGATCTTCAATCTTGAAAGTTGCATAGGACAAATCACACTGTAAACTTCCACCCATGACAACACTCCATCTCCTAGATAGCAACATCCAGGGATATCCACCACCAAAACACTCATTGTTAGCTCTTTCTCTAGATATGCTGCCAACCTATATGGCATTGCATTGATAGTCCCAATAACTGGTACCTCCCTCTAATCCATTGCACAACACCTACCCTACACTATATCAACTTTAAGGCCCAATCTCTCCATGATTTTGAAAGGCATGACAGTATTAGAGGCACCACTATCAATCATAAAATTTCTTAATTTCATCCAATTCACAAGAACACTTAAGAAGAATGGGTCAATATTTTCAAGGCTGGCATTGACAGAACTGTCCAAATATATTGGAGGAATTTGGGACACAATTCCCTGAGCAGCAACATCATTCAAAGCTTTATCCTGAGATCCATTGCATGAAGTATCATTTTTGTGAATATTACCAATCCATGCAATAGCCTTATCTTTATGTTCAGGGATCCTCAACAATTCTGACAATGGAACCTTAACTGTAATTTGTGACAATACAGATAACATGTCAATAGGGGCAGAAGAAGGAATCTCAATCTACACTGCCTTAACATCCTTTTGCTTGTCTGACATATTAGGTGTATTGACCAACTTCATTTTTTCAATTCCAACTCCCTTAGGCTCACAATGTTTACTTTTTACATTCTTTAATTTCACCATGTGATCAACCTTTGATTTGCTCTCATTAGGTTCTTCGGAGTTGGTACTCTTTATAAATATTCCTGTAGCTTTCTCATTTATGTTCCTTGCCACCATGCCTCTAGTTTGCACCTGGGCAATAATTTTTGCAATAATCCTCTCCATCCCTTCTCTAGAAGGTCTTATCAAATTTATTGGCTTGGGAGAAGAGCTCATGTTACATGTTTTCTGATCAACGCATTCATCATCAGAAAAAACCTCTTGATGAAAAAGGGCCTGATTATGTCTCTTAACATTCACATCTACCTCTTCATCAAAATTATAATCATCTTCATATCCTAGATATGAAGAAGCCATGTTACAACCAACATCATCTTGTTCTTCTTCTTGTTCTATCTCTTCATTGCTACAATCTTGATTTGCAGCCATAGATTGTGCAACCACACAATGCTCTATAGAATGAGGGGACTGGCATGCAACACACCAAGGTAAATTCTCCATGACATTTATTGAAGCTTTATGTAGAGGGTCAGGGACACCTTTGTCATTATTTCCTCTTGCAACAGGGACAATAGGCTTGCCATCCTTCCATTGGGTGTTGTAGGGGTAATTCTGCAGTCTATTCTACTTACTGAAATTGTTGTTGAACCGAGGCCTCTCATTGGTAGGAGCACTGATGTTCCTATTTCCAGGTGCCTTCAAATCCTTTAATGCATTAAGCACATTATCCAACTTATCTTCTTCCTACCTCCTAGATCCAACGCCCTTATCATTTTCTTTCTTGTATTTCCTATCCCCAAACAACTTTGGGTCATCTCTCTTTCCACCCAACTTTCCTGATATTTTCATGTTGTTCTCAATATTGACAGCAATCCTAAAAGCATCCCTATGAGTTCTTGGTTCTTTATCCCTCAATAAATATCCCATTTTCCCATCAAATGCATTGAAGTATGTAGTCAGAAAAACATTGTCATCCAACCGCATGACTTGGAACAACTTGTGCATACCTTTCTGAAATCTCATGTTGAATTCAGCTGCAGACTCATTCTGATTCTTCCTTATGGTATTGAATTCATTCAACATGAAGCTAGCATTAGGCCTATCACCATACTGCTCCTTGAAACATTTCTCAAAAGAGTCCCAAGTATCAATGCACTTATCAGGAAGCCTCTTAAACCAATCTCTAGCATCCTCCATTAGAGATTGAACAAATAGTTTCATGACAACATCATCATGCTCTACCTCATAATCATTAAGCATATCAACAAATAACCTAAGATGCTCTTCACAACTAATAACATTATTACTAGAAAACTTAGGTACCTTATCTCTAATATCATTTGGAAAAGCATTTGGATAGCCAAGAATTCCATCAAAACTTATTTTCCTATAGCCTTCTAGTTGCATAGGTCTTCTTTGAAAGCTTGAACTAGTGTTAACCCTAGGATCAACATTAGCATCTACATTTATCTATGCATTTGACTGCTGCCTAGGATCTACACCTATCCTAGCAGATGAAGAAGGAATAGAACTAGTAGCATTACTAAGTGGAATAGCAGTAGCCATAGATGACATACCTAGCTTAGTAGCAGATGGGCCAAGAGCATTAGCTGAAGAAGCCCGCAAGAATTGGATCTTCCTTTTCTTTTCTGCAATGGTAGCATCAACCTTACCTCTCTCTAGTTCTCTTGAAAGGTCCTCATCTTCCTTTCTCCTTCTCTCCATTTTAGTGTCCTTATTTGAATCAGGTGGTGGGATCTCTGGTATTGTCATTGGTTTTCTTGCTTGGTCACCCACCATCTTCTGCTTTCCTTTCTCATTAATAATAATAGCAGGTCTAGTGATCCTATGCCCATCCTTATCTTTATGCAAAGGGACATAACTTTGCACTTGTCTGACCATAGGGCCCTCATTTTCAAATTCATGATCCTGTAGTAAGCATTCTTGCTCACTCCTCAAGGCATCAAGATCACCAAACACATCATGCTACAAGGTTTTAGGAGCAGAAGCAAGAATCTTGTTTCTCTCCTTCATTTCATTTATTTTTCTCAGAAGAGACTGCCTCTTTATCAAAGTATTTACCTTTTTAGCCTCTCTCTCCTCCTGTAATCTTTTATGTATGGCATCCTGCTCTGCCAACTACAACCTTAGTGCATTCAAATCATCAAGATCTACCATAATGTCATCAGAACCAAATGACACATCCATATTAGGAAGATTTTGATATGGGAAATGGACCTTCCTATGTCTCATTGGTTCTCTTCTGAATTGATCTTCATCAAGATCCAAGTCAGCCTCTAAACCCACCTCTTTGTTTTGTTCATCTTGACCTGTAGGCAAAGGACCCTTGTCCTAAAATGCAGCCTCAGGGGTATCATAAAATTTCTCTTCAGAGTGACCACCTTCTGATCTAGAAACTCTATTTTGTGAACCATCCTCACTTGAGGATACATGTGGTCTTCTGGCTCTAGCATTTCTCTATTCTCTCATGGGAGCACTGGCAGGCTCACCATTCCTTCTAAGCTAGCTCTTGTTTCCATGTCTAGGTAATTGCTCCAGAGTAACCTCAGGGATTTTTCTAACATATGACCTAGTATTTCTTCTTTTTTCCATGCTTCTTCAATATGTTGCACTGGTTCAAACCTTTGAGCTGCCACCCACCTAGATGGGAAATCCTTGGAAACAATAGGAAAATAAGAACACACTTTAACCTTTCTCTCTAGATTCTCCCCAATAGAATCAATGACTCTTAAAAAATGCATATCTTCATAGTTGTCCCCATTAGAGTCACCATTTTCTTGGTTGTGGATTATTCCCTTTGGTCTTCAACTTGCATATTTACACTTTGATGGATAATTTGAATAAAACTCTTGACTCTATCACCAATCCAAAGTCCACAAGGAAGAGGGCCAACTGACAAGGATCAAAGGATCCTTCTACTCTTTGAGCTTCAATGCTCAGGCAGGTGTGCCCTTGACTCACTTCTCTAAAGGAGTCTCAAAATGATGTATACAATGCTCAACACAAATCTATAAAGGTTTATCAAATGAATGTTTAGGTTTGTGTGGTTGTTAACCATGACTTCAAGAGAAGGGACCAGTGCCTTATCCCAGGGCTAAGAGTCACCTGACTTTATACCTCAACTAAAAATCTCAAATCAAACACAATGGAAACTAGAGTAAGTGCTTTGCCTATTACCCCTTTTCCTCAAGCACAAGGACATCAAATTCTATACCTGGCTGCAAACTCACTGAATTCACCTAAAAGGCTTTAATCCTAACTTTGTCAAAAACTCATAGATGAATTCAAAATACTCTTTGTTTACCATACATTAACACACTTTTTGATATTAACATATATGAGCTCAGAGACAAGCAAGAAGACATACACAAGATACAAGATTGGGATTCAAGAATGTTTTCATTAACAAAACCAGAATTAGCATACAATTAGCATGACACAAAGCTGAGAAAAGGACACCAAATCAAACCTCTATCACTGTATTACAGTCAAAAACTAGGGACCAAAAGCAAAAAGATTTTGGAACCCTTGCAAAATCAAAGATTCTACCACTTATACCCCCCAGTTGCCTTGGGATCCTCAAGACCAGATGCAACAAGCTTCAGACAGCTAGAGTTAGGGTTTCAACCACCCAACCTACTAGAAATGGTCAAAAAGTTAATACAGGGGTAGGAAACACATCAAAAGTAGGAAAGAAGAAACCAAAATTGATCCATAATGATGAAAATATTCTCTGCAAGTACAAGGGATCACAAAACTGGGCTTAGAAGGACACCCTGCAACATGCCTTGAGCACACAACCACCGTGGTACAAGCTATGCAAACAATCCAACAGCACCCTGGACCACACCGCAAATAGAAATCCAGTCATATCTCACTGAACAGGGTCATTTCTACAATGAATTACATAAATCTTAGTACTTTCTGGTCACTGGAAGCATGTGAGAAAATTTGAATTCAAATCCCAATGGCTAAATCCTTGGTGCCAGCAATTAACCGACGGTCCACATTTAAACCTTTATCAACTTTATATCTCCGCCGTCTGATCAATCTCCCTTCACAGGCTTGGCAACTTAACCTTCAACTTTAGTGGCACAATTGCGTAGTCACCAACCTTATCCACCACAGGAAACCTTGTTCACCAAGTCACTAGACAAACTAGCAAACCGCCAAATCTTCTGGCGAATGCGTGACAAGACCACATTTTATCGGCACTGCCACCTTATTATCTAGGATGCCAAGCACTAGACTCCAACTGGGCCCGCCATACACCATGTGTCACCATTTCATTTGTAGTTCATGCCCGGTCATACTGACAAAAGACTCACTTTCCTTAAGCCTTTGAAATGAATGGCTGGCATAAGATCTCATGGCTCTAAAAAATCCCATGAGAACTTATGCCAGCGAAGGATCCAACCTCATCACAGACCCTTTTGACAATGGCCCCATTTCTGAGCACATCCACATCGACCAATAAGAACATAGCAATGAAGCACCACATGGCATATGGTCCCACTCGCACAATAGGAAACCTGGCAAAATGGACTAAAACCTGATGAATGGCACATGAATGCAAAGGCTTGGAATATTCCTTATGATCATACACCGACCATTAGATTAAAGCTTTCAACAAGGGCACCTCTGACAAGCCAAGTCATCACCATGTGGATGAATGAAAACTTGCCAACTCAGATCACCAAAACCATTGCTACAACCATCACCACACTACCATGGACACGTGGCAAGCAGTCGCATGATCACAAAGCCAAAAACTAGGCTATGCGACCATGCGATAGCCAATCACAAGCTACCACATCACCACTTGCTGCAAACAGGTCCACCGGGTAGTCTCCTCATAAACTAGAATCGACGGATGTCGCTATACCGTGATGTTAAAAAGTGAGCACCTCTACTCAGTGGTATAATGGCAACCATCAGATCTATCCATGCTTTAACCTCCTTAGAAAACTATGGACCCACCGACACAATCCAACCTATCAAGAATTAAGTGACTACGTGACTAACCATTCACCAAGTCATGAGATGTTAGCCGCAAACCACTAGGGATGAAGAGATTGCGTGACTGAAGAGAAATAGACCACCTGCCAAGTCACTAAATAGAAGATGTAACCACTCGGAGAATCAGTGACAAGAAACTTTGAAGGACTGGGCTCCACCATCCATCGCACCTGCGCACTAAAGCAAAGTAAACCACCAGGCAGCTGAACAAAAACTAGGACCCGCACGGCTAGGTGGTAAGTGGTCACATGATCATATGTCAAAAAAGTTTGACATGTGGCCATGCGACAGCCAATCAGGAAGAGCCTAGACC
The DNA here is from genome assembly GCA_027943335.1 of Chamaecyparis obtusa. NCBI lineage: Eukaryota > Viridiplantae > Streptophyta > Pinopsida > Cupressales > Cupressaceae > Chamaecyparis > Chamaecyparis obtusa. Next base: position 85,448 of record BSBK01010798.1, on the reverse strand, counting down.
CACCACCCACATTGAACTTGCATAGTTGAGGGAATGCCAACAAATAGGGAACTAGTGCGAGGTTGAAAACACACAATGTTTTCAGTGAAAGAGGATCGAAAACACACAGTTTTTGACATGTCAACAAAAAAGTGCACAAAGCTAGAAGACAAAGGGTTGAAAATAATGCAAAGGTCAAAAACATCATGGATTTTTTAAAACACTGTGGGTTTTCGACACTGTGGCAGATTTTGAAATATTTCCAGCAGACCCTGGAATTTGAATAACTTTTTGGATTTGGTGATTCAACACATGAAAATTAGACCAGAGCAAGGTGACAACAAGGAGAACATAGGGCAGGAGGCAATGAAGAACACCTGCAAGGAAAATAGGCCATTTTCAAAGGATTTTGCCATGACAGAAAAATGGCCTAACATTATCATGTGACAAACTGCTCAATAATTAGCACATGCGCTATAGGACTTTTAAGTGGCCCAAAAAGGTAACATGAAAATAGATTTAAAACAAGGTGCACTAGGGGTTTTCAAAGTAACAGCAGGTTTTTTTAAAAATTTGACCTAGGGTTTAAACTAGAGACAAGGAAAAAGGATGCAGAGGCCAGGAACAAGGGTATGTAGCCATGAAATTTTTTACCAAGGCTAACATGGCTGATGCAAATTAGAAAATTGAAATCCAAGGATTAACCAAGTGCAAGTATAGCCCCAAAATGAGCTATTTCTGAAAGTGATATGTCTACCCAAAATCACTCAAATTTGATTGCAGATCTAGAAAGTAGATGAAAAATCATGCACTTTCAAAAACAAATTCACCTCGAAATGTTACCGTATATGCCCAAACAAAGGCCTAGAAGTTCTAGAAATCAGGAATAGATAGGTACAGTCAACAAAATCTGCAATTTCTAACAAATCCGGTGACCAAAATGCAAAATCAACACCCGATTTGGAGCCTAGATGGCCAAGTTATGGCCTCCCAAAGTAAGACTGTCAAATCAAAACTACATATGGTTAAGATAGAGAATTTTCAAACCTTGTTGACATTAGAAATATGTAGGGTTAAATTTGATGGTCATACAGTCATAAAAAAAAAACCCAATTTTCCCTATTTTGATAGCTAGATGGGTGTCAAGTTTAATTGGACATAAAGATGACATCAACAAAAGTGATAGCCTCTACTAATGTGGTTGATGATGTGGTAGGTATGAATGGTGACCTTTTTAGTTGAAATTCATTCATATGGATGACATCACTGATGACATCACCCTACTGACTATGCACTGGTGTGGGGTCACAGATGTGGTGCTGACGGTGGTCTACATGGCTGTTGATGTGGCCTGTGATCTAGGAGGGGTCCACATGAGCTGGCAGGCCATCATGTGGTAGAGGTCTTTGTCCACATGGCAGGTCTACACCTGCCATGTGGTGGGGTCTACACCTATCCACATGGCCTAGGCTATCGGTGGTGGCACGGTCTGTGGGAGGCTGAGGCAGAGCCGAAGAAGGTGGCAGATCTCATCGCTAGGGCCAGGCAATTTCTCAAATGGCATCCTGTAGAGCAGCAATAGAACAACGACATCTTGCAAAATCCAATGGAGGAATGGATCTAAAGAGGAGGTGGTGGCACTGTCGGGAGGAGCCACTATGGAGGTGACCGACAGTGGGGAGGTTTAGTCCCACATTCGATGTGGGATGGGTTTATTAGCCCCTTAAATATGTGAATGCCTGGATAGTTAAACAAAGATTTGTGTTTGCATGGGCACAGGCTCACTTTCAAGTGATGTCGTGTGACATCACAGTGTTGGCTAGGCATGAGGTGACCTGTCACGCTCTCCTATGAATAGAGAATATTCTCTGTGGAATAATGAGATTCGAGGGCATGTACCAAGCCCAATTTTTGTAGTAAAAAAATTCAAAAAAAAATACAGAGTTTAAAAAATAATTTTATTTTTTTCAAAATCATACCAGAGAGGGAAGATCAGGCCATATGGTCTGATTTGCAAAAACAATTTGCCTCAGTTTTGACTTTCAGCAAATATAGGCAAATTTATAGTCGATCTTAATTGAAATAGCCTCCCGAACACAATGGCAAGATCAAATCTACTCCAAGACGCATCTATTGCACGCTGGTTCTCAGATCTGAGATTTGGACCTTCAAAGCTTGCATCAAGATCTCTTCAAATTAGCTAATCTAAATGCTCCAATGGCTCTAATACCATGTAATAATTTATAGATAGAAAACATTGAACCAAGGATCTAGAGGTTGAAGAAAAGCACAAGAAAGAAAATATGAATGTAATGATGGATTGAATAGATCCAATGAATTCACCTTGATTGAATGATTGATGTTGTAAAATGATTACATAATAGGCCTCCTTATATAGGAAAGGCAATAAGAGACAATGATAAGCTATCACCTATGCTAGGTGTAATCACATATCCATGAAATGTGTAATGGATTAGGATGATAATGTGATAAGAGCATGAAAGATGGATCTCACACTCAATGAGGTATGCGAAGACAACTATCACACCAAAAGTGGAATTTCTCCTACACCATGTGCTTAATACATGTGCACACTCCTAGTTGTCTCAATCAAAAACTACTATGCAATGTATTAACCTAAGTAAGATTAAGTAAAGTGTAATTAGGAATATTTAATTACACCAAAAAAAATCAACCATGATGATTTTAGGGCTTTATAGAAACAAGTGCAAGATCTACAAGAGGAATTGAGAAAGAGGAATACATCGAAAGAAGATAGCAAAGATGAGTCTAAGGAAGAAGATCATTTTGAAGAAGCTATAGAAGAAGCTAGGGATCTAGAAGATAGTAGAATCCTAAAGGCTATGTCCAAAATTGGGAAAAGACCTAAGATCAATGTTTCTACATTTACTAAAAGCTTTAGGCAAGAAGAGTTGATTGATTGGATTAATAAGATAGATGAATATTTTGAGTTTGAAGAAATAGAAGATTCTGATAGAGTTCAATTTTCAAAGACTAAGTTGAAGGGTCATGCAAATATTTGGTGGAGAGAAGTTCAATTGGAAAGAAGTAGGAGAGGAAAAGCAAAGATCACTAGATTGAATTGAATGGTTGACAAATTGAAAAAGCAATTCATTTTGGTGGATTATGAGTTAGAGATGTTATAGAAGATGCAAGCCTTAAAGAAGAACAACAAATCAGTGTAGGAGTATACTAAGGAGTTTTATAGAATCCTGATTAGGACTAGTCATTCTAAAGATGATAAAGAGAAGGTTACTAGGTATGTGTATGGATTAAGACCTAGTATTCAAGAAGAGTTACTTATTGTTTGGATGACAACTATAGAACATGCTTATTAGATGGCATTAAATATTGAGGAAAAGGTGAACAAGAGTTTTGAGGCAAGACAAAATAATAGGAACTGAGGTGGTAAAACTGGTGAAACAATTCCTAGAGGTAATGTGGTAGAAAATCCTAAGAAGACTAATGAAGGATCTGGTAGTAGTCAAACTGCTAATAACTACAATATTAGACAAAGAGGGAGATGGAGAAATGAGTTTACTGGTACTTGTTTTCAGTGTGGTGAGAAGGGTCATACAAGTTTTCAATGTACTAGAAAAAGAGTTGTGCTAACTACTAAGGAAGACATTGAGAATGTTGTGGAAAAAAGGTGAATTTCTTATCACTAGGAGGTTGGCTACATGTGTTAACGAACCGGTGCAAAGAAGAAATTTGTTCAGAACTAGATTTAAGTGCAAGAATATGGTATGTAATGTTATAGTTGATGGCGGTAGTTATGAAAACTCTATTTCAGAAGAGATGGTTAGTAAGTTGAATTTGGAAAGGAAGAAGCACCCTAACCCTTATTAGATTAGTTGGATACCATATGTCTCAAAGGTTAGGATCGAAGAGGAATGCTTGGATAATTTTTAGATTGGATCTTGTGATGATGAAATATAATGTGATGTATTGCCTATGGATGCTTGTCATATTGCTTGGAAGACCTTGGCAATTTGGTAGAAATTTTATGTTTGATGGTTGTGCAAATACATTTGTGGTAGTTCATGGTGTATCTAGGCACAATTTGTTACCTTTGTAGGAAGTAGGAGCTATGGGATGTGGAGTTGTTAGGTGTTTTCTTCATGATAGTGACAAACATCAAAAGTAGAGAGATCATGAACCTATACCTATGGATGAAAGGAAGTCAAGTTTGCAAGGAAAAGAGAATGATATATTTGCATAATTTATAGAGATTAAGAGGTAGATGGAATTTCTGACTAAGATAGTGTAGAAAATGATGACACTAATGACACAAAGAGATGTAGATGGTGCTAAATTTCTTAGTAATTCTAGAGAAGATATGATTCACCAAAGTCCTAGAGTATTCGACAATGGAAAGGATGGTCAGAGTAATTTTATGTTAGTTGCAGATAGAAAAGATGAGAAAAATGTAGGGTAGGATAATTTGCTAAGTGTGAAAATAGATAAAGTGAAGACAACATTGAATTAAGGAATGAAGGAGATATGGGTTAAGAATAGATATATCATACCTGTCTTGATGCCCTTAAGATGTTCATGAGAACATTTTATTTACCCGAGGTTTCTGATGTAGGAGCATCTTGGGTCTTGAGCAATCTTGCATCATCAAAAATATTTCCTATTTTATGTACTTGTCTGTTGTTTGTTTTGTAGTCATTGTTTCTTATAGTTTCATGCTTTGTGAAGTTAATGTTGTGCTTGGGACCTATTTTTGGACCTTCTCCTAACATCAAACGTCCTAATTCATTTCAATCTAGGAGTTATCTTTATTTTCCTCGAGTATCGATTTGCAAGTCATTTTGCATGAAATGTGGAGTGTTTCACCTTGCACGGTTCCTTATGGGAAAATTAGATCTTACAAAAGCTAGGATATGTTCTTGGATCATGTGTAGACCTAAATGTGTCTTCATATAGTGTTTGGTTATTTCTTTATTTAGTTTTTGTTTCTCTCCTTATGTTGGACCTATAATGTAATTAAATGTCTGACTAGTTGACTTGTGGCTTAGCTAGCTATATATTGAGAGCTTATGTTGATGTAGAAGGTGGGGTTGGAGAGAAAAGTAGAGAGGAAGATAGTAGAGTTTGAAGAGATAGTTTGGAAGGTAGAAGAAGATATGATGAGAGCTCAGTCTCTATTTTCATAATCTCTTTGTATAAGGCCAAAACTCAGAAGGCCTCACAGTTGGGCATGTTAAAGAATTTACAATAATTGCACCAATGTAGCTATTGGTTTCTTTCCTAAATTAATTATGTTTCTTGGTGTTTCTTGTGAACTATTTACTAATTTCATGTGTAACTCTGTAAAGAGTATGTTAGTAGGCTTAAGTGGTCTCAATTAATCCTGATTCTGCTGGCCTCCTTCCTGCCTTGCGTCAAGTTGTGTGACTTATTATGAATTTCAAGGATATAGAATTGGCTGAGAAACTATTTAATAAGTAAGATTTTAGCTAAAACTCTATCTTAAAGAATCATGTTGAAATTCCTTAGGAATGTATTTTCGGATGGATATTGTTGTAATATAACATTAATAAATTGTTTGTCATGCCCAAAAGAAAACAACCTAAAAACACAAGAAATTTTTTTTGAAATGAATTAAATATTATTTTATGGAGTGTCGATCTAAGGTTAATAGTAATAAGGAAAGCTAACCTAGACCTCATAAGGATTATCGATACTTGTGTTAGATTATACAAAAATAGAACACAATGAACTTTAACCTTAAGGGCCTTACAAATCTAAGAATCCTATCGTTAAAAGTCCCTAGCAGAGTTGGCCCTAATCCTGATGAACATTACTCCACTAGATGTGTTAGAACTTTACATGGTGACACTGCTACACAATAAAATTTGATACCTTCCTAGTTAGTTTAGGGCATTAACATCACTGACTAAGAATCTCTTCCAGGATTTCCAAAATCGGGAGCTAATAGCAAGAACTACAATGGTCACCTAAATGGTTAGTGTTTCAAAATAAATGACCCCAACTCTAACAATCCGCTAGTGATACAATCCATGAACTAATGGTTCAATTCACGACTCAATATGGTAACCATAAATCATTTTCTATCGACTAATTGGTTGAATCAATAAAAGAAGTTAGATGTCCTAAGGATCATCACTCCAATAAGATAAATTTCCAATGCTATAATGATGGTCTTGATTACACTGGTATCCTACTAATCAAGCAACCATTGAATTGATATATCTATTCACATTTAAAGATAAATCTTTGACCTTAACAACTATAACTCAACATCCATTTTCAATTTTATTAATGAATCCCATTCCCATCACTATTACCTTAAGGGAAAATTTATTAGAATGATATGTTACCCAAGCATATATGCATAAGGTTGAAAATTAGAGCATCCCAATAATAAAAGATATCCTAACTTAATTCCAAACAAAAATCATTCCTAACCACATTAAAATAATAGACTTGGATCCAAGATCCCAAGTCCTTCACCTATTTAGAAATAATTATCTAAACCTTTTAACTAATTTGTATCTTACTTATTTGCAACACCACTATAATTAAGAATTAATATAATTATGTGATAAGCCTAAGCAAAACAATATGTATTACTAAATTACAATTATTAGATATCCCTACTACACTAGCTCCTACTATCCTAACCTACTACCCAACAACCCACCTATTTCCCATGGCCACTTGTCAAATAGGGGTTGACAAGGCCTCTATCTACATTCCTTAAATGCATGCCTTACAAGACCTGTGTGATTGCCTAGGGAGGGAACACTTTTCCCCATGATAATTTCAAAAATGCTCTCCTAGGAATTCACATCCAAGTGGGTTACATTGTCCTAGGAATGTGGGGCCCACCAACCTCATTGATCACCCCTTTTCTTTGCAAGAGGAATTCGAATGACGGAAAGAAAGTCTTTGACCTTGGTTGGACATTAATGCTGACATTGTTAGCCATGTACAAGTGATGGGAAGGCCAGTACCTTGCTGCAAAAAGGGAATTAAGGCCATGTTTAATTGGTTACAAAGTGGGTGTTTGATATGCATGTAGACAAGGGTAATGGAAGGGTCAACTTTCCTTCCTTAAATGTTATGATTTTCTTCAAAATCCCCCCCCATATCCATACCTATGCCAGCTTTGGGAGAGTGGAATTTTGGGTCCCACCAAATGGCAAGTGGGAGTAGACTAAAGGGCCCAAAAGCACTATTTAATTTTCATTATATTGCTAAGTCCTTATGTTTAAAGTAGTATAGAGTATGTTTTAGTTTTGGTTAATTTTAATTAGTGTCTAAATGAAATAAGAGGAATATTCTCTATGTGGTATGGGGATAATATCATCCCCATGCATTTTCCAAAGAGAAAATTGCTCTCTAAAATTCTGGGAGTGTCTATTTTGGAGAGCATGGTTTTCTTCATATTTTCTTATTTTGCTTACATTGAATTATTGAGTGCATTAAGATATAGATTGATATGTTATGGAGGTTGATACATAAAGTGTTAAGTAAGAGGTTCTCCAATAGCATCATTCATATTATTATCCCATGTTTCTTACTACAATTGATGAGAGAAAAGCATAGAATTAGGTTCATTTGAGGTTGATTATACAACTATGACAATTCTTCAAACTATAATAGAGAGCCTACTATATCCATTCATAAGCTAACCTTTGGAAGACATTGAAACTATCATATTGCATTCTTATCAACTTGAATATCAATTCATGAAAATAACTCCACTATCTTAAGAAGCAAATTCTAATAGGCATGATAGAAATGAATTGCATTTTCATTATAGTCTTCTTATCAAATTCATTACAAAATTTCTATGATGAAGGAGCATTGACATTCCATTTATATAATACAATTTGAAGAAGATGATCAATGAGAGATCAACATAAACATAACAACTTCACTTCACCCTAATGAATTTATCACTTCACATGGACCCAAGAATGGGTAACAAGTTTACAATTTACAACAAGAGGAGGAATCTTCCTCAAGATCAACAATGCAACAACACATGAGGATTTGATACAAACACATCAAGGAGGGGATTTCTTCAAGCTTTTTCCACATGAATCTTTGGCTTCCATACCTGCAATAAAAGGAGAGAGAACCATGGGTGCTCACCACCCAACCTAGGTCTCTTATGAAACCACCCCCAAGCTTGGAGAACCAAGGATAAACGGGGTGCAACAAAACAACAAGATGCTCACAATTTTACACACATGCAATAACAACAAGTTACTCCCTCCAAGTCTACACAAATGAACTTTGCGCTCATTGAAGAAGGGTGAAGGTGGGCTTTTCCAAGGGGATAATGCCATTGCTTCCACAAATTCCTCAACGAGAATATCTCATTGCCTCTTCAAGGCTACAAATCCATCTTACATGCACAACAATATTTATCAACATCTTCATGATACAAAGATTGCAATGGTTTCATGGTGCCCATACACCATGAATTTTTTTTTCCCTCTTCTCCAAGAGAAGAGACTCTCACCTCATGGAGAGCCCAACTAACCCCTTCACCCAAGGCCACTTCTTCCTCTTCCTAAAGAGGTGAGTAATGCCATACTCCCATAACATGAACACCCTCATTAAAGCAAAACACAAAAAGAAAAGCATGAATCCAACATCAAATTCCCTTCCCATACAACACAATAGCACAACATGGATATACTTCAATCACATGAAAGAGAAAGAACATAAACTAATCTATTGAGCAAAAATAAGAAAACCTCCATGGAAATGAAAGACCTACCTTCACAAGTGTGATGGCAATTGATAGTTGAGAAGAGCTAATCCACTTGTTCCCGTCTTTCCAAAACCCTAAAGTCTCTAAAATTAGAGAGTGGGTGAACACCCTCTAATTCTATCAAGGGCCTCTAAAAAGGACCCAAATTCTACCCACCCACCAATCATGAATGCAGTCTTGACTCTATGGTCTACTTGGTTTTCCTTGTCCCCCCATGATTAATGCTTGATTGGAAGGAAAGGTGAAGTTGGGTAAGGGTCAAGATCCATCCAATCTCGTAGATAAGGTTAAATGGGTCCAAAAAAGGGTTGCCAAAGTCTCTAGGGGGTTTAGGATATGCTCAAAACCTTCCTAACCCATACCCCTAACATTAAGATACTTAAATAATGCCAAAAATGACCCCTAGAACCTCTTATTTGCCTCTAGAAGTGGCTGAAATAAAATAAATTTAAATGGGCACATTACATACAAATGCCATGAATGACAACATGAAGCTAACTACTAATGCACATGAAAATTCACTTTTACGACAAGTTCACATTACAACGAGGCTTTGTAATCTCACATTGGACTAAGCCTTGGCTTACTAAGTTCACATGTGTTTAACCTTGGTTCTCCAATAATTCCCATGGTTCTCTTACCTACACACTTCACATCGAGCATTAGTAGTTCAAGATGATAACATTACATGAAATATACATATTCAATTTCCTATTTAGTATTGTAACTCAATATGTGTAATTCAATTCAAATTACCAATTTCTATTCAATGATATCCAAACATCATAAGTACATAAATCATCAGGTGCAGTAATCAAATCTAAACATGAATAATTAATTTTACCAACCGTGATCTGATTTATGAAAACTAGATTACAATACCTGGTGTGATACCTGCAGTATTGTAGAATTCAACATGAAAATTAAGAACAAAAAGATTGCAAACCAAAAACTGTCTCCATTCTATTCAAAATTGGAGTTTATACAAGTTGGATGGATCCCAAGGGTCACACATATCCCTTGGAATTGAAATGAAGAGTCATCATAATGTTTATTACAATTAAACTATTAAAACTATCAAAATTTATCAAAAAACTAAATATAAAATTTAGGTCCACTTGGAGAAGGCATAACTTTCTCATCCTAGCTCTGAATTACAAACCGTTTGATGCGATGGAAAGGTATTCAAATAATCTTGAATGAAATTTCAGAAACATCGATGTTCCATCATGTTTTCAGGCAACATATTTGCCCAGAAATGCACTGAAGACCCTCAAAATTGCAATTTACTAAAACATATGAAATTTTGGTAAAATTAGATTTCAGTATTTTCCCACTTTAATCCTGATCATTCCTCCCCACTTAAGAGGCAATGGGCCCCATTGCACTAATCTACTGCAACAGATGAGGAAATTGTTCCTCAATTTGTTCCTTAGTAAACCACTTGCCTTGATGAGAATGCTGACCAGCTTGAACCACCTGATACAAAGGAATGTTCTGATTTCTCAAAGTCTTTAAAATGGCTTCAGTAACATGGTCATGCTGGACTGGAGTAGTAGTAGAGGGATTTAACTCTATAGCTTGAATGTGTTCAGCAGCTTGGGAGATATCCAATAAAGGAGGAAAATAGGGTCTCAACAATTCCACATTGAAAACTGGATGCAGTCCCAAAAAGGATGGTAAATTAAGTTCAAAAGCATTCTCACCAACTTGTTTCACAATAGTGTATGGTCCATAATGAAGAGGACGAAGCTTCCTATTTGGTCCATGCAGGTGCTCTTTCTGAAGATGTAACCATACCTTGTCACCAACCTGAAACTGATGAGGAGTTCTATGTTTATCATGTCTTTCCTTATACTTCTGATTACTCTGCTCCAATATCTCATGAACTTGTTGTTGTAGGTGTCTAATGTTATCAATGAATTTTTCTGCTTTATCTACCTCCTTGACATCATTTTCCAAAACTGACCTCCTATATATTGGCTCATGTGGTAGCGGTGTGCCTGGGATTAAATCAATAGAGTGCTTGTCTTGACAATGTGTTGGTACTCCCACTAGTGGTGTAAACACACTGTGATATTCTTTCAAAATTTTATCCATCTGATTTTGTTGATTCTCTATTACCTTAGCATGTGTATTATGAACAACTGACTTTGTTTGTTCAGGGCGAATCATGAGTACAGCAAAAGCTCTAGTTTGAGCAATCAAGCGTTTACATTGTTTAGCACTAATTAAAGAAGCAGTTTGTGTTGGACATACCTCTGGTATTCGATACCTCTTCCCACCAAGCTTGATTGTAACACTACGTGGCCTAGACTCATACACCCCATGCCTCTGATACATGTATGGCTGCCCCAGCAAGACATCGCATACATCCAATGGTGCTACATCACATATCACTTCATCCTTGAAAGGCTTGATTGAATATGGCAAATGACATTGTTGATTTATTTGAATATCTTGTCCCTCATTTACCCATCCCATAGAGTATGGTTGTGGGTGTCTTGTCACTTTCAAATTTAATCTTTTGACTGTCTCCCTAGAGATCAAATTCTTTTGACTCCCACTATCAACAATAAAATGCAGAGGCTTTCCATCAACCCACATTTGTGAATGAAAAAGTCTCTCTTCATCTTCACGGGACAATACTTTAGCAGTTCCAACTATGGCATATGGGTTTGCTTCTATGATGGAATCATTCTCCTCTTTCTCAGAATTATCTATTGGTGACGATTCAGGTTCAGCTTCCTCTCCTCGTATTTCTGTCATCAAATTTTTAATACTTCGACAATCCTTTGTATTATGGGTTGGGGACTTATGCATCTCATACCACATGCCTATGTCTGTCTTTTTAGTAGACCACCATGTGTTCTTGGGTGAATTTGAATGAAGTTCCTTGGTCACCTATTTTCCTGCAAATTTATTGCCACCTTCATCCCTTGGCTTGTTGTTTGCAAAGTAGTCCCTCTTCCCTTTTTGCTTGAATTTTTCTTCAATTTTTGTAGCATATTTATAGGCAGTTGCCAATGTCTCAATGTTTAAAAATTCCATCTCTATTTGAATATACCTGTGAAGTCCACTCCGATATTTCAAAATTTGATGCTTCTCTGAATCATTAATACCGAGTTTTGCTGAAAGTGAATGGAATGTATTGGTGTAATCTTGCACAGACTGATCCCTCTTTTGTCAAAGAAGTTGCCATTCTATGTATTTTTGTTCATATACATCCTCCGGGAGGTAAGCTTCTTTTATGTATTCCACAAATTCTCCCCATGTGGGCTTCTTATCAAGAGATAGTATAAAACCATCTTCATCAACTGATTCTTGTTCTTTATTTGCTACTCTGGTTTCCCATGCTAATTTCACATGGGTTTCAGCTTTGAGGAGAGCAAATGTTATCTTTTCAGCATCTGAGAAATTATTTACAGAAAAGTACCTATCCAACTTTGATAACCAGTTATCAACAGCTTCAGAATCGACCTTTCCTTCAAAATTCGGGATGTCAAAATTGACCTGCACTTTGAAAGGGGTATTTCCATGAAATGATGTTTCAGATTCAGAGGGTTTTTGCTTCTATAGGAGGCGTGAAAATTGACTCATCATCTCCTCTCGTTGCTTATTTAAAGCTTCATCGACCAACTTCTTAACATCATTGTCTGACATCTTCGATCGTGTGCGTCTCAAAGGTGGGTATTTTGACAAATCTTGTGTATCCAATCCTAATCTTTGGTAGGAAGACCTTGTGTAAATTGGCATAAAGGAGCGTTCCTGCTCTGATACCACTGATCTGATTTATGAAAACTAGATTACAATACCTGGTGTGATACCTGCAGTATTGTAGAATTCAACATGAAAATTGAGAACAACAAGATTGCAAACCAAAAATTGTCTCCATTCTATTCAAAATTGGAGTTTATACAAGTCAGATGGATCCCAAGGGTCACACATATACCTTGGAATTGAAATGAAGAGTCATCATAATGTTTATTACAATTAAACTATTAAAACTATCAAAATTTATCAAAAAACTAAATATAAAATTTAGATCCACTTGGAGAAGGCATAACTTTCTCATCCTAGCTCCGAATTACAAACCGTTTGATGCGATGGAAAGGTATTCAAATAATCTTGAACAAAATTTTAGAAACATTGATGTTCCATCGTATTTCCAGCAGCATATTTGCCCAGAAATGCACCGAAGACCCTCAAAATTGCAATTTACTAAAACATATGAAATTTTGAAAAAATTAGATTTCAGTATTTTCCCACTTTAATCCTGATCAAACCATGTATAATCAAAATCAAGACGTACTCCAGATCCACATCCACACATACATATAATAATCACCATCAAAATATCTTATCTCGAGTCTCTATCAAAATAGATCAACAAGTATATCAATGTATCAAAATGCAGAAAGAAAAGATGCTATGATGGGTCGGGGTGAGGCCTCACATTGTTATAATAGAATTATAAAATGTATCTTAGATTACATTCTTTGAAGAGGATGTGTATTCAGTGTTGTATGTAAGTTTGATATTAGTTATTCTCCAATAATATAGTATAGACATTCACGGTTCATACTTTTGGTTTCAATAGAGATTGTGATGATATTTTGATGAATTTCATGGTTCATACTTTTGATAGTTTACTGATTGTAATCTTTTGTGCAAATTTAATGTAAACCTTAACTTTTATAGAATCTTAACTTCTATCACTCAATGTGCATTGTTTATTTTGATGGTGTTCATTGCGGTATGAAAATCGTATGCATAATCCCCCAAAGATTGCACTAGTCCTTGTGTAGTTGTTGTTTATCTTAGCAAAGAAGAGGTTGATCATTTTGGAATTTATCCATAAAAGCAGTATCTATTGTTGTCATTACCCTTAAGAGTAGAATAGAATTTGTAAACCCTTTGATATTTACTTTTTGCATATCTATGAAAACCCCAAAAGTGTATTGTATTGCAATTTCTTTTGATTGCTCCCACATATTTTGCCATCTAAAAACTATTTGGAAAAACCAAACATAAGGCCCCTCATGATCATAATAGCATATCAAATTTACCATTGAACTTATCCACCATCAAGAACTAACATGAAATAAACCTTGGAATCTATTGTGTAATCTTTCACAATCTTAGCATACACTGATTTTGATCAAGAGAGAATGAGGTATCTTGATATTTTGTTTAGATACTATTGGTGGGTTGTAAAACTCACGTCCACACTACTCTGATTTATTATACAGATATGTTTTTGAAATTTTTCTTCATTATATTTTTGGGTCAGACTTTGAAGCACATTCCAATGTCCCATTATTAGAATTAAAAATGTGAAAAATCAATGACCTAAAGAATTCTGGTGGTGTTCATAAGCATCTCCATTCATTTCTATGTTGTGATGGAATACTGATAAAAGTAACTTTAAGTTTTTAGAGTTATTTATGTAAGTTTTCAATAAGAGTCTGATATTGATGGTTAAATATGTTATTGTTAATTGTTTGTGTTGGGATAAAATCAGTGATCCACAGTTCAAAGTGAAAAGTTAAATAAAAAGATTCAATTTGTGTTGGTGCTGATGACATACGCGCATCATATGTAATATATACATCCTAATATAGTGGAGATGGCATATGCTTGAGCTGTGAGAAGTGTATGTGGTTTCTCTTTGAAAGATATATCGATTAGATAGAAGACATATAGTGGGGTTAGTGATGAGAGTGAAGTGATCTATTTTTTTCACAGAATAACTTGACTAAATGATCATGACCCGCCAAATGTCCCAACATGGCCGCGCTACTCCAATTGAGCTTTGATTCCAAAAAAATACAGAACGTCGGACAAGGAATAAGGAATAAGCTTTAAGACCTTTCCCTATCAAAAGAGCTAAATGGTTAAAACATAATTATAAGACAGGAAAAATCTTCAAGACTTTTTCCTATAAAGAGAAGGTGTATAGTTAACGCATCTCGATTTTTCATGAATTTCCCACATGACTGATGTTAATCATTTCAGAGAGACCACTTCCATCTTTCGCCAAAATTTTTAGCAAGGATAAGAAAAGAAATATGTTTTGCAGAGAAAAACAAGTGAGTTGTTCTATGCACACCGCCCAACAATTGATTTTGTCTACGTCACAAGAGGGGCGTTTGGCTATAACAGACTAAGCAAGGGAAGGCACAAGCATTGCTTTCTGGATAATCCCTACAATTTCTAACGTTCGCCTTCCACATCATATGCAACCAGATTTTATTAACAGATGTATTTGTTAAAGAGTAAACGAAACCTATAGTTCTTTACAATTGTGTAAATGCTTGATGCCAAATAAAACTCTAAACTGTACAAATTATATGAAGCGATTGATATATACTACATTTACTATTGTTGTACATCGTACAGGATTTTTATTTACAAGCAATGATGGTATATGCTTTATAGGCACGCTGATTTACTTTAGCACCACACGTTCCTGTGCATACATGTCACATATTTACTTTTATTTTTATAGCCAGTTTCTTTATTGTCAAGCTACAGGTAAACAAAAGAGCACAATACCATGCTTCAGATATTACAAAGCTTCAGGGCATGAGCTCAACATACGACACATACATAGAGTTTTGTTTATGCGGACTTTACCACTCAGTCTTCATTTACATACTCACACTGTTGCTCGATGAGTATGCCATGAACTGCTGATTGTTCTCAAATTTGGGTGACATGGTAATTTGACCCAGTGGTATGGCAGCAGCTTGTTGAAAGGGCTGGCCGACTGGTATGGTAGGAGCTTGTTCAGGTTGGGCAGCACTGTAAGATCCATGCGTATTTTGACTCATATTCAGAGCAATGGCTCAACGACTTCACGACACAACACAAAACCTTTCAACGAAACAACGGATGTTAAGTACAATGAGTTTTTCTTCTTATATATCCTTACAAAGCGTGTATTTAGTGAAAGCTCGACACTCGAAACAGTTGTGAGTATCAGAGCATCAGAATATAACCCCATTTGTCAATACCAGAATATGGACCCATTTGTCAATACAAAATGTTAAATTAAACAATAAACTATTAAACTTCAATATAAAGATGGGGTACAAGATTTGCAGGTTTCCTAAAATACACACTTCCATAATCAACACACCTCCATAATCAGGTGTGGGAAGTAACTAAGAAAATAACAGAGAACTTTGAAATCTGGAGAATGATTGCATAAGAGATTCAGATTATTAAGAAAGACGCTAAAAATCCTCAGTTGAAAGTTGAGGTTGCGAATTTAAGGGAGAATTCGGTTCATCAAGAATATCGGAGAATATATAGAGTATCATAGGAATTTGGTAAAAATATAGTTCCTTCTATTCAAGTCCTCTAAGAAGAGTTGGAACAAAGAAAACAAAAGAAAGGAAAAGATGTAATGTAGTGTTTGTGCTAGCTTCCCAACGCTTCTCCTCAGATCGAAGGTGATGTTAGTTTTGCAGCAACAATAATTATGCTGAAGGCATTTCTTATATGAAATGCAGCGGTTTGGGTTGAGGCGATCCACTACTGTCTCTTTCTCCGTACCAGTCCAAGATGATTGAAATCATCATGTTCATTTATTTCATTTGCTATTCATTAGTTATCCATATTTCATCCACTGTTCATTGGTTATCCAAAAAGTAGGATCGGTAGCGGATGATTGAAAATCTTTTTACCGTCCGATCTTTCCAATTTGTTTTTCTTTTGTCGGTTCTGCATTGCCGGAGTGAAATCACAGGGTGAAGTTAACCCTGGTTAGGATGGTTGGGTTTCGGAGTTGCAGTGTGAATGGGGACCAAAAATAGAGAAACAGTTTTACTAAAATCAACAATTGTCCTACGGATGGCGATACAGAGGTGGATTCCTTAATAAGATCTGCGTTTGACATTTCCTCCTAATAATATTTTAAACATTATATTAAGAAGTGTACGGGCTACCACCTGATAGGTTGAAATTAATGCTGATCGAGTACAATGAATAAACGGTAAACAATGAGATTCATACTTTATTGAGCGGAAATCACAATTTATTCAATATAATGTATTTCAAAGTCCGGACATGACTTTCGATAGGAGATCTATTTAAAAGTCTTCGAAAAAAAGACTTTTGAACTGAATCTCAATCGGAAAGTGAAGGAGTGTTATGCGTTTTCTGAAATCATGAAAACATGAGTTAGGAAAAGTTTGGAAAGTCAGGGAGCTACTTCGTCAACGAGATTCGAGGCAAGTTGTGTGAGTTTCTGCCCAACTACAAGAAGAGGCGGTGAGACCTATCGGTCGAAGCAATTTTTGTCAACCTCATGAAGCGAGATGGTGCAATCCAGGCCACCATTATTACATTCCAGAGAGACAAGTAGAAAATCGCTTTACCTGGTTGGATCACACCTGCATTTGAAGTATTAAAATAAGAAAGATGTGAAGAAAAATCAATTCCAATGCTCTCTGCAGCATCAACATATGACAACAATTGATTCATAAAAAATCATTATAAATAGAGACATCTCCTAATTGATGAGGCCTACCTCATAAAAAATGAGTATAAATAGAGACATCTCATAATTGATCAGGCATACACATTAGCCCTTCCCTGAGTGAGCTTGTTCAGAACTAAAGTCATTTTAATGGACGTCCCCAAATCTCCAACTCAGTTCAAACCCAATCCAGAAAATCTACTTGGCATGAAGTGCAGAGATGGAGATGTCGAGAACAGATCACACCAAAGGAGAAAAACATGGGCTGAATTGATAATGTGGATGAATTGTTGTGGGTTTGCAAAATGTGGAACCTTCATCATTATGGAATAAAAACTTGAGACCTAGAGAGTCTCTACAAAATCCTCCTGTGAAACAGACCAATTTAAATAGTTACACGGTGCACAGTTGTTTAGAATCAAATATATATTCATATAATGCCAAACTTACTTTACACTATACCAAATGCACGGTATGTATCTGCAGATATCTTGTAAACTCTGCAGAGTAAAAAAGGAATCAATCAAAATGAAAAACTTTAAGAATGTATAATCACTTTCAAAAGCAAAGAAGCATATTGAAAAAATGATGGCAATGCGGATATGAATCGATCTTGATTGTAAGTGCTATATTAGAGCACTACTTCAAAAGACAATATCAGAAAAATATGATTTCTATCTATAACCCATGGATTATACAAGTCCAAAGTCAAGGATTATTGAAGTCCAAAATTATCTTCTATAGCTGAATAGTACACTACATTGCCATTTATTATGTGAGATGAAGGAAGGACGACAATGAAAAAATTAAATTTGAAAAACCATTCATTGTGCTTTCATGGATTTCAATATTCTTTTCAGAAGCCCTATTTTGGGACAAGAGGGTAGAATGTTGGCTAAGGATGTTGAGTCTGGCTTTATGCAATTGTCTATGCAAAAAACTAAATAGCACTGAGAAAACATTTTTTTTTACATTTATTAATTAAATTAATTAGTGTCGTTCCAAAAGAATAAAAGAATCAATTAATGTGAATGTACACTACCATCTAACTCGGTACAGGGGATTCAATTCACTAGAGTACCCAATTTCTTAACAAAGATGAAGATCCCCAAAATTAGGTAAAACTCCCTAGCCAATGATATTGTAAATATATTTTTAAAAAAACTAACTGCAAGTTTTGCATCAGTGCAGGAAATAGGTGAGAAGAACAGTCAAAAACATTAGAATGTACACAATTCCTTTATCTGTGGTGCTCCCTGCATTTAGTCAATATTTGATCCCAATATTAGAAAAAAAACACAAATCAACTACTTACATGAAGTATTAAAACGTCGATTAAAACCATATACAGTTGATTTCACAACAATCTTTTTAATAACTACTCATTTATCAATGCACATAGTCATTCACATAGTATTCAAAAACAATATGTTTGCAAGAGCCAAATTCTTCAATTCATTAAAAACTACATGGGTATTTGTTGAATTCAAAGACCATTTATAAAACCGCAGGCCCAACTCTCAAAAAGCACAGGAAGATCCGCAGTGGATTATCCTAACATTGTACTAATCTTTTCAAATGACTCTTAAAATATTGATGTGGGTGATCATCCACTGAAGAGTCAAACTCTTTGATTCATTGAGATTGAGATGGGTTTTTTTGTTGAAAGGAAACATCATTTTAAAAACCCTAAATGCTGCTCTCTAAAACCATATGGTCAAAATTGGCGCAAAAGGTCCATAAGAAGATCCACATAAAACTGATCTAAGAAGTACTAACTACTAATGTAGTGCTGTCAAAATATTCTGACGAGAAGAAGGAGAAAAGCATTCATGGCGGAGCAACCATAGTACACGTCACTTATTACGAAGACAGTGTGGGCACCTTTTCTATTCCCACAATGTTGCCACCTCTTTTCTTGCATGAACAAACCTAAAACCTCAATTTCCAAATGCTCATCCTAATCATTCTTGATGCAGTCTCTGCAAAGACGGTGATCTTCAGAAACCAATCTCCCAAGACATCAAGGGAAGTGGGTTCTCTTTCATCGGGAACATATAAAGCTTCTTAGACATCCTGTAACTATAGATTCAGCGAATAATAGCATGCCAAAAAGAAGCAAATATATAGAAAACATTTGGAAAAGATAAAATTTTCAAGGTGGATTAATCACGCTTTAAGTCTCGCCGCCTTAGCTTATAATTATATAAAATTGTGATTCCACCATACTTATCGATTGGAATTTACCTTTTTAGCTGAATGCGTGTAATCCTTTATTTTTTTATTCTTCAAATGTGGACTTTTATTTTTATCGAAATTGCTCTTTCGTGGTAACTGAATATTTTAGTTTATAGAAAAGATATATAGAGTAGAATCAAAGTGATTATTAACATGAGAGAACACTCTAAAATAGAGTGGTAAACATTTATACTATGATTTTTACAAAATTTGAAACGATATAATGTACTCTTTCAATATTTTTAAAATTTAATTATTTATTTTTATTTGGATTTTGTATTTATTGAAGAAGAAATTCTTTATATGATATTTAAGTCAAATTTCTCTTTCTTTTGATAGCAAAGTTAAACAAAATTTCAAAATGATTATATATATATATATATATATATATATATATATATATATATATATATATATATATATATATATATATAATTAAAATGTAAATATAAATTCCATGAATAAATTAATATGCTAAATTAATTAATATTTATTTTGGTATATTGAGTATTAAGTATAATATAATAAAAAAACAAAAATATATATATATATTAAATTATATATTATTAGTATTAGTTTAATTATTTTATAATATTAATATACCAATTTACATTAATATTTAGTTCATGTTTTAGTAGGACTTTGTATTGTATAATATTTATTAAATTTATACAAATATTAAATTATTATTAAATTATAATTAATTATAAATTAAATTTATTACAATAGACACAAAAAATAAATCTTTATGTTATAAATATATATACATATAAATGATCTATTATATAAATATTAGAAAGAACTCAAATAATTTTTTATTATTATCTATTATAGTTTTTAGCACCATATTCTTCATATACATTATAAATTATATTAATGTATTAATTAATATAAATTTAATCTATAATTATTTATATTATTAACATTAATACATTAATATGCTGTTAATGTGCCTCTAGTCCCTTTGTAACTCGGGCCAGCACCCTTTTGCTAATTTTTCTATCAAAAACATTAATGCATTATCTTTATTTAGAATATTTTGTTTTAGATAATATTTTTTATGCTTAGATATAAGATGTCATATAAAAGAATTGATGACAAAAATATTTGAAATTTATAATTAATTATATTTTTTAATATATTTATTATAATAGAAATTTATTTAAATATTAATGTAGATGATATTCAACGAGTTATTATTTTATTTAAATGATTCCGATTAGAGTTCATTGTTAGGGTTTTCATCATATTAAAATTCAATTATTTTCATACTGATGATATATGGATTTGTCATAAAGAAGAAGGGCCTAAATTCTGTTGGAGGTTTATAAATTTGATTGCTTAGTTTGAAACCAATCTAGGAAACCTTTGGCCAAGTAAAGAACATTGAATCTACTAGGGAAAAATGCATTGGCATAGTCATATACTGGGTGCTATAAAAAAAAAGCCAACATAGATAGACTATATCTACACCCAATTTGGAAATGAGATCGTTCTCCAAGCCTTTGAATCTCTGTGTGTCTGTAAGATCTGAAAATGAGGGAGCCCTAAATATCATTTCACCCTTATAAAGTTGTTGGCACTTACATGTCTTGGGATTGTGCACCAGTTCTCCAGAGAAATTTTTGTCCCCACATTATGTCATAACTATTTCATAGCTTTTCTCTTCCACCAAGTTTTGGCATGGCTTAAAGCTTGAAAGAGTAGATCCTGAGTTAAAAATTGGGTTGCCTAAAATCCTATAAATTTTACATAGAGATAATCAGCATCACAAAACCATTTTTTTTTCATCATGTGAAACCAAGTTAAAGTTTCTTGTCTTCCAATTGAACTAATGAAATCTAAGGATACTAATAAAAATGGCACTCACCATAAAGTAGCATTGCCTCATTGCCTTGGACATTAGCTTGAGTGATACTATTATTTCAAAGGTCTACCCATTGCACTTCATTTGAATTCCTAGCGCTAATTGTTACTATTCCATTCAAAAGGTTGTTTTTGATTCGTACTATTTCAAGTATAGGCAGACTTAAAAATTATTGATGAAATTTGTCCAGCTATGCTGCAATTATCCATGATTGAAAAATCCAAATAAATAATTAGACTATTCTTATAGAATTTCATCAAATCTGAGATCTTTTTAAATGATAATGAAAAAATACATAAGGGTAATGCGTGGAGTAATTAAAAATCTTGTCCTCATTTAATCTTGCCAACACATTTTCATGCATGCATTTCTTGCACCACATGGGACACAAAAAATAAAACACACTTGGCAAACTAGTGAATAAAGTAGGAGATCGTAGAGAAACTAATCAACATCCAATATACACTTGTTGTAACAAAAATATAGAATTTAGAGTTATTGTTTCTAAAACTTAGGTAAATCCTAACTTGTCTTCAAATAGGTAGTTATTCTAAGTGTTCACTTAGGTAGTTATCTTGAGAAACTATTTTAGGAAGTTTTCCTAATTAGTTTTTTTTTTAATAAAACCTGGCAGTGCCACTTGATATATTATATTTAATATAATTTACATATACTAGCTCTAACATACAGAGCTCCCAAAGAAAAGAGCTAGAAGAAAAACTTTGTTTGTTACCCCATCACAAGAGAAAGTTTTACATTAAGGCGCTATGGCTCAGCAAAAAGAAAAGGAGCCCTCATAGATTGAGACCATTACATACAATATCAGGAATGAATTTGAATAATAAAAGCTCAGCCTAGAGAAGCTAATTACAAAGATAAGACTAATGGGAAAGTACAGAATGCCATGAAACATAGGAAAATTAAAACATGTGGTATCCAAGTTGAGAAAATAGGAGACCTTGAAATGATGACAACAGAGAGAGTGCCCATCAAAAGAAAAATAGGAGATGGAAGTTGAAGATTTCAAATTGAAATGCTAACGTTTGAGAGAGCCTCCACCATCGAAGCAAAATAATCTCTCTAGCCAAAATGACAAGGTTGAACAAGAAGCACAATGCCGGTACTGAATCCTTGAAAACTTGCACACATAGATGAATAGCCAAAACCAAAAAATGAGCAGAGCTCATGGCATAATATACCAACAATTAACCTTCCATAAAGTCAGAGGGGTTCTCTGTTGAACCCAATTTGATATTGAGGTTAGGCAGGGGTTGCGAAGGGATTGGGAACATGGGATGTGGTAGTGGAACAAAAATGGAAGAATCCTACTCTAACAAGTCAAGCATTGAAATTTCTTTTGATGAACATTGTTTACACACTCCTTAGACAGAAAGTTTACAAACTGATACAAGGCAAGCTTAATCGGGCGAAATGACTATCTTTCAAGATCCTTTTTAATGTTCTCCAGAACCATGTAAATGTCTTGGTTAGGAAAAGCAACATGATGGTGAAAAAGACCACTGATTAACGCAACCCCTCCTCATAAATCATATTTATGGAGAGCAGTAGGGATTTTGTTACCCTGCAGGAATAGATGTCTAACATATCTACTAAGTTTTCCTAATTAGTTATTCTAAGTTACTATCCTAAGTAATTAGGTCTAAGTGGTTGCAAGTTATTAAAGGTGTTGATCCTATAAATATAATTGTATCCCTAAATAATTCAAACATCTTCACAAACAAAATTGTGTATTTATCTACCGTACCTTTGATATACTTAAAAAAAAGTAATTTTTTAAAGTCAAGTCATCCCCATACAATTTTAAGGCTCTGTGGTTGATGATGTTGATGATTATCTAGAATTAAAAAATTAATGGAGGTTTGGAAATGTCTAAGCAAAAAGATTCTTTATTCTTAAATGTAAGAAAATAATGTTAACTACTGCTTTTGAATGTGGAAATTCAAGACTTTTAATTTTTCTCTGATAAGTTAAATGTTTCATAGTTAAATGTCTGTAGATTGGTTTTTAATAATGATACCTAAATATCTCATTCCTTAATAATAACATTGGATTCTAGATATATGTATTTATCTTTTAATCTTTGTTAATTTTAATTTTATACAGGAAATGTTAAATATATATTAATAAAAATACACCTTTCATAGAATAAATATATTTAATTTTTTCCATTAACATAGAGATGTCTTCTTCATCTTTGTTTCATCTAGCATTTTTAGGCATATATTTTCATTTTAAACTAATATTTACTTAACTAATATTTTAAGTAATATTTTTTTCAAATACTTTTTAAAAATATATTTATTTATTTACTTAACTATTAATTTAATAAATTTATTATTTAATAATATTATTCAAATACTTTTAATATAAAATATAATGTATATATTTTATTATTTAACAAATATTTTTTTCAAATAATTTTAAAAAATAGATTTATTTATTTACTTAACTATTAATTTAATAAATTTATTATTTAATAAATTTATTATTTAATAAATTTATTATTTAATAAATTTATTATTTAATAAATTTATTATTTAATAATATTATTCAAATAATTTTAATATAAAATATAATGTATATATTATATTATTTTACTAATATTTTATTCAAATAAATGTTAAAAAATAGATTTATTTATTTATTTATCAACTTCATTCTGTTTATATTTATTATTATTATTCAAACTTTATGTATAAGATCTAAAATCTAATTATTTTCATTTTTTTGCATTAATAGCTTCCTTAAGTATACTAAATTATTCATATACTATTTATACAATCTAAATATATTTAACACAAATACAAAATTAATATACTAAATTATTCATTTACTAAATACAATGTAAATATACATAAGACAAATACATTAAATCCAAGGTGGTTAGAACTGGTTTTACATTTTTATCAAATAATCTAATACATTTAGTATAATGAAAAGATAGATTATTAAATTATGAGACCTTTTTAGAATATTATTTGCTATATATTTCTAATAATATTTTAAAATTATATTTATATTTTATTTGTAATTGTATATTTTATTTGTAGTTTCTTTTTAAATAATAGTTAAAATTACATAAGGACTGGAGCTTAATACATTGTGAATGATTCATAGTAGAGAAAAAGGATAGTGTCAATGGTGGCAGGTCAACTTTGATCCCTTGCTCAAGCCTTCTGTCTCTCTTCTCCTCGTACACAATGTGTATCTAACCACATTTCTAGGTTTTAAATTTTTTGTGAAATATGTTCTTGTATTATGTACCTTAGGGTCATGGTATTTTTGGTTTCTTAATTGGACCAGTTTGTTTGAATATTTGTTAAACATTTAGAGTCTATTGTATAAGACAAAACATATTTTTTCTTTCACTTTTTCTATCCTCTTTGTTTTCTTGGGATCTTCTCCTCAATTAAATTATGAGGATATGAATTGATTGCACGATGTTGCGCACCATAGAAGTTTTAAGAAATTTAGTTTTAGTATGGTAATTTTCAATAATTATAGCCTATATACACTATTAATACCCTTCATTAAAGAAATTTATGTCTTTTGAAAAACTAAATTACTAATTAGCACACCGCTTGTAAACAAGGATTGTAGTTGCTTGTCTAAATTTAGTCACAGTACAAGACGAACGCTATTTAATGTTCAAATTAACAAACAATAAATGAAGTTTGTATTGATAGAAATATTGGCATTGATTGCAAGCAGTTGAGTGACAAAATTGGTTTCACAATTACTATATTATTCTCATTATTCACATGAATAATATCTACCGTCAATAATTTCATTTTCTTGTTAACCAAAAAATCAAACAAATAGATTAATAACTTGGAATATTATAAAATGGCTTCATCTTTGTGAAATTAGCTCAGAGAAATTTCACAGATTTGGAGAAGCTAAATCTACTGAAAAATGGATTCCAGGCTGCCGATATAGAGAGAAACATACAGTTCGTTTATATCAATATTAATAGTAATCCATAAAGTATAATATTAATATTAATCCATCAAGTACTAATATTTTAATCTTATTTTACAACTTTTCATCGATCATCCTGACATAAGGAAGACAACAATGAAGAAAGAAAGCAGGCCTCAATCATAAGCTTACATTCCACTTTAACACATCAATCAAAGAAAAAGAAAAAATAGTTAACAAAATTTTAATGCTGACTAGAAATTCTAATAAAGAGTGGAGATCGAAAAGCATCTAGAATTTGAAATTTAGATTTTAAGAAAAACACAACTAATAAAAATATAAAGAAATATGTATGAATGACATTATTATACTTTTGGACTATCAGTAGAATGCAATAAGAATCACAATCCCTCTATGATCTTTATGGGGATTTATAAAATGGGTGCCCAATACCGAGGCCATTTTATTTCCACTAAAATCAAAATTATAAACTTTTGTCTAGATTAAAATCTTCCTACTATGTAACTCTTGTGGAAATTTGGATTATTAATAACAACAATACTGTAAAAACTGTTAATAGGTTTCTAGACAAGGCAACCATAAAAACATCATCAAACATTTTAGTAGATGGCCATACAAACCCAAACCCTTGGAAGTTGTGCACAATTCAACAAGTGAAAGAGATGAAATCCATTATAAAAATGTTAGCAATTTGGAGCTGTGTAATTGTCCCACCCATTATGTATTTTTAGGTACTGGAAATGGATAGGCATTTGAGTTCCCATTTGAGAATACCTATTGCTTCTTACTTTGTCTCTGGCCTCGGCAATAACATTATCCATCTATGACTAAGTGGTGGTTCCCTTCGCAGAAAGAAAGGGGCTAAAAATAACACAGTTGAGAAGAATAGGCACATGCATGGTTATTTTCATAGTTGGAATGGCAGTAGTGGCCATAGTGGAAAGAAAGCGTCAGAATGCAGAGGAAATTTCAGTACTATGGTTGGTTCATCAACATGTGATAATGGGGTTCTTTTCCTCCTCAGGAGGGTTCTTTAGTGTTTCTTCTTGTGCAGGGTGCGTGTGAGATAATAATCTTGCCGCTTCCATGTATCAACCATTGTAGAACAAATGGATGAGATGTCATGACTAACTCATCATTTGCAAAGGCTGCGTGAAGTTTTGTCATATAATTGGCAAATGATTTCAATGTTGCCAAAGTCCATTTTCTCCTGCCTCGAATGTCATTGCTTGATGAAGTGTATTAAATGTGATTAGGCGACCCAATTTGTATTATATCTATACCTTACACTTTATTTTTATTTTTTTCAGCTACGACATCTCACATAAATATAATTTTTAATTTTGGTCAATATAATTAGAATATTAATTTATTATGTTTAGACGTGAATGGGGAGTGAAATTGGTATCAAATACTAGCAAATACTTACCTTTGAACAAGATGATTATTTAAAAAGTGTTTAAGAAATTAAATAATGACATTTCTCTTTGTAGACTATATCATACTTACAATAATAGAGATCAGAGAGGAAGAGGAAGAGGACAAGGATCTGGAAGAGGAGGCTTCCGTGGAAAATATTTTCACTGTGGAGAAGAAGGTCATAGGATATTTGAATGTCCTCAGTGCCAAGGCAGAATAGACAAGAGAAATGAAGGCCAGGCCAGAGTTGCACATGTAGATGAAGATGCTAGATCATCAAATTCTGAAGATGCTGAAAGAGGAGAAACGCTAATTAATAGAAGAGTCCTGCTGAGTGGTGAGAATGAACCTGAACAAAGGAGGACCCTATTTCACACTAGATGCAAGTGTGAGGGTAAATGCTATGATGTGATTATCGATAGTGGAAGCACTGACAATTTGGTGTCAGAAGAGATGGTGACAAAGTTGAAGGTCAAGAGACAGAAACACCCACATCCATATCGGATAGCCTGGGTGCAGGATGACCACAAGGTCATGGTCAGTGAATAGTGCCTAGTAAAGTTCAAGATCGGTGGGTACCAAGATGAGGTACTATGTGATATAATATCTATGGATGCATGTCATATGTTGTGGGGTAGACTGTGGCAGTTTGACAGATGTGCTGTACATGATGGTCGTGCGAATACCTATTCCCTGACAAAGGATGGAGTGCGACATAAACTAAAGCCATTGAAGGAGACCGAAGAAAAGGTATGTGGTAGTGCAAGAATAACATTTGTTGATGGAAGAAAATTCCTAGATGGTATGAGGCACGAGCATGTGTGTTTTGCTTTAATTCCAAAAGCTAGTAAAGAAGAAGTAGAGGATGCACCTGTAGAGGTTGCAGATTTGTTGAATGAGTTTTCAGATATTGTATCTGATAATGTACCTGATGGATTACCACCCATAAGGAGGATCAGTCATCAGATGGATTTGATTTCAAGAGCTAGTTTTCCAAACAAGGCAGCACACAGAATGACACCAACAGAAAGTGAAGAGTTGAACAGACAAGTACACGAGTTATTGTAGAAGGGGTTGATTCAAGAGAATCTGAGTCCCTGTGCTGTACCAGTAGTATTAGCACCAAAGAAGAATGGAGAGTGGAGGATGTGTACAGATTCTAAAGCAATAAACAAGGTCACAATCAAGTATAGGTTTCCATTGCCACGAATGGATGATATTATGGATTGTTTGAGTGGAGCTATGTATTTCTCAAAGATAGATCTGAAGAGTGGATATCACCAGATTTGGATCAGAGAAGGAGATGAATGGAAGACTACCTTCAAGACAAACAAAGGACTGTATGAGTGGTTAGTCATGCCTTTTGGGCTAACCAATGCACCGAGCACTTTCATGTGGCTCATGAACGAGGTTCTGAAAGAATTTTTGGGTAAGTTTGTCATTGTTTACCTAGATGATATTTTGATTTTTAGCAAGACATTGGAGGAACATATGATGCATATTTGTATGGTGTTTGAGAAGTTGAGAGATGGGAAATTGTTGATTAATTTGAAGAAGTGCAGTTTTGTGAAGAAAGAGTTAGTGTATTTGAGATTTGTAATTTCAGCAGAAAGTCTAAAAATGGACCCAGAGAAGGTACAAGCTATCCTTGAATGGCCTACTCCAAGGAGTGCTACTGAGGTAAGCTCTTTTCATGGTCTAGCTAGTTTTTACAGAAAGTTTATCAAAAAATTTAGCAGTATTTGTGGTCCCTTGACTGACACAATGAGAGGGGATAGAAATGAGTTTAAGTGGACTAAAGGGGTAGAAAAGAGTTTTCAATTGTTGAAACAAAAAGTTAAAGAAAAACTTGTTTTAGCCCTTCCAGATTTTAATAAGGTGTTTCAAGTAGATTGTGATGCTAGTGGTACTGCAATAGGAGCTATTATGAGCCAAGAAGGTAAACCTCTTGCGTATTTCAGTGAGAAGTTAAATGATGCCAAAAGGAACTATTATGTTTATGATCAGGAATTTTATGCTATAGTTCAGGCATTAAAGAAGTGGAGACATTATCTGCTTCCTAAAGAGTTTGTTTTGTATACTGATCATCAAGCTTTGCAATATTTGAATAGTCAAGGAAAGTTGAATTAGAGGCATTTGAAATGGGTTGAGTTTTTGCAGGGTTATACATTTGTTTTGAAACACAAAAGTGGAAAGTCTAATAGGGTTGTAGATGCTCTTAGTAGAAGGCAACTATTGTTGACAGGGATGCAGATTGAGGTGGTTGGGTTCAAGGAACTCAAGAATTTATATCCAAAGGATCCTGATTTTGGTGAAGCTTGGAAAGCTTGTAAAGAACCTGTTACTTAGATAGAACGAAGTGGTTGGATTTCATCATTCAGGATGATATGCTATTCCGAGGGAGTCAGTTGTGCATTCCCTGGAGCTCTATGAGGGAGAATCTCATCAAAGAAAAGCATAGTGGAGGATTGGCCGGACATTTTGGTCGTGATAAAACCCTTGCTTTGGTTAGTGAAAATTATTATTGGTCACAGTTGCAACAAGATGTCAAGAATTTTGTATAGAGTTGTCGAGTATGTCAGATGGGGAAGGGAGTGAAGCAGACTATAGGGTTGTATCAACCATTACCTGTACCAGAGAAGCCTTGGGAGGATATCAGTATGGACTTTGTTCTTAGTTTGCCAAGGACACAGCGGGGACATGATTCAATTTTTGTGGTAGTTGATAGATTTTCAAAGATGGCACATTTTATTCCCTGCAAGAAGACTAATGATGCTGTTCATGTAGCATAATTGTTTTTCAGAGAAGTAGTGAGACTACATGGTTTGCCAAAGACTATAGTTTCAGATAGAGACACTAAGTTCGTTGGATATTTCTAGCGTACATTGTGGAAGAAGTTGAAGAAAGATTTGAAGTTCAGTTCATCACATCATCCACAGACTGATGGACAGACAGAGGTGGTGAATAGAAGTTTGGGAAATTTGCTGAGATGTTTGGTTGGAGATAAGCCAATAGGATGGGATTTGATTTTACCACAGGTAGAATTTGCATACAATAATTCTATCAACAGGAGACCTGGTAAATCACCATTCCAGATTGTATATGGGAGTAGTCCAAGAAATGCATCTGAATTAAGAAAGATAGACAAAAGAGAAATAAGTAGTGCTGAAGCTGAGGATTTTGTAGAACATTTGAAGAACATCCATGAGGAAGTGAGGAAGCACATTACCAAGATGAATGCATAGTATAAGGCTAAGGCAGATGTGAAAAGGAGGCATAAGGAATTTTAGGTTAGAGATGAAGTCATGGTTCATTTACGGAAGGAGCAGTTTTCGGTTGGTACATATAACAAGTTGAAAATGAAGAAGTTTGGGCCATGTAAGATACTAAAGAAGCATGATTCAGGAAATGCATATGAGGTAGAATTGCCTACTGGGCTGAATATTTCACCAGTGTTTAACATTTCAGATTTGACAGAGTATCATGAAGGAGGTGTTGAAGATGAGGTTGCAGCAGCACAATGGAGTATTCCAGCAACCAGTTCAGATATCAAGGAGATTGAAGACATACTAGACAGTCGTGTTGGTAGAAGCACAAGCAACAGGACATATGAAGAGTATTTGGTCAAATGGAAAGGATGACCAGTTGAAGATTCATCATGGCTAACAAAGGAGGAGGTTAACCATCTTGGTTTTCCTCTGCACACCTGAGTCGTGACAGGGTCACTTCTCAAAGTACCCCAGGTGTCTGATGCAAGAGCATGCTGGGTGTAAGAGCAATCTTGCATCACCCAAAAATATTTATGTTTTTGTTTTCAATAAGTGCTATCTTGTGCAGAGCTGTTATTTATGGAAACTTGCTATTTTTTTTAGTAAGTTGGTCATAAATCTTAGAATGTTCTAATTTTTACATGTGGAGGTTCATCTCGGTCATATCAGCCTACCAATAAAGTTTCATGGCAAGATTAGGTCTAGTTTTGAAGATATTGAAGATTTTTGGTATTGGTAGCAGGGTACAAAAACTTTGAACTCAGTTTTGAAGGCTTTAGAGGCCTCGAATGAGGTTGAAAATTTGGGTGATAGGTGCTTGTACTAGTCAAGGTTGTAGAGCGCTTCGTGGCATCTCTGAAATGGGGTTATAATAGTCAATCGGGTCAACTGGTGATGACTTATGGTCTCCGGAAGTTGGGTCACCTGAAATGGCAGAAAATAATTTTCCTTCAAAATTTATGTTCAGGTTTCAAAAGTTATTTTGAGCTGACTTTGATGCAATAAATTGAAAAATAAAATAATTCTAAGTTTGGTCGGCCCTTAGGGCTAAATTTTTGGAACCTTCTCGGGCAGTGGAAAATGCCTATATAAAGAAGGCCCACAGTGTTGTCTAGGGTAGTTCTAGGTAGTAGATCTGGGTATTGATTCAAGGCTTTGTCCTACAGAATATTGTAAGGGAATGCCCATGTGGCTTTGCATATTGTAATTCTAAAAGTTTGTAATTCTACATTTGTGGAGATAATAAGAAGCCAATTTTCTGTTCTTGCATATTGTTGTTGTTGTTTCTCTATTTCTGTTATGTGCTTGTGGTATTAAGGGGAGCACCCTTCATTAAGAATAAGGAAGGGCCCCATAGGAAAAGTAGAATGATCTAGGTAGGGAAGCAGTGCCGGAGGACGGGAAGTACCAGGGGTGTGATCAGAATAGAAATTCCATCAATTGTCGGTAGTCAACCCTCTTTGGAGTTAAACCTATAGGAAAATCCTCTTTCCCTTCTATTAAGGATTTATCTAACCAGGAGAAAGGCAAATATTCCATAGAGATCCCTGATGAATTGATTGATCACAATATAGCTTTGATGGAGCACACCCTTGTTGGTAAATTTATAGGGTCTAGACCCAACATCAATATCGTTAGGGATTTTGCGAAGAAGAAATGGGGTTTAAAGGGACAATCCTTGTCAAAGCTATGGCTAAGGGATTTCTGTCTTTTGAGTTTACATGTAAGGAGGACTCAGAAAAAATTCTCTGTGCGGGCACCTCGTCTATTGGAAAGGCTACCCTGGCTTTCTAGAAATAGACTCCCAAGCTTGATCTCAATGACTCTTTCTTTTTCCAAGCCTCAGTGTGGATAAGACTCCTAGAACTTCCTCTGGAATACTAGTTTGAAGATGTCTTTGATGGAATATAGGCAACTCCTTCAGCTCCCTTTTCTCGATAGACCTCGTGACCATTACTAGAAGTTGCCTAACCTATGTCAGGATCTATATAGGGGTGGAAGAGGGTCAAGACATGCTAGAAGTTATAGTGCTATGATCCAAACTGGAAAAACATGTGCAGAAGCTAGATTACAAAAGCATCCCTTTTGCTTGCTTCTTCTGCAAGAAAGTAGGACACAAAGCTAAATCATGCCATGCCTCTCTGAAGTTAGAGAAAGAAAAGAAAGCTATTATTGATAGAAAAAAAACTAGGCAACATCTTTTTAGGTGATAAAGCTAACCCAACCAGGGAGAACACTAATCAACATGGCATAGAGGCCAACACTCACAGAGTGTGCAAAAAAAAAGGATCAACCAGAGATCATTCCTAAGACCCTCATTTTTAGGGAAGATGAGAACACACCTGCAGAAGGGGAGTCAATAAATCAAGATAATACCAAAGAGATGAATAGCCAAGACAAAAAAAAATCAAAGAGGAGCTCCCCTCGCTTGAAGGCATAGACTTGGAAGTCAATATTCAGCAAGACACCAAGGAAGTAATTAAAGGAAAACTCTTGACAGAAGGTGGAGACTTGTGCCCTGGTTCAATCTTCATCTCCATTGTTCTGGACTCTCTTGAATCACTGAAGGATGATATCTTCTCTATTCTGAGTAGGGATAAATCTAAGGGTATCCCATCTCAAAAATCTTACCCATGCTCTGAGACATAGGAAACTAACAAGGTTCTACAAATGGAAAAATTGTTGGGCACAATCTCTCCAAGGTAGCTCACCAAGATGGAGGAGCTTTTCATGAAATACAAAGATGCAAAGGAGGGCTAGTGAAAGATTCAAAATAAGAAGAGAACCAAAAGTAGAGACCATTCACTAGTCCCTCCTGTAGCTACTAGGAGTAGAAACAAAGATGTCGAGGCTAAACTTCAGTCCCCTGGTAGAAAGAGAGTAAGTTAGATAAGGAAAGAAGAAGCTAGTTAGAATATAGTAGATGGGACTCATAAAACCATCCAGATAGCCTAGACCCCTTGTAAGTAATGATTGTCACTTCAAGGAACCCCTATGGGCTCTTTAGCTCACTTATGTAGGATGTCACTAGTAACAGCATCAGTTATCACAGATCTTACATCTTTTTTCACCAAGATACTATTACTCAGAAGGATAAGTTTGAGGGAATCTATTTGAGGATTTCTTATCAAACTTATTCTTTAGTTATCAAAAGAGAAGTTATGGCTATGGATGTGCTTTAGAAGAACAACAAAGGCAATTTTTTCCAGCCTGGTTAGGTGGGCAATGGTGGCTTAGGTTTCATGGGTGTTTGGATGAATCTCTAGTTCACCAAGGCACCCAAAACTAGGGTCAACTATCTCTAGTCGAAAGCCAACTCATCAATAAAAAGTGACAATACTTATCAACCTATTGTGGCCCACTATCATCATGTGTCAAGATCTGCCACCTAGGTTTCTAACTGGATTGCCATTCTAGCTACTAGCAAGAAAGCTAATATGAATTGGATCCTTGCTGAAGATCTCTCTGGTTATGTGTTGGATTTTCTCGATGTGGACAGACTCCAAAGTACTAAAGTTATGATAAAAGATAATAATGATAGAAAAGGGGTTTTTTGGAGGAGTAAAATCAATAATGACAAGTTGCATAGGGACATAAAGATTAATTACTACGTGTCCCCTCCGCACGCTTTCTAGGTTTCCCTTTCCAAGAACTGCAATTATAACCAAAGGCATATCCCTAGAAAGCCAAAAATTAAAGCTGCTAGAAAGATGAAGAGCATTAAGACTTCGTTAAACTAGAGAGTTATTAGCACTTAGACAATCACCATGGTAGAGGAGAGATACAAAAGGGAGCCGAAGAATGATAGCTTGAAGTTGAAGAATCAAACAAAAATATAGGAATGTCCTTCAGAAAGGGGAAATCACCGCATTCATTGAAAGTCTTAATGGAAATAGAAAGGAGATCACCAATATCTTCATTAAAATCTAGAATGAAGGGATGGTGGAGATAGAGGGAAAGTCCTTTACGGTCATGGAGGAGGTGATTTCTAAGGTCACTATTATCCCCATTATTGGGAAAAAATTCTATAGAGATCACAAAATTTCACATAATGTTGTCAATGAGTTTGCAAGAGACAACTAGGAGAAGAAGGCTATCACCAAGATGGTCACTTACTTCTAGCCTATGAGCTTGAAGATGAAGTGGCAGTTTGTTCTCAAGGCACTAGTTTCTTACATCACTCTTGATACGAGGATTGATAGAATTTGCACCTACCATTTTGTCTTGCTGAATCACTTTAGGCATGGAAAAAATATTTCCATTCCATTTTATCTCTACCCCTCTATAAATGAGAATATTAATGGCTTTAGAGAGAAAAACATAGCTAACCCTGCACTGCATGAAGGCTTGTTACTTTTGTTTTATGATTATTTCAAAGCCCAAATTCTGGGTAAGGATATTTTGGATAAAAAAGCTATCAGTGAAGATTCAGGGTCAAAGTACATCCCTTCAAGCAACTTTGAGGGTAATCTCTCTGTGGATAGCGAGGAAGAAGAGAAGAAATTTTTGAAAAAGGGATCCCCTTCCAAGAAGAGACCTATGAGTGTTGTTAAAATTGAAAAATCCTCAAAAAAGTAGGACAGGAAGGAGATAAACTCGAATGATGAGTACAATGAAAATGAGGAAGACATGGATACAAAAGATGAGGAGGGCAACCAAAAAATGGAAGCCACAAAAAAATTGAATCAAGTCAAAGGGAAAAACCCCAACACCTTGAGGGATTGCTCAGGTCACCTATTTGTTGACATCACAATCATTAATGATAACTCCCCTCCTCCTCAGCCCCCACCTGGCACCAGAAATGAGACTCAAGACCCTATTTCTGAGGAACCCAAAGAAGAACAGGGTATTTCCACCCAATCTCCAATAAGGCTAGAGACCTCTGAAGATAATTCTACAGGGGAAAATCATAGTCAAGATACTAGAAAAGGGAAAAAGGTTTAGAGGAGCTTCAACATCAACACAGTGAAAATGGCGATAATAAGGGAGGCTCTTTGCCCAAATATTCTAAAGGACACTAAAGGCAATGTCCACAAGGAGGAGCTGATTGATCCAGCTATGGTGGTCCTAAGTGATAAAGCCAGGGAATCGGGTTTGGATTTCCTCAACAATACTAAGAATAGCATGTTGGATCAGTACAGGTCCTTCAAATGGCTCTTCCATGAAATTGAAGACCTTAAAGAAAAAATTCAGTATACTGATGATAAGGATGGCAAGACCATTGATAGAAAGTAAACCCTGGAGGCAAGGGTTCAATACGTAGAATAAAAAATGATTAGCCTTGATGAAACCCTAAAGGGCATTGTAGAACAAAATTTTAACATCCTTAAAGTGTCCAATGACCACATAAAGTGCTAATCAATAAAATGGAAAAAAAATGGATAGCAAGGTGGATAAGAGGACTACGGAGGAAGGGAAGAAGAAGCTAGGCGAGGGCCTAGGTAAAAGAACTAGAACGAAAACAAAGAAAAACAAGGAGAAGGAAGGCTCCCAAGACATCCAGAATGTTAAAGAGGTAGCGGAATTGATGGAGGCTCTCAAAAGCAATGTTGCTATCATGCTCAAGAGTCTGGCTTAACTTGTTCTCCAGTGCCTATTTTTTGACTCTGCTCAGACTTTCTTTTTTTGGTGGTTATTTTATGTCTGCACTTTTTGTGGCCTATCCTTTGGTTAGCGAAAACTCATGCTTTGAATTGATCTTGTTTTCCTCTTTTATTACTTTGTTGTGGTTTTCAGGAACCCTGTAAAACCTGTTTTACTTAATAAAAAATAATTATCTTTTGAGTAAATATTTTATAAAATAAATTTGAACAACAACATCAAATGAAGGATCTCATCTTTTGACCATAATATTGTAGCCTTAATCCAAGAAAATTGTAACCTCCAATATAGTATTTCATCTCCCTTTCTTAATCGCCACTCATCTTATGTGGCACTATTAGCATTTAAATTAAAATGAAACAATAGTAACTTTACCATACACAGAATTGATACACAAGCATTCTATATTATGTTAGCAGATGTCAGGAAAGCTTGCCTCATTAATATGCCGAGAAAAAAAAAACAACGAGCAAGATGATTTCTCTATAATTTAATTCAATACTTATATTTTTGTTGTCACAATAAACTACTATAATCTTTTCAAATAATCTAATACATTTAGTATAATGAAAAGATAGATTATTAAATTATGAGACCATTTTAGAATATTACAACTAAATTGATTTAGGTTCATATTGATGTTATAATATTGAAATTATATAATATTAAAATAAATTGCATAAATATTATACAACTTAATGATAAATTATTAACAATCAATTAATCATATTCACAATAACATAAGTATTTTCTATATATTTCATTTAATATTTTAAAATTATATTTATATTTTATTTTTAGTTGATTTTTAAATAATAATAAAAAATTTATTGTAATAAATTACTACCCAAATTATTAATTCAGGGTACTTATTGCATTAGGATTTAACCTTTATTTACTTTTTGTAAACATTATTTCAATGATAAGGTCCTCAAAAGTAAATGATTTCGGATTAAGTAGCCTATAAAACACTGAGAACATACATGACAGATTGTGTAGCAACGTCACTCAGATATGAATTGGTGAGCATCTTCAGGATTCATCAAAATGACTACCACTCCTACTTTGTTTGGACTATTTAAAAGTGCCTTCATACACTCCTCTCTTGTTCTATATGCTTTCACTTCTAGTATGTCTATGTAGAAGTTTTGACCTAGGTAATGGTTTTTGGAATGATGTTTGAGATAGCCTATTAGGCCATTTTTCTGTCATGGCAATATCCTTTGAAAATGGCCTCCTCCCTACAAATTTCTCTTGGTTTGTGCCCTGCCCTATGTTTCTTGTGTTGTCACCTTACTTCGATCCAGATTGCATCTCCTAAATCATAAGGCCCAAAAAGTTATTCGAGTTTCAAAGCCTGCTGGAGATATTTCAAAATCTTCCTGAGTGTCAAAAACCCATAGTGTTTTCAAAAGTCCATGATGTTTTCGGTCTGTGTGTTTCAGCCTGCATTGTTTTCGACCCCCCTGTGCTTCTTTCTTTCATGCACTTATCCTTTGGCATCAAAAACTTTGTGTGTTTTCGGTCTTTTCCATCGAAAACATTTTGTGTTTTAGACCTCGTGCCAGTTTCCTGTATGTCAGCTTTCCTTAAGTGCGCAAGTGCGATGACAAGTGGGCCCAGGTTTTCATTTCTCTTCCTCATTGGTTGTTGCATGGCCACATGACAGACTTTTTTGACATGCGATCATGCGACCGCCTACCAACTATCCATGTGGTCCTAGCTCTTCATGGTTTTTAGCTGCCTAGCGGTTAGTCTTCTTCTGGCGACTTGGAGACTGGTGGTCTTCTCTTGTTTGCTAGTTTCTGGCAGTTAAGTCCCTAACATTCAATGACTTGGCGGGTGGTCTTCTCTCTTCAGTCGCACATTCTCTTATTTCTTGGCGGTTAGTGGCTAACATCTCAAGACTTGTGAATGGTTAGTCGCGTGGTCGCTGAATGCTTGGTAGTTTGTTGGTGGGCCTGGTACTTCTCAAAGTGGAGTAACAATGCAGATGAGATCTACGGTTGCCACATGATCGTGAGGAATATTCTCACCTCTTGCGATCATGCGACCACTGTCCAATCTTCCCAAAGGGTGGGGTCTAAGTCTTGGTGGAGTGGATAAAGTTTGGCAGCCCAACAAATTTCCCTCTTGTCACTCGTTCCCCCAATAAAAAGGTGATTCTCTAGTTTGTTTGGCAACTTGGCGAACAGTGGTCACGTGATCGCTAAGTCTTTTGGCAATAGTGTAAAGCATTTCGCAAACTGGTGGAAGCTCTTTTGTCGCCAGTTCACCAGATATGTGGGGTCCGTGTTTGCGGTGATCAGGCAAGTGGTGGTGTGACACATGGCGTATGGCGGGCCTAGATTTAAGGAGCGGAGGCGTTGGCAATTAAGTGAAGGTAGTGGTTAGTGGGCTATCGCATGTTCACATAACCCATTTCCAAGTTATGCGATCATGCGACCAGGCATATTTTGAGGCTTGTTTCCTATGGCGGTAAGGTTATTGACTACGTGATTGCGTGACTCGAGGCAAATGGTCAAGGAACATAAAACCTGTGAAGTGCAAGGTAGCCATTTGTTTTCAAATTTGAATCTGCAGATGGTTTCCTGCGACCAAAACTACTAAATTTCAATACTCTGCGGTCGGATTTGATCTGGTTTGGTGGCGATAGTTATTGCAAGGTGGTCCAGGGGCTTGTTTCATGGTGGCATGATGGTTTTTGTACCTAGTGGAGTGTGTTTTTGAGCTCGATGAGCTATTTGCAGGTGGATGTTTGTACTGGTTTCATGGCAGTTCCTGGTTTCCTGTCCTAATCTCAATGTGCTCATAATTGCAAAATTTATCTGAGATTTGTTTTCTCTAGGCTGCTTGTATTTCCTGCCCCAGAAGCAAATTTTATGACTGTTTGAGTTGTTTTGGTAGTTGAAACCCTAGCCCTAGCTGTCCGTAGCTTGTTGCATTCTCTCTGAGAATTCTAAGGTAGCTAGTGGTATAAAGTGCAAGTTGTTCGACTTTGTATGGGTTCCTTCTTCTACAAATTTTGAGGAGAATTGGTTCCAAGTGAAGGTTTTGTTCTGCAGATTTTCTCCTTCCCTCTCCATATAGGGTGTTCTTCTTTCTCTTACTAGTTCAGAGAATATAATGCATATTGTAATAGATTTATCTTATGTATGAGGAGTTAATATATTCTTACGGTCACTGAGCTATCTCCATTTGAATTTTGAATCATTAATCATGCATCAAGGGTGTTTGATTTGTCTATTGTCACTGCCTAAGTGTTTGCAAGTGGAGTTATCTTCGCAAGGATAACTGGTTCAGAGTTAGTATTCTTGTATGTATGAGCTTTAAATATCAAGGATAGGTCATGCTTGTCTTCCAGTGGATGCTGGTCAATGTATTATCTGTTCATAGGTCTCTTCTAAGGGGAGGGTCAAAATCCTTTGAAGGATAATAACATATTTGAATGCACAAGTGGGTACTAAGTTGAGGTTTGGTCATAGTGTGTGATTGATGTCAGGCATAAACACATTGGGTATATTATTTTCTTATTTCATAGCTGTCCCTTGCAATATTGTATTTGACTTTGTGGCCCATTAGATAAGGCACTGGTCTATCAGAGACTTAGGGCATCTCAGAGGTCCTTTCAGTTCCACCGTTTCCCTTTCATGTTGTTAGGATAGGTCTCTAGCTTTCATTCTCATTCCATGTAAGTAGGGCTATTGCATGAGACTTTCTATCATTGGGGTATAGGATACCTCTAGGAGATTGACTGCTATTCCACATTAATCTATCTGCAGGCCTTTATTTTTGTCATGAGGTGTCTTGAGTGTGCAGACAAGGCAATACCCACCTGAGTGAATGTGGAGCTCAAAAAAGGAGGATTTCTCTTTATCCTCATCAATTGGTTTGTTTTTCTTGTCAAGCTTGAGTGCCTAACCAGTGTTTTAAACCCAACTTTTTGATTCAAGCTTGGTTCTACAAGGAAAAGCACCAACAAAGTGGTGACTCTACTAGGGAGAACATGAAGAAAGCCTATTAAGGAGCTCTGGTTGCAGTTATATTAAAGTATTCAAAATCTTTTGACCAGATCCGTTTGGCTCATCTGAGTCACCAACAAAGTGGCGACTCTACTGGGGAGTCATTGGAAAGAGTTAGAAATAAAATAAGCATTTGCTACATCTTCTCACCTAGTTGTGAGTGGCGGCTCTGATTTTCTCTGTTTGATCAGTGCATTCTCGTAATAGACAGTGCATGTTACTTGGTGTATGGAATTCATGCTAGAATGCCTCAAAATAATTTGTTGGAGATGTACAAGTTTGTGCAGTTTTATGATGATGACATTGATGATGAGATGCAGTTGAGAATGGAGGACCTCATTAGGCTGGATGAAATTAGAAGAGAATCAGTTGCAAGGAATGCCAAATTGTAGTTGCAGGTTAAGAATCTATATGACAAAAGGACTGTTGATAGAAAATTTGAACCTTGTGATTTGGTGTTAGTTTGGAATGCCAGATTGGAGGATAAGGAGAAGCATGGTAAATTTGATCCCATCTAGTTAGGACCATATCTGATTCACGAGAAATATGGCCAGGATTCTTACATCATCAAGGATTTTAATGGTGATACTCAAGAGTTGCTAGTTCATGGACAATTCTTGAAGCGGTACTTCATTTGAAGTAGTCTATTTTTCATGAAGAGTAGTTAGGGTTGTACATTTTGTAAATCTCTGTATATAGGTTGCTCACCCCTACCCTATTTTTCCCTTGTCTGTCAGTTTTTGGTCCGGTTGCTTGGTCTTGCCCTGCTTGTTCCTTGGTCTCTACAATTTTTGTCCTGTGGGATGGTCTGCTTTAACTAGTGATTTTAGGTCCTTGCTATGTCTATAGGAGGCATACATCCCCAGATAGAGCCATTGTTAGGCCATTTTTCTATCATGGCAATATCCTTTGAAAATGGCCTCCTCCCTACAAATGTCTCTTGGTTTGTGCCCTGCCCTATGTTTCTTGTGTTGTCACCTTACTTCGATCCAGACTGCATCTCCTAAATCATAAACCCTAGAAAGTTATTTGAGTTTCAAAGCCTGCTGGAAATATTTCAAAATCTTCCTAAGTGTTGAAAACCCATAGTGTTTTCAAAAGTCCATGATGTTTTTGGTCTGTGTGTTTCCGGCCTGCGTTGTTTTCAACCCCCCTGTGCTTCTTGCTTTTATGCACTTATCCTTTGCAATCAAAAACTTTGTGTGTTTTCAATCTTTTCCGTCAAAAACATTTTTTGTTTTAGACCTCGTGCTAGTTTCCTATCTGTCAGCTTTCTTTAAGTGTGCAAGTGCGATGACAGGTGGGCCCAGGTTTTCATTGCTCTTCCTCATTGGCTGTTGCATGGCCGCATGTCAAACTTTTCTGACATGCGATCATGTGACCGCCTGCCACCTGTCCGCATGGTCCCAGCTCTTCATGGTTTTCAGCTGCCTAGCAGTTAGTCTTCTTTTAGTGACTTGGCGACTGGCGGTCTTCTCTTGTTCACTAGTTTTTGGTGGTTAAGTCCCTAACATTCAGAGACCTGGCAGGCAGTCTTCTCTCTTCAGTCGCACATTCTCTTGTTTCTTGGTGGTTAGCGGCTAAAATCTCATGACTTGGTGAATGGTTAGTCGCGTGGTCACTAAGTGCTTGGTAGTTTGTTGGTGGGCCCGGTACTTCTCAAAGCAGAGTAACAATGTAGATGAGATCTATGGTTGTTGCATGATTGTGAGGAATATTCTCGCCTCTTGCGATCATGCAACCACCGTCTGATCTTCCCAAAGGGTGGGGTCTGAGTCTTGATGGAGTGGATAAAGTTTGGCGGCCCAAAAAATTTCCCTCTTGTCGCTCATTCATGCAATAAAATGGTGATTCACTAGTTTGTTTGGCAACTTGGAAAACAGTGGTTGCGTGATCGCTAAGTCTTTTGGTGATAGTGTAAAGCATTTCACAAATTGGTGAAAGCTCTTTGGTTGCTAGTTCACCAGATATGTGGGGTCTATGTCTGCGGTGATTGGGCGAGCAGTGGTGTGACACGTGGTGTATGGCAGGCCTAGATTTAAGGGGCGGAGGCATTAGTAGTTAAGTGAAGGTAGTGGTTAGCGGGCTGTCACATGTTCACATAACCCATTTCTGGGTTATGTGATCATGCGACTAGGAATATTTTGAGGCCTGTTTCCTATGGCGGTAAGGTTATTAACCACATGATTGCACGACTGGGGGTAAATGGTCAAGGAACATAAAACCCGCAAAGTGCAAGGTAGCTGTTTGTTTTCAAATTTGAATCTGCAGATGGTTTCCTGCGACCAAAACTACAGAATTTCAATGCTTTACGACTGGATTTGATCTAGTTTGGTGGTGATAGTTGTTGCAAGCTGGTCCAGGGGCTTGTTTCTTAGTGGCATGATGGATTTTGTACCTAGTGGAGTATGTTTTTGAGCTCGAGGAGCTGTTTGCAGGTGGACATTTGTATTGGTTTCATGGCAGTTCCTGGTTTCCTATCCTAATCTCAATGTGCTCATAATAGCATAATCTGTCTGAGATTTGTTTTCTCCAAGCTGCTTGTATTTCCTATCCCTGTATTAAATTTTGTGACTGTTTGAGTTATTTTGGTAGTTGAAACCCTAGCCCTAGTTGTCCGTAGCTTGTTGCATTCTCTCTGAGAATTCCAAGGCAGCTAGTGGTATAAAGTGCAAGTTGTTTGACTTTGTAAGAGTTCCTTCTTCTACAAATTTTGAGGAGAATTGGTTCCAAGTGAAGGTTCTATTGTACAGATTTTCTCCTTCTCTCTGCATATAGGGTGTTCTTCTTTCTCTTGATGGTTCAGAGAATATAATGCATATTGTAATAGATTTGTCTTATGTATGACGATTTAATATATTCTTACTGTCACTGAGCTATCTCCATTTGAATTTTGAATCATTAATCATGCATCAAGGTGTTTGATTTGTCTATTTGCATTGCCTAAGTGTTTGCAAGTGGAGTTGTCTTCACAGGGATAACTGGTTCAGAGTTAGTATTCTTGTATGTATGAGCTGAAATATCAAGGATAGGTCATGCTTATCTTCCAGTGGATGTTGGTTAATGTATTATCTGTTCATAGGTCTCTTCTAAGGGGATGGTCAAAATCCTTTGAAGGATAATAACATATTTGAATGCACAGGTGGGTACTAAGTTAAGGTTTGGTCATGGTGTGTGATTGATGTCAGGCATCAATACATTGGGAATATTATTTTCTTGTTTCATAGCTATCCCTTGCAATATTTTATTTGACTCTATGGCCCATTGGATAAGGCACTAGTCTACCAGAGACTTAGGGCATCTTAGAGGTCCTTTCAATCCATTCAAATCATTTCCTTTCAGTTCCACTATTTCCCTTTCATGTTGTTAGGATAGGTCTCTATCTTTCATTCTCCTTCCATGCAAATAGGGCTATTGCATGAGACTTTCTATCATTGGGTTACAGGATACCTATACGAGATTGACTGCT
The DNA here is from genome assembly GCA_027943335.1 of Chamaecyparis obtusa. Lineage (NCBI taxonomy): Eukaryota > Viridiplantae > Streptophyta > Pinopsida > Cupressales > Cupressaceae > Chamaecyparis > Chamaecyparis obtusa. The sequence goes on along the minus strand of BSBK01010798.1, from coordinate 42,351 downwards.
ATTCCACATTAATCTGTCTGCAGGGCTTTAGTTTTGTCATGAGGTGTCTTGAGTGTGCAGACAAAGTAATACCCACCTGAGTGAATGTGGAGCTCAAAGAAGAAGGAGGATTTCTCTTTATCCTCATCAATTGGTTTGTTTTTCTTGTCAAGCTTGAGTGCCTAACCAGTGTTTTAAGCTCAACTTTTTGATTGAAGCTTGGTCTTGCAAGGAAAAGCACCAACATAGCCTACTATCGCATCAGTTGAGAATAGTTAATTTAGAGTCATAATGGTAATAGCTGGATTTGTTTGTTGTGCATTCCGTCTTGAATAGAAATTGGAGGAATAGCTGGTCACAATGACAAACATCACAAGAAGCCAAACTCTCAACTGTAAACACATGAACAAGAAGAAGCACAATTAATGAATCAATTGAAACTTGGCAATGGAAATTTTAATTTCTTTCAATTGACATTTTGACTAGTTTAAAGTGGTAATAACTAGATTGAGAAATTTATGATCAATTACAGCGGTGTTGTAAAACTCGGCCCGACAGAAAACACAAGGTCTGATTTGTAAACAAGGATTTTACCTTCTTGTCTAGATTTAGACATAGTACAAGATGAATGCTATTTAATGTTCAAATTAATAGACAATAAATGAAGTTTGTATTAATAGAAATATTGGCATTGATTGTAGGTAGTTGAGTGACAAAATTGGTTTCACAATTACTATATTATTCCCTTTATTCACATGAATAATATGTACCATCAATAAATTCATTTTCTTGTTAACAAAAAAATCAAACAAATAGATTAATAAAGGAATATTATAAAATGGCTTCATCTTTGTGAAATTAGCTCAGAGAAATTTTGCATATTCGGAGAAGCCGAATCTACCAAAAAATGGATTCCAGGCTGTTGATATAGAGAGAGAAACATTAAACTCATGTATATCAATATTAATATTAATCCATACAATATAATATTAATATTAATCCATAAAGTACTAATATTAATATAAAGTACTAATAGTTTAATCTTATTTTACAACTTTTCATTGATCATCCTAACATAAGGAAGAGGACAACGAAGAAAGAAAACATACCTCAATCATATGCTTACATTACACTTTAACAGATCAATCAAAGAAAAAGAAAAAATGGTTAACATAATTTTAATGTTGAATAGAAATTACAATAAAGACTGGAGATCAAAAAGCATCTAGGATTCGAAATTTAGATTCTAATAGAAACACAACTAATAAAAATATAAAGAAATATGTATGAATAAAATGATTATACTTTTGGACTATTAGTAGAATGTAGTTAGAATCATGATCCCTCTATTTCTTAATGGGGAATTCTAAAATGGGTTCCCAATAGTGAGGCCATTTTCTTTCTACTAAAATTAAAATTATAAACTTTTGGCTAGATTAAAATCTTCTTGCTATGTAACTCTTGTGGAAATTTGGATTATTAATAACAACAATACTGTAAAAACTATTAATAGGTTTTTGAATAAGGGAGCCATAAAAACATCATCAGACATTTCAGTAGATGACCATACAAACCTGAACCCTTGGAAGTTGTGGACAATTCAACAAGTAGAAGAGCTGAAATCCATTATAAAAACATTACCAATTTGGAGCTGTGTAATTGTCCCACCCATTATGTATTTTGAGGCACTAAAAATAGATAGGCATTTGAGTTCCCATTTTAGAATACTTGCGGCTTCTTACTTTGTCTTTGGCCTTTGTAATAACATTATCCATCTATGACAAAGTGGTGATTCCCTTGGCATAAAGAAAGGGGATAAAAATAACACATGTGAAAAGAATAGGCACATGCATGGTTATTTTCATAGTTGGAATGGAAGTAGCAACCATAGTGGAAAGAAAGTGTCTGAATGCAGAGGAAATTTCAGCATTGTGGTTGGTTCATCAATATGTGATAATGGGGTTCTTGTTCTCCTCGGTAGGGTTCTTTAGTGTTTCTTCTTTTGCGGGGCGCATGTGAGATAATAATCTTGTCACTTCCACGTATCAACCATTACAGAACAAATGGATGGGATGTGATGACTGACGTGTCATTTGTAGAGGTTGCCTGAGGTTTTGTCATAGAATTGGTGAATGATTTCAACGTTTCCAAAGTCCATTCTCTCTTGCCTCATATGGCATTGAGTTTAAGTGTATTAAATGTGATTAGGTGACCCAATTTTTAATATATTTGTACCTCCACTTTATTTTTATTTTTTTAGCTACGACATCTCACATAAATATAATTTTTAATTTTGGTCAATATAATTAGAATATTTATTCATTATGTTTAGATGTGAATGGGGAGTGAAATTGGTATCAAATACTACCAAATACTTGCCTATGAACTTGAGATGATTATATTTAAAAAGTGTTTAATAAATTAAATAATGACATGTCTCTTTGTAGACTAGATCGTACTTAAAATGCATGTTATATGTGTATGATTAGTCATTGTGTTTGAAATTTTTTTGATCAATTGAAGGATATTATTATGGTTTTGATATAAAAAAGTAGCAAGAGGGTGCTCGCCCGAGGTATAAAGGGACTAGAGGATCATTAATAGCATATTAATGGCACTAGTCATAAGCATTTCTATAGCAATTTAACAATAGAAAAAACCAAGTCTAAGATGCCTCTATCAAAAACAAATACCACTGTACTTTTCAAAAAGATTAAACCAGATTATCTGAAGTGAATAGTAGATATTAAAATAATAGTTATAAGCCACACAAGGATATACCAGGGACTAGGCAAAATAACCTTAAAACTAGAATCAAAATAGGAGAACTGAGGGCCATGCCCAGACAAAAATAAAAACCTCCTAAGCACCAGCAACTAGTTCTTTCCACCCAGATGTTTGGACATCAAGGTCCTAGCCCACTCCTGCAAGAATAGGAAGAGATCATTATTGTCCTCATCCACCTCCAGACTGCCACCCACCAATTTTTCCTGCATAGTGTAGAGGGTGATAGCCGAAGCATGCATGACCTTCAATGCAAATTTGTTAGTCATCATACAGTGATGCTTCAGTTCTTGCATGTCCTACTTGATGTCAACAATCTCTTTGTCCACATAGGAAACCTCAGCTTGAGGGTTCCTTTAAGTGTTTCTTTTCCAGCCAGAATCCTGGGTTTGTGCTCAGTAGTGGGGGGCTTGTTCTGGTGATCATGGGGTAAAGTTAGAGGTGGGGTACGATTACGGGGAGTCTCCATGGTTTGTTGAGGGTTGGGAGGGGGAGTGTTACCAGTCCTATTTCAACTCATGTGATCATCAGAAGATCCCTTCATGGACACAGTGGAGTGAGAGTCTTTATAGACATGGAATTTTCTCTAGAGACCACTTCCAAGATTCTGGTTTTACACTTCTCCTTCGTAATTTTGTTAGACCTTCAGTGATCTAAGCCACCAAGGTCAACCTCCAACTTGACCTACCTCTCCAACATTCACTATTTTTTGGGCTTCCATTCAGTCTCAGGGGTACTGTCAGACTCCTTCTGATCTTTAGTCTCTAACGATATTATTATGTTATTTATCTATGTATTTGTTGAATGTTTCAAAATATAAATTTAGTGCAAGTTTCAATTTTTTACATGAATTGTTGATTATTCATCTCAAGATTATTTATGACTTAACAAGAATTAAGAAATTTGAGGTGGCTACCTTTTATAATTTAGAAATACATGTAGAAATGATAAGATTAAGAGAATTCAATGTTTAAGAGATTGGAAATGCTTAGTTGAAGTGATTCATATCTACATGTAATTCTTTATTCAAGAGGTAGGAAGTAGTTAATTCTACTATCTTGTAAGGATGTAGCAGAGGACACAATAAATGAACTTGGGTTATGATCATAGTTTTTCTTTTGAGAGGCATTTTAGCACTGTGGTTGGTTTGTCAACATGTGCTAATAGGGTTCTTGTTCTCCTCGATAGGTTTCTTTAGTGTTTCTTCTTGTGTAGGGTGCATGTGAGATAATAATCTTACCGCTTCCACGTATCAACCATTACAAAACAAATGAATGAGATGTGATGACAGACATGTCATTTGCGAAGGCCGCATGAGGTTTTGTCATAGAATTGGTGGATGATTTCAACATTGCCAAAGTCCATTCTCTCATGCCTCGAATGTCATTGAGATCAAGTGTATTAAATGTGATTAGGTGACCCTATTTGTATTATATCTGTACCTCCACTTTATTTCTATTTTTTTAAGCTACGACATCTCACATAAACATAATTTTTAATTTAGATCAATATAATTACAATATTTATTTATTACGTTTAGATGTGAATGGGGAGTGAAATTGGTATCAAATACTAGGAAATTCTTGCCTATGAACAAGATGATTATATTTTAAAAGTGTTTAAGAAATTAAATAATGACATGTCTCTTTGTAGACTAGATTGTACTTACAATGTATGCTATAGGTGTATGATCAGTCAGTGTGTTTCAAATTTTTGTTTATAAATTGAATGATATTATTATGTTATTTATCTATGTATTTGTTGAATGTTTCAAAATATACATTTAGTGCATGTTACAAAATTGATTGATATCAATTTCAATTTGATTGTTATGACTATTCAAGATTTAGTACATTTTAAATATATAATTGATATATTATCATTGGTGTTAATTCAAACTATATTAATTTAATGGATCATGAGTATTATCATAAACATTGTTAAAAATAGTTTAAATAATTCATTTAAAAATTTATCAAACATATAAGAAGACTCTACAAACTTAATCTTTTTAATATTTTAATAAAGTTACTGTGACATTATGTTTAATTAATCATGACTATTAACTATATAAACTCATTGGTTAATTAAATTGAATGATGGGTCAAAAGATGGAGTTGAATAAATTGATATGGATAAAATATGGGTTTAGGATAATTTGGATTATCTTTTATTTTCATTAAATATATATCTACTGATTAATTATAAGATAAGTAATTAATTGTTTATTAAAAGGAAACAACTTTTGAGGGGACATAAAAATGTATACAAATAAATTGTCAACTATTTGTGATATAATTAATATAAACGAATACATATTTATTAAAACAAGAAAGCTTACCAATAGTCAGACATATAGTTAAATTTCAATAGTTCAAATATAATTTTCATAGAATTGATATTTAAGTAATTTATAAAAGAGAATCTACTTATAAACCTACATTATTAATATGCATTGTTTTTAATTTTAAATGTGCGAGCTTTATCCCTTGATGTTTACTAAAATCCATAATCCAATAATCCATGAAGCAAAAAACAAGAAGAAAAAGATATCACAAGGAAGAAGAAAGCAAAAGAAGACAAAATAGATATCACGAGGAAAAAGAAAGCAAGAAAAGAGAAAATAGTGTTCAAACTCCATGATTCATCATCATGAAAGAAAAAAAGAAAAGAAAAAAGAAAATAGATATCACTAAGAAGAAGAGAGCAATAAAGAGAAATTAGATTCATCATCATAAAGAAAAGGTAAGAAAACAAAAAATAGACAACAAAATTTTATTCTAAATTTAAAAAAAACACTAACGCAATCATAACCAAAAATAACACATACTAATACATATTAATATCAACATATAATTAACCTTTTTTTAATAATTAATCATAAACAATTATAATATATTAGTAAAATTTGGCATGCGTGTTAGTCCAAGATGAAGCATAAACAAGGTGAGCTCTGCTAAAAAACCCCAACATAGTAGCAAGGCATAACAATACCAATGTCACCATTTGCTACACTCCAAAGGAAATTTGACACCAAATGTAGAGAAACATTCTTTGTCTTTCTCTTAGTGCAATAGAGTAGAAACAAAGATGAAAATGGTAGGGGAGGTGGGACATATTATATACAAGTTTACATAGGATTTGTTTTGTTCGATAAAGTGTCACAGTAGGAGTTATTGGGTGGTGATAGAAAATAGAAAGATAGGTGGAAAATGAGGGAAAAGGCACATCAAGAATATTAAATTGGGAAATGACAATGTGGCAATAGTGTATGTGCACTCTCCAACAAATGCAGTCACCATCTCCTAACGTTAGAATGTGTGAGAAATATTTAATTATATACTATGGAGCATCCATATTTTATAATCTATTAACGTAAAACTTTGCTTGTTGAGCACACATCATTTTCCAAGTGGCATGTCTGTGGCAAGTTCAACATGGAGGAGTCCCTAGGGTAAAGTTAGGTAGATACCAATATATTCATCCTGGACCTTTTTTTTGGCTGTACACCATTTCAAACATTGATTGTCAACAAACGTGGGACCCGAGGATGACACACTTTGCGAAAACCTAAAAAAAATGACATACAAATCAAGACATTTCAAACATACAAGTCAAAGAAAAAAAACTTCACATATATTTGGCGTACAAATTGCATACCAAGTTGCAATTACTAGTATATAGATGACATGCGAGTGCACTATCAATACCATTATGTATAAATATTATGCTCACACATTAAATTTTTTTAATATTATAGCTATTATTAGTAAAGATAATGTGACTATATACTATCTATTTTTCTTTATTTATATTTAGTAATTGGAAAGAGAATGTAATAAAAAGGTTGACAATTTTTTTTTATCTATTAATTAATCAATATTTTATCACTTATATTTAAAAATTAGAAACACAATTAGATAGATTATCCAGTTTGTTGGTTGTGGATTATTCCCTTTGATCTTCAACTTGCAGATTTACACTTTGATGGATAATGTAAATAAAACTCTGACTCTATCACCACTCCAAAGTCCACAAGGAAGAGGGCCAACTGACAAGGATCATAAGTTCCTTCTACTCTTTGAGCTTCAATGCTCAGGCGGTTGTACCCTTGACTCACTTATTCAAAGGAGTCTCAAAATGATGTATAGAATGCTCAACACAAGACTATAAAAGGTTTATCAAATGAATGCTTATATTTGTGTGATTGTTAACCATGAAACTTCAAGAGGAAAGATCAGTGCCTTATCCCAGGGCTGAGAGTCACCTAAATGTATGCCTCAACTGAATACCTTAAAACAAACACAATAGAATCCAAGGTAAGTGCTTTGCCTATTACCCCTTTCTCTCAAGCACAAGGACATCAAATTCTACACCTGGCTGCAAACTCACTGAATTCACCTAGAAGACTTTAATCCTAACTTTGTTAGGAACTCAAAGAAAAATTCAAAATACTCTTTGTTTACCATACATTAACACACTTTGTGACATTAACATATATGAGCTCAAAGACAAGAAAGAAGACATACACAAGATACCAGATTGGGATTCAATGATGTTTTCATTAACAAATCTAGAATTAGCATACAATTAGAATGACACCAAGATAAGAAAAGTAACAAAACCAGACTTCTATCAGTATATTATAGTAATAAACCAGGGACCAAAAGAAACAAGATTTTGGAACCCCTGCAAAATCCAAAATTTTGCCACTTATACCACTAGCTACCTTGGGATCCTCAAGATCAGATGCAACAAGCTTCAGACAGCTAGGGTTAGGGTTTCAACCACCACACCAATAAAAAATGCATCAAAATTTATTACAAGGGAAAGAAACTAAGCAACCTGCAGAAAGAAATCTCAAACAGATTCTGCAATTATGAGCATCATTGAGATCAGGATAGGAAACCAAGAAATGCCATGAAAATCAGTCAAATCAGCCACCTGCAAACACACCTGTCGACCACAAAATAGTCCTTTGTATGGCACAAAAGTCTCTACAAATCAAGTAATAGGCCTCTGGACCACTTTGCAACCACTGGCGCCACCAAACCAATCAAAATCCGCTGAAGAAACCATAAATTCAAGTACTTCCTGTCGCTGCAAACCCTTCAAAAAATTTGAATTTGAAAAGCAATGGTCACTTCTTTGGCACCAGCAGTTAATCAACGGTCCACATTTAAACCTTCATTAACTTTATATCCTAGCCATCTGATCAAACCTCCTTCGCGGCTTGGCAACTTAACCCATCCAGGCACCTCAAGTTTCATTCAGTGAACTAGTGACAAAGTGTTTCTTAGTCACAAAATGAAAAACTTAACTTTGGTTAGACTCCACGAACACACGACTGCACATGTTAAAATAGCCCACTTAAGTTATTTGGTGAATTGGCAACAAAAACATTTTGCTAGTTCGCAGAAAACATCCTACCTCTGCTAAATAACTTAGCGACCTCGCGACCGCCCTTTACTGAATTACCAGACCAACTAGTGAACCGCCAAGCCTTCTCACAAATGCATGACAAGACTACATCTTACCGGCACCACCACCTTTTATCCGTACCGCCAAACACTAGACTCCAACCGGGCCTGCCTGAAGCCACATGTCACTAAACCATTCACTGCTCCATGCCCAGTCACTGGCACTGAACCCACTGCTCAGCACATCCATGTCAACCAATAGGAAGATAAAAACTAAGCCCCACATGGCAGATAGTCCCATTTGCATCGCATAGAGAAGATACTAGGTCAACGAATGGTGCATGATCGCAAGGGATGGAAATATTCCTTGAGATCATACACCGACCATTGGATTAAAAGCTTTCAACGCAGGCCCACCTGACAATAAATCCACCTCAGCACCATGGACACATGTCATCTGGTCGCATGATCACATAGCCAAGAGAAAGGCTATGTGATCATGTGATAGCCAACCCAAAGCTACCACATCATCACCTCGCATGACCACCAAACTACAACCACCACCTGTGAATAACTAGGACCCACACAGATAGATGGAAAGTGGTCATGATGTAGGAGCAACCTGGGTGTAAGAGCAATCTTGCATCACCCAAAAAAAATATTTCTATTTTTATATTCATTAAGGGCTATTTTGTGCAGAGCTGCTATTTATGGAAAGTTACTATTTTTGGTAATTTTTGTATGTGCTCAGAATGATCTGATTACTTTCTTGGAGGTTCATTATGGTCATATAAGTCTACCAGTAAAGTTTCATAGCCAGATCAAGTGTATATTGGAAGATATTGAAGATTTTCGGTATTGGCAGCACGGTACAGAAACTTTGAACTCAATTTTGAAGGATTTAGAGGCACCGGATGAGATCAAAAATTTGGGTGACAGGCACTTGCATGGGTCAAGCTTGTAGAGTGCTTCATGGCATTTCTGAAATTAGGTTATAATAGCCGATCGGGTCAACTGGTGATGACTTATGGTCTTCGGAAGTTGGGCCACCTGAAATGGCAGAAAATAATTTTTTTCAAAATTTATGTTCGGGTTTCAAAGGTTATCTTGAGCCGACTATGATGTAATAAAATGTAAAATAAAATAATTCTAAGTTTGGTCGGCCTTATTAGCTAAAATTATGGAACCTTCCCAAGCGGTGGAAAATTGCCTATATAAGGAAGGCTGTATTATTGTCTTAGGCAGTTCAGAATAGTTCTGGGTAGTAGATCTGGGTATTGATTCGAGGCTTTGTCCTATAGAATATTGTAAGGAATGCCCATGTGGCTTTGTATATTATAATTCTGAAAGTTTGTAATTCCATATTTGTGGAGATAATAAGAAGCTAATTTTTTGTTCTTGCATATTATTGTTGTTGTTTCTGTATTTATGTTATGTGTTTGTGGTATTAAAGGGAGCACCCTTCATCAAGTGGTATCAGAGCAGGAGTTCTTGAGTGTGTAAACAAATCACTGACTATGAGGTAGTTTGCACCAGGACCGTGGTTAGGGTTTCAGCGCGCATCACGAAAATGCCTCCACGAAGAGAACATGGCGGAAGAGTTGGTGCTGTGACACCTGAGGTTAGAGAGCTACAGAGACAAGTGTGAGCATTGCAAGAAGAGATTCGTAGAGGAATGAATCTTAATGTCAGAGATGAAAGCGAGGATGAAGCTGAAGAAGAATATCAAGAAGGAGAAGCTGAAATTGTGAACCAGGAGGAAGAAAAACTTTTTCGGGCCATTTCTAAGATTGGGAAAAGACCTAAGATTGAGGTTCCTACATTTTCTAAAAATCTTAACCCAGAAGAATTGATCGACTGGATCAATGAATGTGAAGAATATTTTGAGTATGAAGATGTTGAGAATCCTGATAGGGTCAAATTTGCAAAGGCTAGACTGAAAGGTCATGTGAAGATATGGTGGCAAGAGATTCAGTTGGAGCGAAATAGAAGGGGAAAGGAGAAAATCATGAGATGGGATCGGATGGTGGATAAATTAAAGTGACAGTTCATTCCTGTTGATTATGAGCTTAACCTACTGAAGAAAATGTAGAGTTTGAAGCAAGCAGGAAGATTTGTTCAAGAGTATACAGAGGAGTTCTATCGACTTCTCATCAGAACAGGCCATCCAGAAGCTGATAAAGAGAAAGTTGCCTAATACCTTAATGGGTTAAGGCCAAGCATTCAGGAGGAGCTGAATCTAGTTCGAATGAATAGTATTGAAGAGGCATACCAGTTTGCCCTAAAAGTAGAGGAAAAGCTGAACAAGAAGTTTGAGAGAAGACAAAATGGAAGAGGTCATGGTGGACGATCTGGTGGACGGTCATATGGTGGCCGAAATGAAGATCCTAAAAAGAAGGATGAGCCAGTAGCAGTCAGAATCAGCGAGGAAATAATTCCAATCACTTTCAGGATCAGAATAATAGAGATTAGAGAGGAAGAGGAAGAGGACAAGGATCTGGAAGAGGTGGGTTTCGTGGAACATGTTTTCACTGTGGAGAAGAAGGTCATAGGGCATTTGAATGTCCTCAGCGCCAAGGTAGAACGGACAGGAGAAATGAAGGCTAGGCTAGAGTTGCACATGTCAATGAAGATGCTAGATCATCAAATTATGAATATGCTGAAAGAGGAGAAATGCTAATTAACAAAAGAGTCTTGCTGAGTGGTGAGAATGAACCTAAACAAAGGAGAAGCTTGTTTCGCACTAGATGCAAGTGTGAGGGTAAATGTTGTGATGTGATTATTGATAGTGGAAGCACTGACAATTTGGTGTCAGAAGAGATGGTCAAAATGTTGAAGCTCAAGAGACAAAAACACCCACATCCATATCAGATTGCTTGGGTGCAGGATGACCAAAACATCATGGTCAGTGAATAGTGCCTGGTAAAGTTCAAGATCGATGGGTACCAAGATGAGGTACTATGCAATATCATCTCTATGGATGCATGTCATATGTTGTTGGGTAGACCGTGGTAGTTTGACAAATGTGATGTTCATGATGGTCATGCGAATACCTATTCCCTGACAAATGATGGAGTGAGACATAGGCTAAAACCATTGAAGGAGACTGAAGAAAAGGTATGTGGTAATGCAAGGATAACTTTTGTTGATAGAAGAAATTTTCTAGATGGTATGAGGCATGAGCATGCATGTTTTGCTTTAATTTCAAAATCTGGTAAAGAGGATGTAGAAGATGTTCCTGTAGAAGTTGCAGGTTTATTGAATGAGTTTCAAGATATTGTATCCGATAATGTGCCTGATGGATTACCACCAATCAGGAAGATCAGTCATCAGATGGACTTGATCCCAGGAGCAAGTTTTCTGAATAAGACAGCACACAGAATGACACCAGCAGAAAGTGAAGAGTTGAACAGACAAGTACAGGAGTTGTTACAGAAGGGATTGATTCGGGAGAGCCTGAGTCCATGTGCTGTACCAGCAGTATTAGCACCAAAGAAGAATGGAGAATGGAGGATGTGTGCAGATTCCAGATCAATAAATAAGATCACAATCAAGTATAGGTTTCCATTGCCACGAATGGATGATATTATGGATTGTTTGAGTGGAGCTGTGTATTTCTCAATGATAGATCTGAAGAGTGGATATCACCAGATTCAGATTAGAGAAGGAGATGAATGGAAGACTGCCTTCAAGACAAAGGAAGGACTGTATGAGTGGTTATTCATGCCTTTTGGGCTAACCAATGCACCGAGCACTTTCATGCAGCTCATGAACGAGGTTCTAAAATAATTTCTGGGTAAGTTTTCCATTGTTTACCTAGATGATATTTTGATCTTTAGTAAGATATTAGATGAGCATATGATGCATATTCGTATGGTATTTGAGAAGTTGAGAGAAGAGAAATTATTGATTAATTTGAAGAAGTGCAGTTTTGTGAAGAAAATGTTGGTATATTTGGAGTTTGTAGTTTCAGGAGAAGGTCTAAAAATGGACTCAGAGAAGGTACAAGCTATCCTTGAATGGCCTACTCCAAGGAGTGCTACTGAGGTAAGATCTTTTCATGGTTTGGCTAGCTTTTACAGAAAGTTTATCAAAAATTTTAGTAGTATTTGTGGACCCTTGACTGAAACAATGAGAGGGGATTGAAAAGAATTTAAGTGGACTAATGGGGTTATAATAGCCGATCGGGTCAACTGGTGATGACTTATGGTCTTCGGAAGTTGGGCCACCTGAAATGATAGAAAATAATTTTTTTCAAAATTTTTGTTTGGGTTTCAAAAGTTATCTTGAGCTGACTATGATGTAATAAAATGTAAAATAAAATAATTCTAAGTTTGGTCGGCCTTATTGGCTAAAATTCTGGAACCTTCCCAGGTGGTGGAAAATTTCCTATATAAGGAAGGCTGTATTATTATCTTAGGTAGTTCACAATAGTTCTGGGTAGTAGATCTAGGTATTGATTAGAGGTTTTGTCCTATAGAATATTCTAAGGAATGCCCATATGGCTTTACATATTATAATTTTGAAAGTTTGTAATTCCACATTTATGGAGATAATAAGAAGCCAATTTTCTGTTCTTGCATATTATTATTGTTGTTTCTCTATTTCTGTTATGTGTTTGTGGTATTAAGGGGAGCACGCTTCATCAAGTGATATCAGAGCCAGAGTTCTTGAGTGTGTAAACAGATCACCGACTATAAGGTAGTTTGCACCGGGACCGTGGTTAGGGTTTCTGCGCGCATCGCGAAAATGCCTCCATGAAGAGAACGTGGTGGAAGGGCTGGTACTGTGACACTTGAGGTTAGAGAGCTGCAGAGACAAGTGCGAGCATTGCAAGAAGAGATTCATAGAGGAATGAATCTTAATGTCAGAGATGAAAGCGAGGATGAAGCTGAAGAAAAATATCAAGAAGGAGAAGTCAAAATTGTGAACCAGGAGGAAGAAAGACTTTTTCGGGCGATTTCTAAGATTGGGAAAAGACCTAAGATTGAGGTTCCTACATTTTCTGGAAATCTTAACCCAGAAAAATTGATCAACTGGATCAATGAATGTGAGGAATATTTTGAGTATGAAGATGTTGAGGATCCTGATAGGGTCAAATTTGTGAAGGCTAGACTGAAAGGTCATGCGAAGATATGGTGGCAAGAGATTCAGTTAGAGTGAAATAGAAGGGGAAAGGAGAAAATCACGAGATGGGATCGGATGGTGGATAAATTGAAGCGATAGTTCATTCCTGTTGATTATGAGCTTGACCTACTGAAGAAAATGCAAAGTTTGAAGCAAGCAGGAAGATCTGTTCAAGAGTATAAAGAGGAGTTCTATCGACTTCTCATGAGAACAGGCCATGTAGAAGCTGATAAAGAGAAACTTGCCCGATACCTTAATGGGTTAAGGCCAAGCATTTAGGAGGAGCTGAATCTGGTTCAAATGAACAGTATTGAAGAGGCATACCAGTTTGCTCTAAAAGTAGAGGAAAAGCTAAATAAGAAGTTTGAGAGCAGACAAAATGGAAGAGGTCGCGGTGGACGATCTAGTGGATGGTCATATGGTGGCCGAAATGAAGATCTGAAAAAGAAGGATGAGGCCAGTAGTAGTCAGAATCAGTGACGAAATAATTCCAATCACTTTCAAGATCAGAATAATAGAGATTAGAGAGGAAGAGGAAGAGGACAAGGATCTGGAAGAGGTGGCTTTCGTGGAACATATTTTCACTGTGGAGAAGAAGGTCATAGGGCATTTGAATGTCCTCAGCGCCAAGGTAGAACAGACAGGAGAAATGAAGGCTAGGCCAGAGTTGCACATGTCGATGAAGATGCTAGATCATCAAATTCTGAAGATGCTGAAAGAGGAGAAATGCTAATTAATAGAACAGTCTTGCTGAGTGGTGAGAATGAACCTGAACAAAGGAGGAGTCTGTTTCGCACTAGATGCAAGTGTGAGGGTAAATGTTGTGATGTGATTATCGATAGTGGAAGAACTGACAATTTGGTGTCAGAAGAGATGGTGACAAAGTTGAAGCTCAAGAGACAAAAACACCCACCTCCATATGGGATTGCTTTGGTGCAGGATGACCACAAGATCATGGTCAGTGAACAGTGCTTGGTAAAGTTCAAGATCGGTGGGTACCAAAATGAGGTACTATGCGATATCATCTCTATGAATGCATGTCATATGTTGTTGGTTAGACCGTGGCAGTTTGACAAATATGTTGTACATGATGGTCGTCTGAATACCTATTCCCTTACAAAGGATGGAGTGCGACATAAGCTAAAACTAGTGAAGGAGATTGAAAAAAGGTATGTGGTAATGCAAGGATAACTTTTGTTGAGGGAAGAAATTTCCTAGATGGTATGAGGTATGAGCATGCATGTTTTGCTTTAATTCCAAAAGTTGGTAAAGAGGAAGTAGAAGAAGTTCCTGTAGAAGTTGCAGATTTATTGAATGAGTTTCAAGATATTGTATCTGATAATGTGCCTGATGGATTACCACTAGTCAGGAAGATCAGTCATTAGATGGACTTGATCCCAGGAGTGAGTTTACCGAATAAGGCACCACACATAATGACACCAGCAGAAAGTGAAGAGTTGAACAGACAAGTACACGAGTTGTTACAGAAGGGATTGATTCGGGAGAGCCTGAGTCCATGTGCTATACCAGTAGTATTAGCACCAAAGAAGAATGGAGAATGGAGGATGTGTACAGATTCCAGAGTAATAAACAAGATCACAATCAAGTATAGGTTTCCATTGCCACGAATGAATGATATTATTGATTGTTTGAGTGGAGCTGTGTATTACTCAAAGATAGATCTGAAGAGTGGATATCACCAGATTCAGATCAGAGAAGGAGATGAATGGAAGACTTCCTTCAAGACAAAAGAAGGACTGTACGAGTGGTTAGTCATGCCTTTTGGGCTAACTAATGCACCGAGCACTTTCGTGCGGCTCATGAACAAGGTTCTAAAAGAATTTTTGGGTAAGTTTGTCATTGTTTACCTAGATGATATTTTGATCTTTAGTAAGACATTGGATGAGCATATGATGCATATTCATATGGTATTTGAGAAGTTGAGAGAAAAGAAATTGTTGATTAATTTGAAGAAGTGCAGTTTTGTGAAGAAAGAGTTGGTGTATTTGGAGTTTGTAGTTTCAGGAGAAGGTCTAAAAATGGACCTAGAGAAGGTACAGGCTATCCTTAAATGGCCTACTCCAAGGAGTGCTACTGAGGTAAGATCTTTTCATGGTTTGGCTAGCTTTTACATAAAGTTTATTAAAAAATTTAGCAGTATTTGTGGACCCTTGACTGAAACAATGAGAATGGATAGAAAAGAGTTTAAGTGGACTAATGGGGCAAAAAAGAGTTTTCAATTATTGAAACAAAAAGTTACAGAACAACCAATTTTAGCACTTCCAGATTTTAATAAGGTGTTTCAAGTAGATTGTGATGCTAGTGGTACTGCAATAGGAGCTGTTATGAGCCAAGAAGGTAAACTTGTTGCTTATTTCAGTAAGAAATTAAATGATGCCAAGAGAAAATATTCTATTTATGATCAGAAATTTTATGCTATAGTTTAGGCATTGAAAAAGTGGATGCACTATCTGCTTCCTAAGGAGTTTGTTTTGTATACTGATCATCAAGCTTTGCAATATTTGAATAGTCAAGGAAAATTGAATCAAAGGCATTTGAAATGGGTTGAATTTTTGCAGAGTTATACATTTATTTTGAAACATAAGAGTGGAAAGTCTAATCGGGTTATAGATGCTCTTAGTAGAAGGCAACTATTGCTGACAGAAATGAAGATTGAAGTGGTTGGGTTCAAGGAACTCAAGAATTTGTATCCAGAGGATCTTGATTTTGGTGAAGCTTGGAAAGCTTGTACGGAACCTGTTACTCTAGACAGGATGAAATGGTTGGATTTCATCATCCAAGATGATATGCTATTCAGAGGGAGTCAGTTGTGCATTCCACAAAGCTCTATGAGGGAGAATCTCATCAAGGAGAAGCATAGTTGAGGATTGGCTGGACATTTTGGTCGTGATAAAACCCTTGCTTTGGTTGGTGAGAATTATTATTGGCCACAATTGTAGCAAGATGTGAAGAAGTTTGTACAGAGTTGCAGAGTATGTTAGATGACGAAAGGAGTGAAGCAGAATACAGGGTTGTATCAGCCATTACCTATACCAAAGAAGCCTTGGGAGGATATCAGTATGGACTTTGTTCTTGGTTTACCGAAGACTCAGCGGGGACATGATTCAATTTTTGTGATAGTTGATAGATTTTTGAAGATGACACATTTCATTCCTTGCAAGAAGACTAATGATGCTATTCATGTAGCTGAATTATTTTTTAGAGAAGTAGTGAGACTTCATGGTTTTCCAAAGACCATAGTTTCAGATCGGGACACTAAGTTTGTTGGATATTTCTGGCATACATTGTGGAAGAAGTTAAAGACAGATTTGAAGTTCAGTTCATCACATCATCCATAGACTGATGGACAGACAGAGGTGGTGAATAGAAGTTTGGGAAATTTGCTGAGATGTTTGGTTGGAGATAAGCCAACAGGATGGGATTTGATTTTACCTCAAGCAGAATTTGCATACAATAATTTTGTCAATAGGAGCACTGGTAAATCACCATTCCAGATTGTATATGGAAGTAGTCCAAGAAATGCATCTGAATTGAGAAAGATAGATAAAGGAGAAATAAGTAGTGCTGAAGCTGAAAATTTTACAGAACATTTGAAGAACATCCATGAGGAGGTGAGGAAGCATATTACCAAGATGAATACGCAGTATAAGAATAAGGCAGATGAGAAAAGGAGGCATAAAGAATTTTAGGTTGGGGATGAAATCATGGTTCATTTGCGGAAGGAGCGATTTCTAGTTGGTACATATAACAAGCTGAAAATGAAGAAGTTTGGACCATGTAAGATATTGAAGAAGCGTGATTCAGGAAATACATATGAGGTAGAATTGCCTAGTGAGCTAAATATTTCACTGGTGTTTAACATTTTAGATTTGACAGAGTATCATGAAGGAGGTGTTGAAGATGAGGTTGTAGCAGCACAGTGGATTATTCCAGCAACCAGTTCAGATATCAAGGAGATTGAAGACATACTGGACAGGTGTGTTGGCAGAAGCACAAGGAGTAGGACATATGAAGAATATCTGGTCAAGTGGAAAGGATGACCTGTTGAAGATTTATCATGGCTGACAAAGGAGGAGGTTAGCCATCTTGATTTTCCTCTACACACCTGAGTCATGACAGGGTCACTTCTCAAATTACCCTAGGTGTAAGAGCAATCTTGCATCACCCAAAAAAAAATATTTCTATTTTTATATTCATTAAGGGCTATTTTGTGCAGAGCTGCTATTTATGGAAAGTTACTATTTTTGGTAATTTTTGTATGTGCTCAGAATGATTTGATTACTTTATTGGAGGTTCATTATGGTCATATAAGTCTGCCAGTAAAGTTTCATTGCCAGATCAAGTGTATATTGCAAGATATTGAAGATTTTTGGTATTGGCAGCGGGGTACAGAAACTTTGAACTCAGTTTTGAAGGCTTTAGAGGCCCTAGATGAGGTCAAAAATTTGGGTGATAGGCACTTGGGTGGGTCATGCCTGTAGAGCGCTTCGTGGCGTTTCTAAGAAGGGGTTATAATAGTTGATCGGGTCAACTGGTGATGACTTATGGTCTTCGGAAGTTGGGCCACCTGAAATGGCAGAAAATAATTTTCTTCAAAATTTCTGTTTGGGTTTCAAAGGTTATCTTGAGCCGATAATGATGTAATAAAATGTAAAATAAAATAATTCTAAGTTTGGTAGGCCTTATTGGCTAAAATTCTAGAACCTTCCCAGGCGGTGGAAAATTGCCTATATAAGGAAGGCTGTATTATTGTCTTAGGTAGTTCAGAATAGTTCTGGGTAGTAGATCTGGGTATTGATTCGAGGCTTTGTCATACAAAATATTGTAAGGAATGCCCATGTTCCTTTGCATATTGTAATTCTGAAAGTTTGTAATTCCACATTTGTGGAGATAATAAGAAGCCAATTTTTTGTTCTTGCATATTATTGTTGTTGTTTCTCTATTTCTGTTATGTGTTTATGGTATTAAGGGGAGCACCCTTCATCAAGTGGTATCAGAGCAGGAGTTCTTGAGTCTGTAAATAGATCACCGACTGTGAGGCAGTTTGCACCAGGACCGTGGTTAGAGTTTCAGCGCGCATCGAGAAAATGCCTTCACAAAGAGAACATGGCGGAAGAGCTGATGCTGTGACACCTGAGGTTAGAGAGCTGCAGAGACAAGTGCGAGCATTGCAAGAAGAGATTCCCAGAGGAATGAATCTTAATATTAGAGATGAAAGCGAGGATGAAGCTAAAGAAGAATATCAAGAAGGAGAAGTCGAAATTATGAACCAGGAGGAAGAAAGAATTTTTCGGGCCATTTCTAAGATTGGGAAAAGACCTAAAATTGAGGTTTCTACATTTTCTAAAAATCTTAACCCAGAAGAATTGATCAACTGGATCAATGAATGTGAGGAATATTTTGAGTATGAAGATGTTGAGGATCCTGATAGGGTAAAATTTGTGAAGACCAGACTGAAAGGTCATGCGAAGATATGGTGGCAAGAGATTCAGTTGTAGCGAAATAGAAAGAGAAAGGAGAAAATAATGAGATGGGATCAGATGGTGGATAAATTGAAGTGACAGTTCATTCCTATTGATTATGAGCTTGAACTACTGAAGAAAATGCAGAGTTTGAAGCAAGTAGGAATATCTGTTCAGGAGTATACAGAGGAGTTCTATCGACTTCTCATCAGAATAGGCCATGTAGAAGCTGATAAAGAGAAAGTTTCCCGATACCTTAATGGGTTAAGGCCAAGCATTCAGGAGGAGCTGAATCTAGTTTGAATGAATAATATTGAAGAGGCATACTAGTTTTCCCTAAAAATAGAGGAAAAGCTAAACAAGAAGTTCGAGAGCAGACAAAATGGAAGAGGTTGTGGTGGATGATTTGGTGGACAATCATATGGTGGCTGAAATGAAGATTTGAAAAAGAAGGATGAGGCCAGTAGCAGTTAAAATCAGTGAAGAAATAATTCCAATCACTTTCAGGATCAGAATAATAGAGATCAGAGAGGAAGAGGAAGAGGACAAGGATCTGGAAGAGGTGGCTTTCGTGGAACATGTTTTCACTGTGGAGAAGAAGGTCATAGGGCATTTGAATTTCCTCAGTGCCAAGGCAGAACAGATAGGAGAAATGAAAGCCAGGCTAGAGTTGCACATGTCGATGAAGATGCTAGATCATCAAATTCTGAAGATGCTGAAAGAGGAGAAACGCTAATTAACAGAAGAGTCTTGCTGAGTGGTGAGAATGAACCTGAACAAAAGAGGAGCTTGTTTCACACTAGATGCAAGTGTGAGGGTAAATGTTGTGATGTTATTATTGATAGTGGAAGCACTGACAATTTAGTGTCAGAAGAGATGGTGACAAAGTTGAAGCTCAAGAGACAAAAACACCCACATCCATATCGAATTGCTTGGGTGTAGGATGACCACAAGGTCATGGTCA
Organism: Chamaecyparis obtusa; assembly: GCA_027943335.1. NCBI lineage: Eukaryota > Viridiplantae > Streptophyta > Pinopsida > Cupressales > Cupressaceae > Chamaecyparis > Chamaecyparis obtusa. Next base: position 22,594 of record BSBK01010798.1, on the reverse strand, counting down.
GTTAACAGTGCCTGGTAAAGTTCAAGATCGGTGGGTACCAAGATGAGGTACTATGCGATATCATCTCTATGGATGCATGTCATATGTTGTTGGGTAGACCGTCGTAGTTTGACAAATGTGCTGTACATGATGGTCATGCGATTACCTATTTCCTGACAAAGGATGAAGTACGACATAAGCCGAAACCATTGAAGGAGATTGAAGAAAAGGTATGCGGTAATGCAAGGATAACGTTTGTTGATGGAAAAAAAATTTTAGATGGTATGAGGCATGAGCATGCATGTTTTTCTTTAATTCCAAAAGCTGGTAAAGAGGAAGTAGAAGACGTTCCTGTAGAAGTTGTAGATTTGTTGAATGAGTTTCAGGATATTGTATCCGATAACCTGCATGATGGATTACCACCAGTCAGGAAGATCAGTCATCAGATGGACTTGATCCCAGGAGTGAGCTTTCTGAATAAGGCAGCACACAGAATGACACCAGTAAAAAGTGAAGAGTTGAATAGACAAGTACATGAGTTGTTACAGAAGGGATTGATTCAGGAGAGCCTGAGTCCATGTGCTGTACTAGCAGTATTAGCACCAAAGAAGAATGGAGAATGGAGGACGTGTACAGATTCCAGAGCAATAAACAAGATCACAATCAAGTATAGGTTTCTATTGCCGTGAATGGATGATATTATGGATTGTTTGAGTGGAGCTGTGTATTTCTCAATGATAGATCTGAAGAGTGGATGTCACCAGATTTAGATCAGAGAAGGAGATGAATGGAAGACTACCTTCAAGAGAAAAGGACTATATGAGTGGTTAGTCATGCCTTTTGGGCTAACCAATGTACCGAGCACTTTCATGCGGCTCATGAATGAGGTTCTGAAAGAATTTCTGGTTAAGTTTGTCATTGTTTACCTAGAATGATATTTTGATCTTTAGTAAGACATTGGATGAGCATATGATGCATATTCATATGGTATTTGAGAAGTTGAGAGAAGAGAAATTGTTGATTAATTTGATGAAGTGCAGTTTTGTGAAGAAAGAGTTGGTGTATTTGGGGTTTGTAGTTTCAGGAGAAGGTCTAAAAATAGACCCAGAGAAGGTACAGGCTATCCTTGAATGGGCTACTCCAAGGAGTGCTACTGAGGTAAGATCTTTTCATGGTTTGGCTAGCTTTTATAGAAAGTTTATCAGAAATTTTAGCAGTATTTGTGGACCCTTGACTGAAATAATGAGATGGGATAGAAAAGAGTTTAAGTGGACTAATGGGGCAGAAAATAGTTTTCAATTGTTGAAACAAAAAGTTACAGAACAACCAGTTTTAGCACTTCCAAATTTTCATAAGGTGTTTCAAGTAGATTGTGATGCTAGTGGTACTGCAATAGGAGCTGTTATGAGCCAAGAAGGTAAACCTGTTGCTTATTTCAGTGAGAAATTAAATGATGCCAAGAGAAAATATTCTGTTTATGCTCAAGAATTTTATGCTATAGTTCAAGCATTGAAAAAGTGGAGGCACTATCTACTTCCTAAGGAGTTTGTTTTGTATACTGATCATCTAGCTTTGCAATATTTGAATAGTCAAGGAAAATTGAATCAAATGCATTTGAAATGGGTTGAGTTTTTGCAGAGTTACACATTTATTTTGAAACACAAGAGTGGAAAGTCTAATAGGGCTGCAGATGCTCTTAGTAGAAGGCAACTATTGCTGACAGAAATATAGATTGAAGTGGTTGGGTTCAAGGAACTCAAGAATTTGTATCCAGAGGATCCTGATTTTGGTGAAGTTTGGAAAGCTTGTACGGAACCTGTTACTCTAGACAGGATGAAATGGTTGGATTTCATCATCCAGGATGATATGCTATTCAGAGGGAGTCAGTTGTGCATTCCATGAAGTTCTATGAGGGAGAATCTCATCAAGGAGAAGCATAGTGGAGGATTGGCTGGATATTTTGGTCATGATAAAACTCTTGCTTTAGTTGGTGAGAATTATTATTGGCCACAATTGTAGCAAGATGTGAAGAAGTTTGTACAGAGTTGTAGAGTATGTCAGATGGTGAAAGGAGTGAAGCAGAATACAGGGTTGTATCAGCCATTACCTATACCAGAGAAGCCTTGGGAGGATATCAGTATGGACTTTGTTCTTGGTTTACGGAGGACTCAGTGGGGACACGATTCAATTTTTGTGGTAGTTGATAGATTTTTGAAGATGACACATTTCATTCCCTATAAGAAGACTAATGATATTGTTCATGTAGCTGAATTATTTTTTAGAGAAGTAGTGAGACTTCATATTTTGCGAAAGACCATAGTTCCAAATCGGGACACTAAGTTTGTTGGATATTTCTGGTGTACATTGTGGAAGAAGTTAAAGATAGATTTGAAGTTTAGTTCATCACATCATCCACAGATTGATGGACAAATAGAGGTGGTGAATAGAAGTTTGGGAAATTTGCTGAGATGTTTGGTTGGAGATAAGCCAACAGGATGGGATTTGATTTTACCACAGGTAGAATTTGCATACAATAATTCTGTCAATAAGAGCACTGGTAAATCACCATTCCAGATTGTATATGGAAGTAGTCCAAGAAATGCATCTGAATTGAGAAAGATAGATAACAGAGAAATAAGTAGTGCTGAGGCTGATGATTTTGCAAAACATTTGAAGAACATCCATTAGGAGGTGAGGAAGTATATTACCAAGATGAATGTGTAGTATAAGGCTAAGGCAGATGAGAAAAGGAGGCATAAGGAATTTTAGGTTGGGGATGAAGTCATGGTTCATTTGTAGAAGGAGCGATTTCCAGTTGGTACATATAACAAGCTAAAAATGAAGAAGTTTGGACCATGTAAGATATTGAAGAAGCATGATTTAGGAAATGCATATGAGGTAGAATTGCCTAGTGAGCTGAATATTTCACTGGTGTTTAACATTTCAAATTTGATAGAGTATCATAAAGGAGGTGTTGAAGATGAGGTTGCAGCAGCACAGTGGAGTATTCCAGCAACCAGTTCAGATATCAAGGAGATTGAAGATATACTAGATAGTCATGTTGGTAGAAGCACAAGGAACAAGACATATGAAAAATATCTAGTCAAGTGGAAAGGATGACCTGTTGAAGATTCATCATGGCTGACAAAGGAGGAGGTTAGCCGTCTTGGTTTTCCTCTGCACACTTGAGTCGTGACAGGGTCACTTCTCAAATTACCCTAGGTGTCTAATGCAGGAGCATCCTGGGTGTAAGAGCAATCTTGCATCACCCAAAAAAAATATTTCTATTTTTATATTCATTAAGGGCTATTTTGTGCAGAGCTGCTATTTATGGAAAGTTACTATTTTTGGTAATTTTCATATGTGCTCAGAATGATCTGATTACTTTCTTGGAGGTTCATTATGGTCATATAAGTCTGCCAGTAAAGTTTCATTGCCAGATCAAGTGTATATTGGAAGATATTGAAGATTTTCGGTATTGGCAGCAGGGTACAGAAACTTTGAATTTAGTTTTGAAGGCTTTAGAGGCCCTGGATGAGGTCAAAAATTTAGGTTATGGGCACTTGTGTGGGGCAACCCTATAGAGCACTTCGTGGCATTTCTGAAATGGGGTTATAATAGCTGATCGGGTCAACTGGTGATGAGTTATGGTCTTCGAACGTTGGGCCACCTGAAATGGCAGAAAATAATTTTTTTTGAAATTTATGTTCGGGTTTCAAAGGTTATCTTGAGCCGACTATGATGTAATAAAATGTAAAATAAAATAATTCTAAGTTTGGTCAGCATTATTGGCTAAAATTTTGGAACCTTCCTAGGCGGTGGAAAATTGCCTATATAAGGAAGGCTGTATATAGGAAGGCTGTATTATTGTCTTAGGCAGTTCAGAATAGTTCTGGGTAGTAGATCTGGGTATTGATTCGAGGCTTTGCTTATACAATATTGTAAGGAATGCCCATGTGGCTTTGCATATTGTAATTCTGAAAGTTTGTAATTCCACATTTGTGGAGATAATAAGAATCCAATTTTCTATTCTTGCATATTATTGTTGTTATTTCTCTATTTCTGTTATATGTTTGTGGTATTAAGGGGAGCACCCTTCATCAAGTGGTATCAGAGTAGGAGTTCTTGAGTGTGTAAACAGATCACCGACTGTGAGGTAGTTTTCACCAGGACCGTGGTTAGGGTTTCAGCGCGCATCTTGAAAATGCCTCCACGAAGAGAACATGGCGGAAGAGCTGGTGCTGTGACACCTAAGGTTAGAGAGCTGCAGAGACAAGTGTGAGCATTGCAAGAAGAGATTCGTAGAGGAATGAATCTTAATGTCAGAGATGAAAGCGAGGATGAAGCTAAAGAAGAATATCAAGAAGGAGAAGTCAAAATTGTGAACCAGGAGGAAGAAAGACTTTTTTCGGCCATTTCTAAGATTGGGAAAAGACCTAAGATTGAGGTTCCTACATTTTTTGGAAATCTTAACCCAAAAGAATCGATCGACTGGATCAATAAATGTGAGGAATATTTTGAGTATGAAAATGTTGAGGATCCTAATAGGGTCAAATTTGTGAAGGCTAGACTGAAAGGTCATGCGAAGATATGGTGGCAAGAGATTCAGTTGGAGCGAAATAGAAGGGGAAACAAGAAAATCACGAGATGGGATCGGATGGTGGATAAATTGAAGTGACAGTTCATTCATGTTGATCATGAGCTTGACCTACTAAAGAAAATGTAGAGTTTGAAGCAAGCAGGAAGATCTATTCAGGAGTATACAGAGGAGTTCTATCGACTTCTCATCAGAATAGGGCATGCAGAAGCTGATAAAGAGAAAGTTTCCTGATACCTTAATGGGTTAAGGCCAAGCATTCAGGAGGAGCTGAATCTAGTTTGAATGAACAGTATTGAAGAGGCATACCAGTTTACCCTAAAAGTAGAGGAAAATCTAAACAAGAAGTTTGAGAGCAGACTAAACGGAAGAGGTCACGGTGGACGATCTGGTGGATGGTCATATGGTGGCTGAAATAAAGATTTGAAAAAGAAGGATGAGACCAGTAGCAGTCAGAATCAGTGAGGAAATAATTCCAATCACTTTCAGGATCAGAATAATAGAGATCAGAGAGGAAGAGGAAGAGGACAAAGATCTGGAAGAGGTGGCTTCCATGGAACATGTTTTCACTGTGGAGAAGAAGGTCATAGGGCATTTGATGGTCTTCAGCACCAAGGAAGAACAGACAGGTGAAATGAAGGCCAGGCCAGAGTTGCACATGTTGATGAAGATGCTAGATCATCAAATTTTTAAGATGTTGAAAGAGGAGAAATGCTAATTAACAGAAGAGTCTTGTTGAGTGGTGAGAATGAACCTGAACAAAGGAGGAGCCTGTTTCGCACTAGATGCAAGTGTAAGGGTAAATGTTGTGATGTGATTATCGATAGTGGAAGCACTGAAAATTTGGTGTCAGAAGAGATGGTGACAAAGTTGAAGCTCAAGAGACAAAAACACCCACATCCATATCGGATTGCTTAGGTGCAGGATGACCATAAGGTCATGGTCAGTGAACAGTGCCTAGTAAAGTTCAAAATCAGTGGGTACCAAGATGAGGTACTATGTGATATCATCTCTATGGATGCATGTCATATGTTTTTGGGTAGACCGTGGCAGTTTGACAAATGTGCTGTACACAATCGTCCTGCGAATACCTATTCCCTGACAAAGGATGAAGTGCGACCTAAGCTAAAACCATTGAAGGAGACTGAAGAAAAGGTATGTGGTAATGCAAGGATAAATTTTTTTGATAGAATAAATTTCCTAGATGGTATGAGGCATGAACATGCATGTTTTGCTTTAATTTCAAAAGCTGGTAAAGAGGAAGTAGAAGATGTTCCTGTAGAAGTTGCAAATTTGTTGAATGAGTTTCAGGATATTGTATCCCATAACATGCCTGATGGATTACCACCAGTCAGGAAGATCAGTCATCAGATGGACTTGATCCCAGGAGCAAGTTTGCCGAATAAGGCAGCACACAGAATGACACCAGCAGAAAGTGAAGAGTTGAACAGACAAGTACATGAGTTGTTATAGAAGGGATTGATTCAGGAGAGCCTGAGTCCATGTGCTGTACCAGTAGTATTAGCACCAAAGAAGAATGGAGAATGGAGGATGTGTACAGATTCCAGAGCAATAAATAAGATCACAATCAAGTATAGGTTTCCATTGCCACGAATGTATGATATTATGGATTGTTTGAGTGGAGCTGTGTATTTCTCAAAGATAGATCTGAAGAGTGGATATCACCAGATTCAGATCAGAGAAGGAGATGAATGGAAGACTTCCTTCAAGATAAAGGAAGGACTGTATGAGTGTTTAGTCATGCCTTTTGGGCTAACAAATGCACCGAGCACTTTCATGCGGCTCATGAACGAGGTTCTGAAAGAATTTTTGGGTAAGTTTGTCATTGTTTACCTAGATGATATTTTGATCTTTAGTAAGACATTGGATGAGCATATAATGTATATTCGTATGGTATTTGAGAAGTTGAGAGAATAGAAATTGTTGATTAATTTGAAGAAGTGCAGTTTTGTGAAGAAAGAGTTGGTGTATTTGAGGTTTTTAGTTTCAGGAGAAGGTCTAAAAATGGACCCAGAGAATGTACAGGCTACCCTTGAATGGCCTACTCCAAGGAGTGCTACTGAGGTAAGATATTTTCATGGTTTGGCTAGCTTTTACAGAAAGTTTATCAGAAATTTTAGCAGTATTTGTGGACCCTTGACTGAAACAATGAGAGGGGATAGAAAAGAGTTTAAGTGGACTAATGGGTCAGAAAAGAGTTTTCAATTGTTGAAACAAAAAGTTACAGAACAACCAGTTTTAGCACTTCCAGATTTTAATAAGGTGTTTCAAGTAGATTGTGATGCTAGTGGTACTACAATAGGAGCTGTTATGAGCCAAGAAGGTAAACCTGTTGCTTATTTTAGTGAGAAATTAAATGATGCCAAGAGAAAATATTATGTTTATGATCAGGAATTTTATGCTATAGTTTAGGCATTGAAAAAGTGGAGGCACTATCTGCTTCCTAAGGAGTTTGTTTTGTTTATTGATCATCAAGCTTTGCAATATTTGAATAGTCAAAGAAAATTGAATCAAAGGCATTTGAAATAGGTTGAGTTTTTGCAGAGTTATACATTTGTTTTGAAACACAAGAGTAGAAAGTCTAATAGGGTTGCAGATGCTCTTAGCAGAAGGCAACTATTGCTGACAGAAATACAGATTGAAGTGGTTGGGTTCAAGAAAATCAAGAATTTGTATCCAGAGGATCCTGATTTTGGTGAAGCTTGGAAAGCTTGTACAGAAACTGTTACTCTAGACAGGATGAAATGGTTGGATTTCATCATCCAGGATGATATGCTATTCAGAGGGAGTCAGTTGTGCATTCCACGAAGTTCTATGAGGGAGAATCTCATCAAGGAGAAGCATAGTGGAGGATTGGCTGGACATTTTGGTCATGATAAAACCCTTGCTTTGGTTGGTGAGAATTATTATTGGCCACAATTGCAGCAAGATGTGAAGAAGTTTGTACAGAGTTGCAGAGTATGTCAGATGGTGAAAGGAGTGAAGCAGAATACAAGGTTGTATCAGCCATTACCTATACCAGAGAAGCCTTGGGAGGATATCAGTATGGACTTTGTTCTTGGTTTCTCAAAGACTCAATGGGGACACGATTCAATTTTTGTGGTAGTTGACAGATTTTCAAAGATGGCACATTTCATTCCCTGCAAGAAGACTAATGATGCTGTTCATGTAGCCGAATTGTTTTTCAGAGAAGTAGTGAGACTTCATGGTTTGCTAAAGACCATAGTTTCAGATCGGGACACTAAGTTTGTTGGATATTTCTAGCGTACATTGTGGAAGAAGTTAAAGATAGATTTGAAGTTTAGTTCATCACATCATCCACATTCTGATGGACAGACAGAGGTGGTGAATAGACGTTTGGGAAATTTGCTAAGATGGTTGGTTGGGGATAAGCCAACAGGATGGGATTTGATTTTACCATAGGCATAATTTGCATACAATAATTGTATCAATAGGAGCATTGATAAATCACCATTCTAAATTGTATATGGAAGTAGTCCAAGAAATGCATCTGAATTGAGAAAGATAGATAAAGGAGAAATAAGTAGTGCTGAGGCTGAGGATTTTGTAGAACATTTGAAGAACATCCATGAGGAGGTGAGGGAGCATATTACCGAGATGAATGCCCAGTATAAGGCTAAGGCAGATGAGTACAGAGTATCATGAGGTAGAATTACCTAGTGAGCTGAATATTTCACCGGTGTTTAACATTTCAGATTTGACAGAGTATCATGAAGGAGGTATTGAAGATGAGGTTGTAGTAGCACAGTGGAGTATTCCAGCAACCAGTTCAGATATCAAGGAGATTGAAGACATACTGGACAGTCATGTTGGCAGAAGCACAAGGAACAAGACATATGAAGAATATCTGGTCAAGTGGAAAGGATGACCTGTTGAAGATTCATCATGGCTGACAAAGGAGGAGGTTAGCCGTCTTGGTTTTCCTCTGCACACCTGAGTCGTGACAGGGTCACTTCTCAAATTACCCTGGGTGTCTGATGCAGGAGCATCCTAGGTGTAAGAGCAATCTTGCATCACCCAAAAAAAAATATATCTATTTTTATATTCATTAAGGGCTATTTTGTGCAGAGCTGCTATTTATGGAAAGTTACTATTTTTGGTAATTTTTTTATGTGCTCAGAATGATCTGATTACTTTCTTGGAGGTTCATTATGGTCATATAAGTCTGCCAGTAAAGTTTCATTGCCAGATCAAGTGTATATTTGAAGATATTGAAGATTTTTGGTATTGGCAGCAGGGTACAGAAACTTTGATCTTAGTTTTGAAGGCTTTAGAGGCCCCGGATGAGGTCAAAAATTTGGGTGATGGGCGCTTGCACAGGTCAAGCCTGTAGAGCGCTTCGTGACATTTCTGAAATGGGGTTATAATAGCCGATCGGGTCAACTAGTGATGACTTATGGTCTTCGGAAGTTGGGCCACCTGAAATGGCATAAAATAATTTTCTTCAAAATTTTTGTTCGAGTTTCAAAGGTTATCTTGAGCCGACTATGATGTAATAAAATGTAAAATAAAATAATTCTAAGTTTGGTTGGCCTTATTGGCTAAAATTCAAGAACCTTCCCAGGCGGTGGAAAATTGCCTATATAAGAAAGGCTGTATTATTGTCTTAGGCAGTTCAGAATAGTTCTGGGTAGTAGATCTGGGTATTGATTCGAGGCTTTGTCCTATAGAATATTGTAAGGAATGCCCATGTGGCTTTGCATATTGTAATTCTAAAAGTTTGTAATTCCACATTTGTGGAGATAATAAGAAGCCAATTTTCTGTTCTTGCATATTATTGTTGTTGTTTCTCTATTTTTGTTATGTGTTCGTGGTATTAAGGGGAGCACCCTTCATCAGGTCGCATGATCGCATGGTAGAAAAGTCTGACATGCGCCTATGCGATAGCCAATGAGAACATGCCATCTATCCCCCTTCTTACACCAGCCCCACTTCACCGAAGCAATGCCAGAACAGACAAAATCGATGGTAGGCGCATGATCACATGCGGAAAAAATATTCCATGCGATCACACGCTGACCGTTGATCTCCTCCCTCTGGCCCCACATCATTGCACTTGCACACTTAAGACAAAGAGCAAGGAGAGCTGGCAGAAAAGAAGATACGCAAGGTCGAAAACACACAGGGTTTTCAACATGACACAAAGGTAAAAAAGGAATCCAAAAACATCGAGGGTTTTTATGTATGTCAAAAAGGTAAAAAATAATGTGGATTTTTGAAAACACTATGGGTTTTTGACACTGTGGCAGATTTTTGAAAATGCTTCCCGCGGACCTTAGAATTTGAAAACCTTTCTTGGCTTTGCGGTTAAGAGGATGCAGTCTGGGTTGGAGTAGGGTTGCACACTAAAGAGGACGGGGCCAAAAGCATACAACAAGAAACACACATGGATCATCTTTGCAAGTTAAAACTGAGACTGCAAGCTGGGTAGAGACCACAAAACCAAGACTGGAAGGAAAAAAGGCCATTTTCCTGGGATTTTGCAATGACTGGAAAAATGGCCTAACACAGTTGATGCCATGTTACAATTTAATTTATAAATTCTTGAAATCAAGATACAATCAACTCTACTTTTAGGTGAAATATTAGCCCTTTAATGTTATTCCTAGACCTTATAATCCTATATTTTTTTAGTAACACAAGAAGATAGAATTAGTAGAAGTTAAGAAGAGACATCTATCAGGCCTCATAGTCATATTATAGAAAACTATAAAGAAGGTCGCATCCATAATTTTGTGTTCAATTTTTTAAAAAATAATCTTTTAATCCACCATGCATGTTTTTTGTTTCAATCATCCAAGATAAAAATATTGAAAAAGTTACATTTTCAGCTTAGGAATTATCTATCAATTTTTTTAGTTAATTTAATTGTTACAATGTCACAAACTAAATATATGCAAAGATAAATAATTACAAGTCATAGGATAAACACAAAAAAATGTTTTTGATTAAGTAAAATAGGTTTTACAGTGATCCTGAAACCCACATCAATATTTGATCGAAAGAAAGGCATGAAAACCAAGCAGTGAAAAGAAATTCAAAGAAGCTAGGAACAATCCACTACAAGGCCGAACAAGAAAAAACAAAGTAAATCAAAGCAACACCAAAAATACGAGCACCATAACATGTTATGCCAAGCTCCTGAGCATGACAAAACACAAAAAAATATTTCTAGAGATAGACAATGCCAATTAATATAATTGTATTAATGTTAAATGAATTTTTATTTAATTTGGATTTAATTAAAAAAAATTCCCTTCTCTAAATAATAAAATATAATAGCATTCATCAAAGTAATTTGTAGTTTATGTTATATTTATTGTAATCTAGTAACATCCATGTCTTATACATTCAAATGATAAAATGAATAAAAAATTATAGTACAAAATATAAAGTATTTAAGAATCGATAATGATTCTAATGTTTAGTATTCTTCATGTTTCATGTCACTCATCCAACCTTCACTAATAGTTTGTTTATTTGAAGAATTAATATTTCATTCTAAGAAACAATATGTGTCATCGCATTACAATTAATGTTCAATGATACCTAAGGTAAAATAATCTCATTTGCTTGAGCTAAGTAAAAATCATTTATAATAGAACAATAATAAATTTTATATTATATTATTACAAATACAATTAACTTGAGAGACCATGGTTCTAAAGTTAAGTGATTGAAATCATAAAAGGGCTTGACTGTAAACTATAAACTATGAATTGTATTTTTTTTTAAATAAATATGTTCCTAAAAAATATATGACTATGAGAATGCTGAAATAGAAAATTTTAACAAATATTTTTTAATTTTCTTGCCATATATGAATTTTACTGATGCTTAAATAAATTTATTAAGGTGTTGAGGAATTTGTATGTTGGATCACTAATGAGACTATTGATTTGAGCACACATATGCGTATCTAATTTGATGTGTAAATCTGATCCATTACTTCAAATTTCAATTTATATTAAATTAAGAATAAAAATGATATATATTATTGAAGTGGAAGAGAAGAAAAATTAAATAGACCCCTCAAAAATAACAACTCTTCACATATTTTATATAAATTATATTTCAAATATATAACACATAATTATTTTATTTTTATTGCTTAATGAAATAAATAACAACTTATGATAAACATAAACTATAAATTGACTTTAAATTCATTTCTTGTAAGAAGAAGCAATTAATTTTATTAGGGTAAATAAGTTTTATCCTATTTATGGTGCTTAAATCAAATATAGGTAAATAGTATTATTACACATTTCTAGTTAAGCATATAGAATTTGTTATTATTTTCTCATGTCTATATTTAGTAGATTGTGTTGGGTAGTGGTATCTACCCTCACACTTCATTGGTGCTATCTTTATTGCTCATTTATTTATGCGTACAGCTTATATGTATTGTTTATTATCTCATATCTTATTTCAATAACATTACTCTCTTTATTTATATGTGTGCGAGAGTTCTTAAATTCACAATATTATTAGCAACCGTTGAGGTATCAAAGTATGTATGCAGATTTACTCATCTTTTTGTTTTTAAGAATTTAACAAGAAACGAGATTCCAACTATTCTAACTGTCTTTTTTCTCTATATCAACATTAATTTTTCATGTTCACAAAAGCATTAGTTTTGGTGGCTTTCAATAATATCGTTACTAGTCCAATATTATTTCGACATTGTTTAATTTCTCAGATTCAAATAGTCACCTCATGAGAACTAACCACATACCCGCTGACAAATATTTATGTAACGATCATCTTCATTGTGTCAGGGATAACTCTAACTTCCATTAGGGACCAAAATGACAAATTGCACTATAGGTGAAAATATGAAATGATATTCTTCTCTGTTGCAGTTATATATATCATATGTTTCTCCAAATACCACTTTTTATAGTGATATCCTGCTACTTCTATGTAAGGGTTGTTTATTTGGTAGAAGATGTTGTCTACTTGGCTGGGAATACCCTATTCCTTTGTAGAAACATCAATGATTTCGAGGTGATTCATTTGGATATTCTAAGACTACGATTTTGATGTTGCAACAGTTTCTATGGGAGGTGATGAGATCCATTTACATTTTATTTATTCTTTTTCCATATTGCAACCTATTTCATACATCTTTATATCAATTCTTATATTTCATTTTGTATCAAATCATAACATTTATGTTGCTTATGATTAAAATACATAAAAGATAAGGAAAGGAATCAATTAGCAAATTATTTTGAATGCTTTGACATTCGATCTTTAGGTGCTCACTATACGATATTTAAATTTTAAGTAGCTACTCCAAAGATAAATCCATGCTACCCTTGTGCAATTGTTGTTTGAGGTTGTATAACTATTAGAAATATCTCTTTCAGTGATACTTAATCATGTGAAACATAGTAAAAATGTCAGACTGTTCATGAAAAATAATCAGATTTATTTTCAACTATATCCGGTCAAATTCTATCACGATAATACCAACTTTTACTTATTCATTACATTTCACTTGGAATGAATATCGATTTCCACATGCGCCAGAACGGTAATGACTTCTACCATGCTTATATTGAATAAATATGCATTCTTAATGTCATTGGAAACCCAACATTATGATGCTTCCATCACTATCTATGATTAGGGTTCACATATTTCTTCTAATAATCACACTGTCTAATGTTGGAATTAATCTATATCTGCCTTGTTTATTTCACTATACACCTCCCTCACCTATTGTATAATCATTGACTCTTCCGCTTTGCCCCGTCCTCTCTGTCATTTCAGATTGGACATTTTGGATTTAAATATATAGATATTTTGTTTTAGTCTCCTTAGGATCTAATGCATACTTTGGATGTCAAAAGAAATATCAATTGTGATAAATTATTTTTTTCCAATGAATAGTCTAAATTATTATTGCAGCAACAAAAGAAACTAGAAGAAGAAGAACATGGCAGGTTTGATGTATGAAGAAAATAGAGCAGGAGTAGGATGTATTGTTGTGGGAATATAAATATACAGTCAAATAACAAGGTTTTTCTATTTATTTAAAATATTTTCTGGACAAAAAAGAGAGTTATAAATTTGTGTTATGTATTAGATAATTGCATGCTTTTGTTTGGAAAATGTAGAAAAAAAATTATTTTCTTGTGAGGTTTTCTTTTATTTTTGTTTGTGTTTCTTATATGTTCCATTTTATTCTTCTTTCTACTCCGCTTCATTCCATCAATGGTATCAGAGATGAAGGTCAGTATTGGTGAAGTTTTCCAAAGTCATTCTCAAGAGTTAGAAGGGTTTTTTATAGTCAACCATGGTAGCTTCAAGAACAAGCTTGATAAACCCAAAAATCTCACAATTCAATGGCAAGAATTATGATTGTTTGGTAATAACAATGAAGGAATTATTCTCTTCACAAGACTTATGGGATCTTGTTAAAAATACATATCTAAAACCAAAAAATATAACAACATACAATACATTGTCTTAAGAAGATAAAGATTTATTTAAACTTTTAGTAACAACGATTTAAAAGGTTTAATTTTTGTATTTCAAGGGCTGCATGTGATCATATTTTCAAGAACAGAAGCCACAAAAAATTCCAATAAAATTTGAGATACTCTTCAAATTACCTACAAAGTAATAGAAAATGTGAAAGAGAGCTAAATTACAAATACTAGGAATAGACATGAAAATATTAGAAACAATAGATTCATTCTTCACTAAAATTATTGGATTGGTAAACCAAATTAGATCTCATGGTGATTCACTTCAAGAAGGGAGAGTAGTTGAAAATACTATAAGTTTTCTTGCAAAATTTGACAATATTGTTGTTGCCATAGAAGAGACAAATAATCTGTCATAATTTTCAGTTGATGAGATACATGCATCCCTTATTCATCATGAGAATAGGATAAATAGGTTAGAAAATACAAATTTGGAGCATGTCTTCAAGATGCAAATTTCAATCAGCCCTATTAGAGGCATCCGAAGAACAAAATTTAGAGGTAGTGGAAGAAATCCATATAGAAGACAAAGAAGCAACCCATCAAAGTCAAGTGGAGAATCATTTCAAAGAGGAAACCATCAAACCCTAGCTCAAAATCAATCTTAAGGTCAAAGGTATGTCAAATCCACAATCTAATGTCATTATTAAAATAAATTTGGACATTATTTAAATGAATGTACAGAGAAGCAATATGATTCTAGAAAACAAAATGAAAATTCTATCAAAGAAAACAAAAATCAGGACAACATGATCATAGCTTGCAATATTCCACAAGAAACTCAAAAATATATATGGTTTCTAGATTTGGGTTGCAACAATCATCTGACTGGAAATTTACATTTTTTCCTAGTTTTGATTAAACTATAAAATTAGATGTTGCATTAGGAATTGATAATAAAGTGTCATTTCTAGGAAAAGGAATTGTCAACATTAGAACCAAAAAGGGCAAGAAAAAAATTATTTAAGATGTGTATTTTATTCGACTGGGTTGAATCATAACTTAATGAGTGTAGGAAAACTCATTGAAAAAGGGGTATAAAATATATTTCAAGAATAAAGAATGCATAATCTCTGAAAAACTTCTAAGAAATCAAATTATTGAAATGGTTCAAATGGAAAGCAATATAATATTTCCCTAAGGATAAACTAGACTTGAATGTAGAGTTTTCTCAAGAAAATCCCTCAATGAACCCACAAATGAATGAAAAGAAAGTTGCAATAGTTACAAATATTATTTTTGAAGCTGGACTTAAGGATGAAAATTGGTTGGGGCACTTAAGATTTGGACATTTAAAATTTGGAATCCTAAACCTATTACATAATAAAGTAATAGTAAAAGGATTTCAATTCATAGAAAACATGGATAGGGTATGTCAAGGTTACATTGTGGGTAAATAACATAGAGATTAATTTTTAGCATGAAATTCAATCCATTCAAAGAAACAATTGGAGATTGTTCGTTAAGATTTATGTGGGACAATTAAACCACCCTCCATTGTTGGAAATTACTACTTCTTGACATTTATAGATGATTTCACAAGAAAGCTATGTGTCTACTTTCTAAATTATAAGGATGAGGTGTTTGATTATTTTTTCATCAATTGAAGGGTCTTATTGAGAAGAAAAGTGGGCATCAAATCAAACTATTAACAATAGATAGAGACAGTTAATACATTACAAATAAGTTAATATGATATTGCAAAGATCATGGTATTCATAAACAGTTCACTATAAGGTATACTCCTTGGTGCAAGAGCACTTATGGGTTGGCTAGTTCCACCCTTTCTCTTTGGTTGTGAAAGACCATCAAAGGGAATTGTATATATATAAGGTCATGTAGACCATTGTCTGTGAGTTTATTAGGAGTTAATATCAGATAAGGTCTATAGTCCTAGGAATGTTACAGAGATGGTTTAAGTGTTTAGAAGTCTCTAGATTTGTTAAAAAATGCTAGATGATGTCAAAATGATGTCACTAAGTTTAGGATAGCCTTGTATAAGGATAGATCCTAGCATAGGGCTTAGGATAAGCCAAAATGTGAGCAGAGAAATATTTTTTGAAAAGTTGTTAAAACTTGCTTGGACAACTTTGTCCAAAATGCTTAATAGGTCCTAAAATAGAAAAGAGATTCCATAATGAAAACACAAGGAGTTGAACTTAACTGTTTAAGGCTAATTAGACATAATTTGTTGGGTTGGTTGTCAAAGTCTATATACTATTCTATATTGGTGTATAGAATAGTAGTTTTTCCTTTGTAATTTGTGGTTGCAGAGTGCCTACATGGTGTGAATGGATTCAATCCATGTTTGTGCCACTTTGAATAGTTTATTTTGATTGTTTCAGTGTTGAAAGCATAGTGATTTTGTAAATTCTTTCTCATTAGTTAGGTATAAGTATATATTTTTGTGTCCTATTGTAATACCCCAAAAATGGGCTATAGGTTCATTAACCTCTTACATCTTCAAATTCAAATGAAATCGACATCAAAGTCCTAACCTAAGGCACATCTGAAAATTATCGAATCCTAATTGATTATCCTAAATTCTGCATTGGGGAATATTTCTAGCAATATTCCTATTTATCCTAATTATCTTTAATTTAATAATTATTTGGCAATCAATCTTATTTATCCTAAAGTTTGATTAAATGAATATTCTAAATATTTAATTAATTAGATTTAATATTGCCACTTAATTATTTAATTACATTTAATAAAATTATTCTTAAATTGTATTATTTAATTTTGACAATAAAATAAAAAATCTCATGACTAATTGATTAAATTCTTATTTAATTAATTAATGTCAATTGTCAATTTTTAATAATATAGTTTTAGAATAAAGTTTGATTTAATAATTGATTAACATAAAAATCAATTGTTTTAATTCAAAAATTAGTCAAGTTGAGAATAAATCACTTTATTTATTTAATTAATTTATAATTAGTTGTGCACATTCAAAGAGTAGTTAAACTCAAAATCAGGAAATCAATGCAAGTTGTTAACTTTTGGAAACTCAACATTCTATTTTGAATTCAAAGTTGATCTAAACTTCTGATTTGAGTTAAAAAGTTGTTCTTGCATGCTTTTACATGATTTTGTGAGTTAATTATTTCTTATTTCCTGATAACTCAAAAATCAACCTGAGTTCATCAAGAGTGATTTATGGCTTTTCTCATGCACCTCCAAAGCCCTGGATTTCTATAAAATCAAGGCTTCAGCTCTTCTAAAAGGATTCATGAAATTTCATCCTCACATTGGCGAATTGGTGATCGAAGAATCCATCTTTGCGAATCAAAGCTGTTGTGAGATTTTCATTATTTTTGAACATTCATATAATTTAGCATATCAATTCTTAGATTCATCGCATATCATATCAATTTTTCACATAGAATAGATTCATATCAGTTTCCTTCATCTTATTGCATAGAAAATACAAAAATATAGATTAAATCTACATTCATATAGTTTTTTATTCTTTGCATTGAAATCCTTCGTTTAGGTGTTGCATTGTCACTGGTCTCAGTCTAATCTGAGAGTACCATACTCGCACCTTCTAGAAGGTACTAAATCACCTAGTTAGTTTAGTTACCATTTCATTGCATGATTTTGGTTTTTGACTAACCTCTAATGTTTTACTAAAGTGTTGTGTGTATAGCTAGGAACAAAATTCACACACACATTTCTGGCGCCCACCATGGGGACCTGAAATGGGTTTCCATCATCTTTCTATAAATTTCTATCACTTTCTTGTCATTTTTGGGTTAAAACTGTGATTTTTATTTTTTGTCCATACATTTTCTATACAACTTTTGTCAGAAAGTCATTTTGGGAGGTAACCAGTGTCGTACGACAAGTTTAGATTTCAAGGCTCATATCAAAGAGTACACACTGTCATTTGGAAGCCCGATTATCATATGAACATACACCCATAGTCGTACGAATTTCCAAATTGTTGTCTAGGAGGTAACCCACTGTCGTACGAGTTTTGACTCCAAAATTCAATTGTCGTTTCAAATTTTTTTTTACAGTTCTCCAGATTTGATTTTTAGAATTGGACTGACAGCTAACCTTAATAAATGTAATCTTCTATGTTTGACTGATACTTGTTGAATCTGATTAGGAAAGTGCAACTAAAATTGCTAAAATAGGTAAAAATATACTAAGCACGTTGCAAGGAATTCAGGTATTCTTCTCAAGCTAATAACATTTCGATTTGGATTAAAATGAACTCTCACATGTCGAGCTTGTGTGATTTTCTTGCTTTCACATCACCGACTTCATTTTGGGCTATAGAACGAACATAGATTTGCTTTCTGCATATCTATTACACATAGTAAATAGGCCCTATGAACACTGTTTGTGGATGATCTTGAGAGATTGAGCTTGTTCCACTTGTTTATTCATGCTAAGATCCTCTTAACGAAGGATCCCCTTGTAGGTAGAGAAGGTACTGAGAGAGTCTCATGTTCTACTAGATTCGTGTGTCTTCAACTTTTGATTGATACATTCTCTCTCTGGAGAGGTTGATAGATCATAAGCGGGTGACATCATAGATCTTTGTGAGATAATCTTGGTCTTAGCATGTCAAATTAATATATTTACTTTGTTTTGGTTAAAAGTGAAAAGGCTAGAGAACTATGCTCTACTCCCTTTTTGGGTAGTATCAGAAACTCAGATCCTTGAATCTGGAACTAGTCTCCATGTAGTATCTTTTGTGAGTCACCTCTAGAGAGGGTTAACCATAGTGGACATTCCCTTAATTGGGTCAACCACATGGATGGAACATCAAGCAGTAACAACCATTTTCACCGTGGTAGCAACAACTGCTATATAAACATCCTTGTGGAGGAAAACTTCACAGGTGTGGTCTCTTGTTGGATTGTCAGATCTCCCTAGTAGCTCCCGATTGATTAATTTATCAGACTATGTCAAAACCCCGGTGCGCCTGGATTGGAGTTCACCCTCTTGAGATCACAAAATTTGCAGAGTCAGACCATTACTACAAACCCTAGTGAGGCCAAATTTTCATTTTTCTAGGAATATGGGCATTATTGAAAAACTTTTTGGAACATACACAGTTAGCACTCCTAGGAATTAGCACATTTAGTCACTTGATTTTTCATGTGCAAGGTTGCTTTGTCCCCTATTCATTATTTTCAAATGTTCTTGGAATCACTTGCTTGCTATTTTGCATGCTTGTTTATCTATTTGACTATAAAAATTGAACAATCTCAGAATAATCTTCAAACCTAGATAGAGAAATTTGTGAACAATATGAACTTGAAAACCAAAAATTTGCAAAATCTAAAGTAAAAATCCTTGCTAGAGTGAAAATTCATCCCATCAGGTAAGAAAGTCATATGAGTTTTGGCAAGTGTCATTTTAGAACCCCCTGTATTGTCATATGATAGCTTGTATAGTGTCGTACGAGTTTTACCACCAGTCAAAAACAAAAAGTCAAAAATCTGTAATCAATTGTCATGGAAGTTTTGCAACTATCATACAAGTTTGTCAATTGTCATTTCACTACATACCCACTATCGTATGAACCTGCAGAGAGTCATTTGAGAAAAATTGCCAGAGAGTGGTCAGAATTGTCAGAAACTCATTTTTTACAGCCCATTTCCAGAATCTGTTGAACCAATCACTGTGTTAGGAAGAGAGAAAAAACTAGAATGAATTCATTCATTTTCCTAAAGTGAGCCTTTGAGTTTGATATTGCCTTCTGGGTTATCGATTTGAGTCTTTTTCATCTTGTGTCAAAACCTTGTCAAAATTATCTTCAAATTCAGTCTTGTTACTAAAACAACTAAGTGTTGTGAGCTTGTGCCTGCCATCTATTGGGCATCTTGTAATACCTCTCCTACAGTGATACTATGATTTGATACTTTTTTATTATGATGGTTAGAACTATGCACTCATGTTTATGTTTCATGGAGGATTATACGTTCATCAGATGATATTTATATGCTC
>BSBK01010797.1:2500-111373 GCA_027943335.1 Chamaecyparis obtusa | reverse complement strand
CTCAATGGCTTCAAGTGCCTATAAAATCTACTTTTTTCTTAATAAAAAATATATGTTTTCTAAAAAGTATTGGTTCTAAAATTACAAAATAAAAGTTTATTGTAGAACATATTTAGGAAAGTATTTGAAAGGAATTAGAGATCCCACTGAAACCATGTTTGAGGCTAAAGACTAAAGGCTTTGGATATTGGAGAATTCTAGAATCTATAAGAGATGAAAACAAGCACAATAACATAAAAGATGATAGAAAATTTGAGCTCACCAATAAGATGGGGATGAGATGTACATATAGAAGAGTGATTTGGTTGAATCAAAGTTAAACCAAAAAAATCAAGGAGTGGTGATAATTTACCTCCCACTAAATTAACATCAGGTGTCAAAATAGAATTGTCACCTCTCTAAACAACTCCAAAATGATGACAACTTGTATGAACAAGTGTCAAGTATACATGGATGAATAATTAGGATTAAGTAAGCCAAAGTGTACATAAATAAAATAAATACACTAACAACCCCCTTGAAGAATAACTCAGGAGGACAAGATAAAAGTGGGTCCCAACTACTAGCCTGGTAAGGTACTCATGTACAATGAAATCTATCATAAACAAAGAAAGATTGTGGAAAAAAAACTATGCTCAAAAGAAGAGATAAGAAAAGGATAAGACTAGAAGCCCACCCCCAAGGATAATGATGATCTTGATGTATAGTACACAATAAGAATAGATTATGCCACCCCTAAAAATATGGCTGAATATGACTATCATTATTGATTCTTGTACCCCAATAACTTCCCCCTGTAGAGTGTTATGTATGGGTGATGCAAAAATATCAACCTCCAATGGAATCCATGGACTAGATAAAGATGAGTCCTCATCATTATTGTCACTATAGGAATTGGAAGAAGAATATTTTCTTTAGAACTCTGTTGTGAATCATCTAAATTATTAGTATTGTAATAAGGATTTGAAGAGTCCACATCAAGTCGAGAACCCATATGTGTAGCAGTAGAATCTATAATCCATGATGAAGATGAAAATTCTTTAGAAAATAAGGTATTTCCTTTCAATTTCTCATCCTTACTATTTTCTTGATTTGAAGATGATATTTTTGTAGGATTGAAGTTACCCTAGTATTGTTCCTTTTGACTAGAAAAGTGAGGTGCTCGATTTTCTTTTTCATGGACTGATATTCTTCATGACCAATTTTATTACAAAAGGAACATTTAGCTCTCTCAATAGTTGTTTTATTTTTTTTGTGATGATTTATCCTTTTTGAATTTTTGAATTTTATCTTCTTTCCTCCCTTCCTTATCATTTATAGTGTTTTTCTTCTCTCCTTTAGCATTTTGTTTCTTTTCATTTCTTGCAAATAGAGCTTGTGCCTCAGTAGATTTTAAAGAACCAATTTGAATTAACTTTTCTTGCTCCCTTGTAAGATAAAAAATGAAGTTATCTAGTATGGGCATTTTGCATGAGCTACTAAGGGCTCTTTTAGTAGAATATAAAGTAGAGACAAACATAAAAATTTAGAAACTGGGTTGGAAAGTATAGATATGATTAATTGATCCTCTCTCTATCAATTCTAAAATATTTTAATTCAAACTTCAAAGATTTAAATATAGTGAAGAAGTCCTCTAAAGTTGAAAAACTTGAAGGTCTAAGACCTAAGACTGAATTTTTGAACGCATGACTTCTAAGTTCATCAAATCTCCCAAATAGTTTGTTTAGAGCTTCCCAGCTTCGTTGGGTGTTTTAAAGTTCTCAACATGAAATGTTGATTCAGGAGATAGATTTAAACATAATAACCAAAATGCTTGGTCCAACTTATTGAAAAACATTTTTTGTCCTTAGTTCCATTAGGTTATTATTTTTTCCCATTGTTACCCTAAATATGTCTTTATTCTTAAGTGCAGCAATGAATTTCAACTTCCAATCATGATAATTGAAGGGTGTTAGAGGTTGTATTGTCACAATAGAATCCATGTTGCTAGACTTATATTGTTTCTTTTTAGAATGTAGAAATAAAGAGAACTTCTTGAGGAAGTTTGAAAAATAGAATACACATAGTACCCCTTTGATTATCTTTTCATTCCCCCCTTATTTTTGGTACTTTATACAATGAGCTCTTTACAACCAAACCAAAAAAAACAATAAAATTGCCACTTTATAATGAGAGTGCGTAAGTGTTCCCTTCAAGTTTCTGACAAAAAAAAAGAACTTTTGCAAAAAACAAAACTCAATTTCAAGTGATGAGAAAAATATTTTTTGCCGAACCTTAAGCCTTTTTGTTTTGGAAAGAACTAGGGGCTTAAATCCCATATGACTAGGGGCTAAATCCAAAATGGGTGCCTCCCTCTTCCATCAAAAGTGACAATTTTTTACTTGAATAGTAACCAACTTTGCTACATTAAAAATGATAGCTACTAGCCTATTTTAAACCTAATGTGCATGAGTTTCACTTTTTCAAACCCCAAACACCATGTGTGGGGTTTGGATTTTTCAAAACCCCAAAGATGGCTACATAGGGGCCTATGCACAAGGTTGGGCAAAGGTGTGGGATGATCTACAGAGGTTCAAAGCCAAGGGCACATAGAATCCACAACTTTTACTAGACCCAACACATGGATTTTTCAAGGGCCGATATATGGGGGTTAGTGGATATCAAACTATATCCAAGACATGCAAAGGATGGCGGGGGCCAAGTTGTAGAAGAGGTGCAATTGTGGGCCGCAATGCAAGTCAACGCAAGGAGTACCAACTACCACAGTGCCAACTAACGGTGCTAGTAGACTACTGACTACTGTATGTGATGACCACCACGAGTAGGGTTAACTACCAACTATGACTACCAAAGCACATAGACATAGAGCCTTCAAAGATCCTAAATCATAGGCTTTAAAGTATCCCAAATTTTCTTTGCTACCATGTAGAATTCTAGAATCTATACGAGATAATAACAAGAACAATAGTACAAAAAATGATAGAAAAGTTGACCTTACAAATAAGCTGAAGATGAAATGTACATAAAAGAAGAGTGATTGGGTTGAATCAGAAGTCAAACCCAACACTCAATGAGTGGTGGGAAGTTATCTCCCACTAAACTAGCATGAGGTGTTGAAATAGAATCAACAACTCTCTAAACAACTCCAAAATGATGACAATTTGTACCAACAAGTGTCAAGTATACATGGATGAATAAGTAGGCTTAAGCAAGCCTAACTATAGATAAATAAAATAAACACACTTATAGATATATTATAATTGAAGAAAATACAAATGATGATATAGATATTATGGTTGTCAAAAAAGTTAGTCTAAGAAATTTAAATAAAAAGGATGAACATATTGAACTATTTAGAAGCTTGAAGTTTCTAGGGAGGATCATATTTGATCATTCTATAAAATTATAAGAATTGGAAAAATATTATTTAATTTTCTTTTTGTTATAAAGGAACTTGCACTATTAAGAGTTTAGGCTTGGTTTAGGCTCAATCTTAACGTATTATGAAAATACAAAAACTTACTATTAGCAATAAAAGTAATTATTTCTAATATAAATTGAGTATCATTGATCATAATTTTTTTTTCAAATCTAAAAAATATGTATCATTCATCCTAAAGATTATATCTAAATCTATGAACCTTGTTATTATAAAGATCATCTCAAATGGTGAATAGTATATTGAGCATTATGTCTACAAAGGTGAGTGGTGGCATTCACAAGTTTAAAGAATGCCATCATTAGATGAAAATCATTTTCTCTTGCCAAACTTCACCTCATTTATTGATAGAACTATTAAATCTATCTTGTTATTGATATGATCAATAGAGAAAATGAAAATTTGGTCATATTGTGATTGTAATGATCATTTTGTGAGACAATAGTTCAAAAAAAAGAATGTATTAACAAAACTAATCAAATGTATTCTAAACAAGATCTAAATCTTATGGCCGAATTAAAAGTACAAAATAAAAGCTTTGTAGTTACAAGCTTCAAGCATAGTCAAAGTGTTTAACAATTAAGTGCTTCATGCCTACATTGAATATGTTTTTTTCTTTATTACGGGAAGCCTATATTAAACATGTTGAAGTCCATCATCTAATTAAATTGTGTGACAAAAGAAAGTTTATAAGAAAGTTAAAATTGAAAACCATATTTGATAAAAAAAAACTGCAAGATATTATCATATCTAATATAAAAGACACCCCTATCCAAATATCTTTTCTTTTTAAAAATATTTACATCCATACATATATATAAATCTATTCAAAGCTTTACAATTCATACACATCAAGCAATCATACACAACAGGCAACTTCTATGTACATCTAAATAGAGTACTATTCAAATTCATTTTGCATTCTTTACCCTAAATCGAAGAGCTACTAGCTATATATGAACATAGTAAACTTTACCATGGACTTTTGATCGACTGCTTAGATCGACATTGTAACCACAACTTGAAATGTCTGTTTTATTTCATCTCAGTTAATGCGAGCTTCACTGTGCTTGCAAACATATCAAGACCACAATGATGAGCGAGACACTGGCATTTCAACTTATTTACGTCTGTTAATTCATAAAATATTGGCGGTTAACTCCTGTGGGTAACCGTGCATATGTATAAAATAAAACCAGAAATTTTATTGCTAAGCTATTTACCAAAGAAAGAATAGCTCGATCAAAATTAATTTAAAAAAAACCGTGAAAAGAAAAAATCTTTGAAGAGAGAGAAAATCTTTAAATATTTTAATATATTGACAGGCATCTGATAAAATACAGATAACCATACTATAAAACCTACATTTAGAGCATCTGAACAACAAAATTAAAAACTCTGGCAAATTTTTAGGTTTAAAATTTTTTTAGGGTTTAATAAAACTCACCTTAAAACATTGAATCAAAATTCTAATAAAATCTGTGCAGAGAGAGATAGAGAAAATTTTTTAATCTTTTAATTTATTAACAGGATGCAAAGAGTATCCGATAAAATACAGATAACCATACTATAAAACCTACATCTAGAGCAACTAAACAACGAAATAAAAGTTCTGGCAAATTTTAAGGTTTACAATTTTTTTTAGGGTTTAATAATAGCTCACCTTAAAACATTGAATCAAAATTCTAATCAAATCTGTGCAGAGAAAGAAAGAGAAAATCTTTCAAATGTGTGCAGAGAAAGAGATCTAGAGCAACTGAACAACGAAATAAAAAGTTCTGGCAAATTTTTAAGGTTTAAAAAGGCAAATTTTAAGGTTTACAAATTTTTTAGGGTTTAATAATAGCTCACCTTAAAACATTTAATCAAAATTCTAATCAAATTTGTGCAGAGAAATTGAAAGAAAATCTTTCAAATCTGTGCAGAGAAAGAGATAGAATCTTTAAATCTTTTAATTTATTGAAAGGATGCAAAGAATATCTGATAAAATACAGATAACTTCACTGTAAAACCAACATTTAGAACAACTGAACAACGAAATAGAGAATATCTGATAACATACAGATAACTTCACTGTAAAACCTTCATTTAGAACAACTGAACAACGAAATAGAAAACCTCTGGCAAATTTTAATGTTTACAATTTTTTTAGGGTTTAATAAAATCAACTTAAAATATTGAATCAAAATTTTAATCAAATCTGTGCAGTTAAAGACAGAGAAAATCTTTAAATCTATCGACAGGATGCAAAGAATATCTCAGAAAATACAAATAATCATAATATAAAACCTACATATAGAGAATCTGAACAACAAAATAGAAAACTTTGGCAAATTTAAAGGTTTACAATTCCTTTAGGGTTTAATAAACTTACCTTAAAACATTGAATCAAAATTCTAATCAAATCTGTGAAGATAAAAGACAAAGAAAATCTTTAAATCTTTTAATCTATTGACCGGATTCAAAGAATATCTGAGAAAATGCAGATAACCATAATATAAAACCTACAGTTAGAACATCTGAACAACAAAATAGAAAACTCTGGAAAATTTTAAGGTTTACAATTTTTGTTAGGGTTTAATAAACTCACCTTAAAACATTGAATCAAAAGTTTGATTAAAATAAATTTTAATAAACTCACCTTAGGGTTTGGGTACCTCCTAATCTTCCTTCGCAGCGGCCGTTCTACATCCACTTCCTTTCCCTGTAGAGCTCTCTTTTTAGAGTCCATGTGAGCCTCCAAGTCACTGTAGGATGAAACATTAACTGGAAAGTTTAGCAGAGCTTTTGACCCTCTAATTCTCAAAGCGGCACCGTCATATGCGAGAGCAGCCCCCTCTGCAGTCTCAAAAGTACCAAGCCAAACGCGAGCCCCATGCTTGTTGGAATCCCTGATCTCGGCAGCATATTTTCCCCAAGGGCGGCGCCGCACTCCTATGTAATGTTTGTCTTTTGCAGTTTGTCTATTGCCGCCCTTTTCCATATTGTCAGTCGTTTGTTCTCCGTCAAGTGATGAAATTATAGCTTCTTGAGAGTCTGGGCTAATTTCAGCAGAGGGTGTAGTGGGTGGGGATGAGTCGCCCAGTAAAAATAATGAGATCTGTTGCAGAGCTGATTTATAGTCTTCACTTGTCATTGTAGAGAACTTGGTTTTGGTTACTTGAGGCGGCTGCCTGTAATGGTTTTGAGGCGTCTGCCTGTAATGGTATTCTTAGAATGAAATGTTTGCAGTTTTAATGGAAGAAGGGTTAAGAAGGGTTTCGAAGGAGGGCCCCAAATTGCACTTGTACAAAGACAGGCTTTCGAATCAGAGAGGAAAGTGGTGGACGGGTGCCAGCTAAGATTGACTAAAAAATATATTTGGTTGAAATGAAGCATGGTGAGCCCTATCTAGGGCATGACCAGAGAACCATTCCTGAATAATTTCGATGCGTCTACCTCGTGCGTTTGTTTGTGACGCAGCCATTTCGGTAGAAGGTTTCTTTCACAATCTTTCGAAGGAAAGGTAAGTTTTCAGTATGAAATGTGACCTAGATTTGAAAGGTTCGTAGCCCTATATCTTCTATCTAAAAATGTCATTTAATTTAATTTAATTTATATGAAAAATGTATATATTTGTTGCTGATTATTTGAACATTAAATGTTTAGATAGAGTATTGTTTTTTGTAAGACATCTTTATTGTAAATATAGTTAAAAGATAAGTGAAAAGTTGACCTTTCATAATTAAGTTGAAGATATTTAAGATTAAACTATTTCACTTTAATGGTTGAAAAGTTCTTAATAGATAAAGAAAGAGAAGACCTAAACCCTTGACAATGTTGAAAAAAAAATACAAACCTATAAAAACCCACTAGTAGGTGCATACATAGAGCTTCACAAGGAGTCAATCTCCCTCATACATTTATTTGTCATGCAACATGGGTGGAAGGCTTCTATCAGAATCTTTAGAAGAAACATTTTAATATGAAATGTGGCATAGATTTAAAAGGTTTGTAGTCATATAACTTTTATGGAATATATGATTTATTATTTTGGATGTGCAAAATGTGTTAAATGTTAATTTTTTGTGGTTATTTGATCAATAAATTGCATAAGGGTTAAAAAATATTATTTTTTTAATGCCTATTCTTATTATAAATGTGATTCAAAGAGTTGATTAAGAATATAGTTATACCTAAAATCATTTTCTTTAATGATTTAGAAGTTAATTGATTTGAAAGGGGTGTAGTAATATATCTACTGTGAAAAAGTATCATTTATTATCTTGGATGTGGATCATGTGTAAAATTGTTATTGATTGTTTGATCATAAAATGCATAATATTTAGAGATTTGGATGAGGCTAGAGAAGTCTATCTAGGATTGAAAATGGTGAAAGATAAAGGTTTGGCAAAGATCTAGATTGAGAGTGACTCTCTTAATATTATAAATTGTATTGCAGGTGTTACCCCTCCTAGTTGGACCTTAAAACATATAATTCATGATTGTATGGATCTTCTTAATGGGTTTCAAGAAACCCTTATAGCTCATGAGTATCGTGAGGGGAACCAAGTAGCTGATTACTTAGCGAATAGGGGTGTAATTGCTCATCATAACTTACACTGGGAAGAGTGGGATAAAATCCCAATAGATTTGAGTTATGCTTTGAATAATTACGTGTATGGTAGGACATTTAATTGATGACCTTCTATGATTTCCCTTATTAGTGCAAATGCATGGTGACAAGTAGGCCTCTTTATTTCCTTGGCAAAGAAGATTTTCTCTGTTGTATCTCCATTGTCTAGTTTTGTTGCTAGGTGCCATGGGAGGTGATAGAAATAGAATGGAACCCATTGTATACAAGAGATGGAAGAATATTGAATCAGTTTGGAGTGTCATTTCTATTGATGGATTAATGTCATACATTGAGACTTTAAATGGAGTTGATACCCTTATTATTAAATTATTTATCGATGGTTGGAAGAATAATGTTCTCCACGCATATGGGTTGGAGATTATGATCAATGAGGACCTAGTGGCACATGTCTCCAACAAGAAGAGTGATGGGTCTAAATTTTACATGGAGAAAAGGATGTCATTAGATGTAATTATCATCTTCTTTCTTCTTGGTGATAGGGAGAAAGCTCGCAAGATAATAGATGGGGGTTATGATCATTCTTCCCTTCTGAAGCCATGGTGTGATATCACTAAGGTCATAATGTGGTATGTTACTCTTGAAAATAAATTTGGTACTATTATCAACTATCATTTTGTGATTCTAAACCATTTTCTCCATGACAAGTACATTTCTCTTCCATTTTAACTTGTTTCTTCACTCAATAGTAGTTTAAATGCTCATAAGAATAATTTATTCTCTCTTGTTTATCATGAGGGGCTTATTTTACTTATAATGAAATATGAAAAGTTTCAACAAGTTAAGAAAAACTATCCTTCAATTTTTGGTATTGAGTCTAGGAAGAATGCCCTGGAGTTTATTACGATGAGTCTGGTTCAAACTATGAGTACGATGATTCTAATGGGGATAAGGTCTACCATATATTTGATAGGAAACACAAGTATCTCATGCATCATGTTGTATCTACTCCGTCGACTCCTCAAGGGGATAAAATTACTTCCTTAGATGATGAGGACTTAGATTATGCCCCTTCACTAGAATTTCTTCCTGATTATTTTGAACCAAGTGTTGGGAAAAATAAATTCAATGTTAAACCCTAGAAGGAAAAGTCTAAATGTCCCTCGGGCTCTCTTTCGAAGGCTTTTAGATCTCATGTTTAGTAGAAAACCTAACTTCATCATATCTAGGGTGTTTCTAATAAGTAGGGTTTTATAGATTTTGAAAAGGATATTCTACACACAAAAGTAGTGCACTTCTATGAATCCTTACAATCAAGAACACTCAAGAATGAGGTCTCAAAAATTGATCCATAGCTCTCTATGTATGGAGTTGTAAGATTTAAAATTGCTCTTAGCTGGAGCTAATAGGCTTAATGACCTTGCTAGTCAACCACACAATGAGAGATTCAAATGAAGACAAGGGCAAGAGTGCCAATATCTCCAAGAATCAAATAAAATGCAATGCAAGCTAGATTAAGAATGAAGATGCAAGCTAAGCTAAATGATAACAATACAATGCTTGAAAGAAAATCTAATCTATGAAAGGAAAGTGCAAACTAGACTATGAAAGGAAAGTACAAGTCTTACAATCCCTCCTAATTAAGCTATGTGAGACTAATCTATTGCATAAAAGAAATCTATACTAAGAATGACATGATTATGAAACAATGAAAGAAAACTAAATGAAAAGTAACAAAAATGTCTTCAAAGCTTGAATGCAAGAATGTCTTCAAAGAGCTCCAAATGACCTAGAAAATCTACAACATAACATTAGCATAAAACATGAATGATATCTCTACAAATCAGGAAGAGAGCTCTCCTTTTATAGGAAATGAGAAAGAATGAACCATGGAGATTAAGAGGCAAAAGATTTAATCAACGGTGGAGCATCAAAGAGGGGAAATCTATGTGCACAAATATCCTCCAATAGGAAAATAAGAGTTGACTTTTATGTCCATATGAGACAAAAAGTACTTTTCTCTTTTTATAAAATAAGAATAATGCTTTATTTGTGCAACTTAGGATAAGATGAAAAGTGGGGCTTTTTATTTATTAAAAGGGGAGGAAATATTCCTTTTAAATAAATAAAGACTTAGGATAAAATGGTTAGCCCAAGGCAAATAATTGAAAATGAAAAAAGAGGATTTGATCAAGGAAATTGATATTATTGAAAAATACTGATTTTTAAAAATCTGATTCAGGGATTTGATAAATTGCAAGAATGGGGCCCAAAGCCTAGGCGACCATTTTAGGGTGCATACATTTTCCCCTCTTTGACTAATGTGTGATCATTTTGGGAACACATGCAGTCAAAGAAGAATTGAAATGCGAAATCAATTTGGGATCATAAAACCACCCAGATGTGTGTTCATTTTGGGAACACATCAGGACAAAAATAAGCAAAAGCTGAAAGACAAGACCAACACCGTCACTGCTAGGTGAAAATCAAGTATTAGACAAAACTATCACCATCGTTGCTAGGAAATAATCAAGTATAAAAATAAGAATCTCAAGCTGAACTGAATGATAAAGCTGAATCAAAGATTAAAGCTGATAGGTACTGCCCCCTCAGAATCAAAATTGAAATCAGGTAGAGGAGAATATGAAATTGATAAAAGATTATCAAATCACTAGAAATCATAATCGAAGAATAGGACAATAGGATAACCATCAAGCAGTGAAAACATGCCTCAAGTTGACTAGGTTTGACTAGGAAAGATATAGGATAAGAAGTAAGTCAAACCTTTAGATAAATGAAGTGAGTGAGAATGAATGATAGACTAGGAGTTTTGAAAGAGATGGAGGTGAAGAAATGAAGATGCCTCAACAAAGATCGAAGGATCAAGCCTCAAATGGTCAACCAACTACATAGATGAGGGTAAAATTTTGAAATGCAATTTTGACTATCAAGATTAACTCAGATTTTGATTTTGAGTCTAAAAATGGATCCAGGATGTCAAAATTAGGTAAGGGTGCAATTTTCATGCAATTTTGAAGTATTTTGAAAATTAGGTCAAAAAGTCAAAATGCTATAGACAAGAAGCAAAAGACATGATCGAGAAGAAGCAAAAGGCTAGTGCAGTTGACTGACTAGTCTGTGAAAGATAAAATGAGAGCTCTCTCCATATGCAAGATGCAAAACTAATCTAACATGAACCTGGAAATGCAAGCTACTATGAAAAGTGGTTGACTTGCAAGGTCACAACGCTTATAGACATCTAATTATCATCATCAAGCATTATTGGTAGTGTCATAAGATCATACAATACACACTAGTATAACTATGGGTATATGAATATGATCTATATCAGATAGGAATGTGGGAATCCCACCTAGTCACCGAAGATATGTAGGTCAAGATGACTAGTGCAGTGAGATTACCTAAGTTTAATATAGTGAGATTATGCTTGCATCAGGACATAAGAAGGTCAAGATGGTTATAAGCATGCACTCACAAAATAGTCAAGGATAATACCTTGTCAATCCCTAGTGTCAAGTAAGACCAGCATAAATGCTGATGATAGTTAGGATCAACGAAATATACCCACAAGCAGATAAAGAAATAAAACATGTTCTCATACCCTCAGTCTTCTAGCTATGCATCATCAAAAACTTCTCAGGGAGAGACCACTCAACAAATAAATCCTCATAGATAGCACACAAAGAAAAATAAAGTCAACATATCTCAATTGAGTTGACTTTTTAAGTGCGTGTGTGTGGCCATAGAGTCAAACTTTGAGTATCAAATTTGCTAATGAGAAATGCCATATCAAGCGAGACTGTGGGCAAGACATCTGATAAGTGTTGAGAAACACTTGATGCTAGGGTAGTGTTGAAAAACACTATTTGGGGTGGTGTTGAAAAACACCTATTTGTGAAATGCCACAAGAGACAAATGCACCTAAAGGACCTATGCTAACAAGTATGCCCGCTAGACAAAGACAAATACCAATTCCAAACCAAGGCAACAAGGTCAAGTCATGATGGAGAATGGCTAAGTGTTAAGGACGCATGCTAAAAGACAAGGGTGCAAAGGCCTCAAGTAGTGCCCATTTCCAAGTTTTCACCACCTAGAGAATTTTTTGATTTTTTCAATTTTTTTGTATTTTTGCTACCAAGGTGCCTGTTTCCAAGTTTTCACCAAGGCACTTTTTTTATTATTTTTTTTAAATTTTTTTGCATTTTTTGCATTTTTTGTATTTTTTCAGGACTTTTTATGCTTTTTAGGATTTTTTCAGCATCATATATGAATTTTTTTTTTTTTTTCAGGACCCATAAATATGTACAAAGGATGCCCCTAGACAGAATAGGCACCATGGATAGAACTTCTTGCGGTGCAAAACATTAATAGGATCAAGGAGCTGTTCCCCTTGTTCATCAGATAGTAGGTAAGCACCTATCCCAAAAGCAATAGTAATAATGTATGGTCCAAGCCAATTAGGTTCAAATTTGCCCTTTTGTTCTCGATGTTGTTGGTTCTTAGAATTCTCACGTAGGACAAGATCTCCTAATTGAAATTCTCTAGGGTGAACCTTCTTGTTGAATGCTTTGGACATACGCTTTTGATAGACTCTCATGTGATCAAAAGATGTTCTACATTTCTCATCAAGAAATTCCAATTCTTGCAATCTCATGGCACGATAATCTTCATCTATAATCAAACCTTTGAGAGAGACTCTAAGTGAGGGAATCTCAACTTCTAAAGGTAATACTGCTTCAGCACCATAAGTGAGGGCAAAAGGAGTAGCCCCTATGGGAGTACGAATACTCATTCTATAGGCCCATAATGTTGGATTGATCTATAAGTGCTAGTCTCGACCATTCTTGTGAAATTTTCTATGGAGAATCTTAAGAATGGTTTTATTGGAGGCCTCTGCTTGTCCATTTCCTTATGGGAAGTAAATGGAGGACCAATGTTACTTTATCTTGAATTTCTTACAGAGGTGTGTAAGGTCCTTATTTTTGAATTGACCTCCATTTTCAATGATTATCTCAGAAGGTATCCCAAACTGAAAAATGATGTGATTCAATATGAACAAAGAAATTGTCTTTCCTGAAGAAACAAAGAGTGGAATGGATTCTAGCCATTTGGTAAAGTAGTCAGTAGTAGTAATTATGAATTTATGTCCACCTGATGAGTTGGGATGAATCTACCCAACAAGGTCAAAGGCCCAGTGCTAAAATGGCCAATGAGAAATAGAAGGAATAAGCTGCCTACTTGGAGCATGAATCAGGTTTCCATGTTTCTGACACTTTTCACAATACTTGGCAAAAGCTATAGCATCCATCTGCATTGTGGGCCAATAGTACCCCACCCTAAGAAACCTTCGGGCCATGGCAAGACCATTGGAATGTCCTCCACAAATGCCCTCGTGGATGTCAACTAACACTTGGTCAGACTCATCCTTTTCCAAGCACCTAAGAAGTGTCCCATCTAAACCCCTCCTATATAGATCACCAGTGATAAGGGTATGGTGAGAGGCATTACGGACAAGGTTTCTTCATTCAGATCAGTTAAATGACTCGGGAATGATGCCATCACGAAGGTATGAATAGATAGCACCATAATGGGAAGACTCGTGAGTGACCAAGGTACAAATGACATGGCTTTTAGAGGATTCAAAGATGGGATGACGTATCTCTTCCACCAAGAATTCAAATCTTGATTCATGTTGTTCCAACTGAAGGAGTGAGGCTAATGTAGCCATAGCATCTGCAGCCTTGTTTTCTGCTCTAGGGATTTGTTGAAATGTTACAAATGTGAAATAGCGTCACAATGAATCAATCATCTTTTTGTAAGGCATCAACTTATCATCCTTAGTTTGGTACTCTTCATTTACTTGGTTGATAATTAATTACGAATCCCCAAAGACATGCAGCTCTTTAATTCCCCATTCTATGGCCATTTTCAATCCATTGGTTAAGGCATCATATTCAACAATGTTGTTTGTGCATGGGAACAATAATTTATAGGACTTGGGAATAGTACACCCATGAGGGGAAATAAACAACACTCCATCTCTTGATCCATTTTTCATATTTGAACCATCAAAGAACATCTTCCAAGTATGCGTGGTCATGTACATTATGTGCTCATCTGGAAACTCAACTTTCATTGGTGCTTTGTCTCAGATTGGAAAATCAGCCAATTGGTCTGCAATGGCTTGTCCTTTTATAGCCTTGTGCTCAACATACTCTGTCAAATTCTAAAAGAATCATCATCCATTTAGCAAGTTTACCCATGAGGGCGGCCTTACCAAGAAAGTATTTTAGAGGGTCAATTTTGGCTATGAGGTGTATTGTATGTGCAAGCATGTAGTGATGCAACTTTTGGGAAGAAAACACCACCACAAGGCAAGACTTTTCAATACTAGTATAATTGACCTCATAAGAAACAAGCGTTCAGCTGATGTGATAGATAGCTTGTTCTTTTCTAGTATCATCAAGTTGAGCTAGCAATGCCCCCAGGGAAGATTCTATTGCTAAGATGTACAAAATTAATGGTGTTCCTAGGATAGGAGGCATTAAAATTGGAGGATTAGCCAAGTATTGCTTTATTTGATCTAGGCTCTTTTGGCAATCCTCATTCTAGGCACATGTGGTTCCTTTATGCAATGTCTTGTTGAATGGTTGTGCTCTATCTGCAAACTATGAAATAAACCTCCATATGGATTGGAGTCATCCTTGAAGACTTCTCATCTGACTAATGCTCTTAGGAGGTGGCATATCTAATATGGCTTGAACCTTTTCGGGATCCACCTGTATTCCTTTGGCTGAAATTATAAATCCTAGAAGTTTACCTGAGGTAACCCCAAATGCACACTTTTTCGGATTCAATCTTAACTGAAACTGCTCCATTTGATCTAGAATTACTTCCAAATCTTCTAGATGTGTATCCCTTTTCTTAGACTTGGCCAAGGTGTCATCCACATAATCCTCCATATTTTTATGCATCATATCATGAAATATTGTGGTCATATCTCTTTGGTATGTGGCTCCTACATTTTTTAAGCCAAATGGCATGATGTTCCAACAATAGGTTCCCCATGCACGTGTGAAGGCTATCTTTTCTTGATCCTTAGGAGCTATTTTTATTTGGTTATAACCAGAAAAACCATCCATTAAAGAGTATATCTCATAGCCTGCAGTCATGTCCACTATCATGTCTATGTTAGGGAGTGGAAAGTCATCCTTTGGGAAAGCTTTGTTAAGATCTCTGAAGTCTGTGCATACATGAATGTACCCATCATGTTTTGAAACTGGAAAAATATTTGAGATCCACTCGACATAGTCGATAGCTCTAATAAATCCTACTCTTAAGAGCTTTTCTAATTCAGCCTTAACAAGGAGAGCTATGTGAGGATGCATTTTCCTCAACTTCTATTTTACTGGTTTAATTCCTAGAGCTATAGATAAGTGATGCATAATAAGATTAGTGTCAAGCCCTAGCATGTCTGAATATGTCCAATCAGAATTGATTTTCATCTTTTGTAAGAATTTTGTGTATGCCTCTTTTTCTTGCACTGACAGAGACTGGGCTAGATGAATCACCTGTGGAGCCTCTTCTATATTCAAATTTATTGGTTGTGTAGGCTCAATAAGAACTGATGACCTATCTTGAAAATAATTCCATGGGTTATTAAGTACCCCATCCTTAGGTGCCTCAAAGAGGTTTTCACCTTCAGATACATCCTTTCTTTTTACTTTTTTGGGTTCTAACACCGCCACATAGTGGTTTTCACCATCAGAACCATTTCTTTTTTTTTTCTTTTTTTTTAAAAAAAATTTATGACTGAGGTACTTAATATCTGGCTCTGTCATACTTGTTGTAGGTTCATTGGTGGAAGAGACTACAGGTTCAAGAGCATTCATGTAGCAAGCTATTTCGTAGTCATTGTGAAAAGTGAGGAGCTGAGGCTCTTGACAAAGTTGTGACCAATCAATCAAATGATGGTTGACAAGGGGTAGGTCAATGACTAGTTCAACATTATTGATATGAAAGGCGGTATCCCTGGTGATCGCATAGTTAGGATCTATCAAGTTTCCCTCTGAGATACCTAAATTAGGACTCATCCTACCAAATGAAGCATCCTCCATTAAGGCAATTTGAGGAGTCCAATCCTCTAG
Source organism: Chamaecyparis obtusa (assembly GCA_027943335.1). NCBI lineage: Eukaryota > Viridiplantae > Streptophyta > Pinopsida > Cupressales > Cupressaceae > Chamaecyparis > Chamaecyparis obtusa. The sequence continues at coordinate 95,193 of BSBK01010797.1, read as the reverse complement.
TCCTACACTAGGTTCGTTGGTCACATGGGGTTGAGTACTATAGGTATGAACAACATCCATGTCTAAATCAACTATTTCATCTGAAAGAGAGCCCCGTTCGAACTCGTGCAAATCTATTTTTGAATCTCTTTTGGGATGTTTACACCAAGAAGGCTTGGGATGCCTTGATGTAGAAGCTTCGAGAATGTGAAGGGTATCACCTTCTCTGGCATTTGTGTTTGTGTTTACAATTGTTAAGTCATCTGGATCCCCCCAAAGGAGATTTGTAGAAGGCACCCAATCATCAATCAAGTCTTGTTGGTTTTGGAGATTAGGTGTATAATCTGAGTCACTATCACTATCTGTCGTAGCTAGGATGGGAACACTTTTGTTCTTTCCATTATCAAACCCTAGGCCAACCGTTGACTTAGTCTTATGACCAAAAAGAGCATGGTTGAGTGGTTCAGCCTTGGCATCTAACCTGTCACTGAGAGGGCCATGACCTGGGTAGCCCATGTTGGTAACCAATGTGTATCCTCTCCCATAAATCTTAGGAGATGGAGAAAAATTTTCATTGTGTAGGTACTTTTCTTCTTTGTATATCCAATCTCTGACAGCCACCTCTTCTTTCTCACCCTGAATAGGTACTAAAGACTCTACAAAAGTATCAAATAGATTCATGGCTGAAAATGAGGGATGCATCTCTTGTGACGGTTTACCATAGGACCTGAGTGAAATTGGTAATTTTGTAAAGGAGTCAATTCGATATCCTCCCATACCAAGGTCTATGGACTTGAATTTATCCTTACATTGCTCAAGAGCTGTCCCAAAATTATCTGCTTCTCTATTTAAGGGAACATCAACCCCTACTGAAATGGCATTAATAGATAAGGTACTATCACCTGGTATGCAGACTTCTACACCATTATATGGAAACTTGACACATTGGTGATAGGTAGATGGTACTACTTGCATGTCATGAATCCATGGTCTACCTAGTAGGATGTTGTATGCTAGAGGACTAGCATCAATGATTTGAAACAAAATGTCCTTTTCAACAGGACCAATTCTAACTAGAAGAATAGCTAACCCCTTAGAACTTCTCTCAGCCTCATCATAGGCTTTGATAGTAATTTTCTTCCTGGTATCAATGGCATGCTTTGAGTAACCCAAGTTTTTCAAAAGATTTAAAGAACAAATATTGAGCCCAGCACCCCCATCTATTAACACATGCCTAACATGGGTTTTATGGATCATGAACTCAATGTGAAGGGCAAGATTGTGCAGATGGCTCAAGGCTTTATCATCTTCTTCGGAAAATGTAAGGTAATGTGGACTACCAAGGTGGTTGACCATGTTCTGGAATTGGTTGACATCTATATTATTAGGGACATTTGCTGCATACAAAGCATCCTCAACGACATGCTTGTGTCAAGGATACAATTCTAAGAGCTCAAAAATGGAAATCTATGCAGGTGTTTGCTATAACTAATCAACAAAGTTGTAACTTATATCAGGACCAACTGCAGATTTGGGAGGAACACTTTTGGACACTGGTTGCTTAGATTTTCTAGAATTAGGACCTCTAATGATAATAGGACCTTGGGACTAACTCCTAGTAACAACATTGAGAGGTTGAGATGACTTTCAAGATTGAGGACCTCTAAGCACAACAATGGTTCCTTCATCAAATATTGGAGGTGAGATTACATCATAGTCATAGGGATCATTCCCTCTCATCATGTTGACATCATTGTTCACAACCTCAAGCATATTAATGACATTTTTTGTAGCTGTATAGGTATAATTGATTGTGGCCTTGCCATTCTTGTTTTGAGAAGTCTCCGCCTTTTCATACTTAGGCAAGGGCTCCTTAAAGGCCTTGTGGTCTGCATTTGTGATCAATCCATCAACTTGTAATTTCCCATTCTCAATAAGGTCTTGAACAAGATGTTTGTGTTTAAAACAACCTTCAATGTCATGTCCAACCTCATTGTGGTATACACAGTAAGCTTTCTCATTCCACCAATAAGGTTTAGGATTTGGTATGCGAAACTTTGAAGGATCATGAGGTTGTACCAAATTATGAGCAATCAAGGTCTTAAAAATGTCTGCATAAGAGTCTCCAAGCTTAGTGAATTGCCTCTTTCCTAACTTAGATTTATCTTGATATTTGGGCTTGTGCTCTTGTTGATCTAAGGATGTCTGTAGCTTCATAGCTTGAATTGCATTAGATAGATTAAGAACTCCTTGTTCCTTAGGTTGTGGAGAGTCAACAACTTCATCATTGACTACATGCTTATTTTTGTTCCAATATGAGTTCTTTTTATCCTTATTGTTGTTGTTATTGTTTTGGCCATTGTTGTTGTTACTCTGTTTGGCCAAAATACCTTGTTCTTTTAGAACATCCTTGATGTGACATGCAGTTTCTACCATAGTGTCAAAAGAATTAAAGACCATTTTTCTAACTTCATATCTTAATTTTGGCACTAGATTGCTCACAATTATATCAATCCTTTCTTCCTCAGGGATGGTCCTAGAATACTTGGAGCATAAGCATTTCCACCTTTGTAAAAATGTCACAAAGGGTTCCCCTTGATTCTATTTTAATTTACACAAATCAAGCATGGTGATTGACCTTGATAAATTATATGCAAAATGCTGCACAAACCTTTGAACGAGTTCTTTGAATGTTTTAACAGGAGGGGTAATGTTAGTAAACCACTCCATAGCTTGGCCTTTAAGGCTCCTTGGGAATAATCTCATAAGGTAGGAGTCCTCATGATGATATTCAAAGCTCTTCATATAGAACTATCATACATGGTCATGGGGGTCACCACTACCATCATATTTGTCATATGTGGGGATTTCAATCTTTCTAGGAAAATCTACCATAACCACACTTTTGTTAATGGGATTAGGACATATAGAATCCAAGTTGAAGGAACTCTTAGGAGCCATCATTTTTTCCATAGTATTTTGCATCTGCTTAATCACCTCATCAGTTGAAGGGTTTTGCTTCTTAATCTTTTGGTCCACATCAAAGTTGTATGGGACTTTTGCACCCTTATTGATTAGACTTTCCAAGAACTGATCCTTATTTTACTCCACATACTTCTCCACATATTGTTGGAAGGATGGTTCTTGTTGCATTGTCATGAAATCAATAGTATCAAAGTTGGCATTACTTCCTCCATGTTGAGAGCCATGATGAGCTCATTGGGAGGGTTATCCCAAATATCTAGGAGGTGATTGTATCCTATGATGGTTATACTGAGAAGTCCTTCTTCCTCTAGGACTAGGTGATCTCGATGGGGTCCTTGACCTTCTTCTTGGACTTGGTGAGGGAGTAGATGGTGGAGAGTTGGTTCCACTATTGGTACCCCTATTATTGAATTGATTATGGAGTTGTTGTGCTAGGAGCCTATCTTGTTCTTCTTGTGCAACTCTTCTCCTTATGTCTCACAAAGCTCATTCCTCATCCTCCAATTGTTTGAACCTTTCTTCCTTAGCAACTTGTTCATCCAAGAAGGATTTTTTTTCTCTCTCAATGTGCTTCAACCTCTCACTTGTGTATCGTGAGGTGTCTCTAAGTAGAGAAGGTTGTCTTGAATGCCTGGATACATTAGCTACATTGATATGAGCATCACCAGATTCATCGTTTTGGTCTTCATGTTGTGACCGTGTATCTAAGTGAGCTTTTCTATGATGTCTCTTAGCTCGTTGATGAGCATATAGATACCTTGTGTTGATAGGAGGTGATCTAGGTGGACTATTAGAAGAAGACCCAGTAGACATCTTGTCACCCCTATGTCATTGAAACATGTCATTAAGAGTTTGATTCATTGCTTCTCTTTGTTGTCTAGTGAAGGTATAACTCATGTCCATATTTGATGAAAAAGGTGCTAAAGAGGAACTCAATTAATTGGGATTACTCTTTGGGTCAAAAAAAACCTTAGACTCACTCTTAGGGGATCGATCACAAATGGGGTCTTTTCCCTTTCGCTGTTGATGAGTCTTAACTAAGGCTAACTGATTAAAGACAACCGGGGGTCATTTTCCTTGATTCACTTGATACCTTGTTGTAACTGACATGAAAGAAAAAGATTTTTGATGATAAGGTGACCTCTCAAAGTGTCAACACCAAACTAAGATAATTAAAGTTCTCTAATGTCCAAAAAGAGATGGAAAGATAGAAATTACAAAAGGCGTTACCAACACTGTCAAAGAGGTGTTTAAATCAAAGGATCAATATCCTTGCATGTTTGAACCAGGAGGATGGACTTAGCCAAATTGTATAATTGAAATTGAATTTGAGTGGAAATGATTTTGACAAAAAGAGTACCAGAATTCTCCAAGAATGTTACTAACAACTCTAGAGATATACTTTCTTAACAGGAATAATCTTCTAGCTTGACAATTCTTCCCAAGGTGACTTTGTAAATTGAATGGCACTACCCCTAGAGCACTAAAAATAGGAATTCAGAGTAAAGACAAGCTTCTAGTGGCAAGATAAGCTACCTTCCTAAAGACCTAGCCAACTAAAAGCAACTGAAAAATGATTGAAACCAGGTATACAATAGAAAATTCTTAGGTGACACTCTCCAGCCTAACCAGGTGACACTTTAAGACTAGGTGACAATTCACACAATATAGGGTGACACTTTCTAGGCTAACAGTGCACCACTTTCAAGGCAAGTGAGATGAAAGTTGTCTAGGGATGAACTATCGCATGAAAATTCTTAGAATAGGGTGGGATAGCATTTCAGTGTCGTATGACTCTTTAACCAGTGAATGTCAAAATCTTAGTTTTAAGGCCTGTTTGTTCAATATTTTCAGTTTGAGGGTTGATTTTTCAATTCCAATCATAATGAAAGTAGTAAATTGATAGGTTTGCAAACAATATGGGATCAAACATGTCTTCAAGCACTTGAAACAATGGCAAAAGAAACCTTGCCAAGACAAACACTTGTGATATCAAAATAAAAAAAAACACCCTATGAATACTACCGATTATTTGAATGTTCAATAATGTTAACACTTCAAACAATATCTATCCTAGAAAGTCAGGTCTCAATACTTAACAAATTGGCCCACACTTGATGCTCCCTTGCCTCACACAAAGTGGTTGCCCACAATAGATATTGGCTTTGTCATGGAAGTGCCAAAGACACAACCAAAGGAACACATATGGTGAGTAATCTTGGGTGATCTAGGTTATTCCACTTGGATCAATCCTTGCACCAAGAAGCTAAGTGGCAAAATAGGGTGGCCTCTATCTATGGTTCTTAGTAAGGGCTTCCATTCATAGTACCCCTCTTGTTCCTCATAAAGGACTAAGACCTTGTGGCCTCAAGAGTACCTTAAGCATTCTTGCTCAATACTTTCCTCATGGTCACAATCCCACAAGTACTCACATCAAGTGAAGATAAGCACTACGTCTACCAAGGTTTTGTGTCCTTGATAACCTTGAGTTTATAGTGGGTCAGAATAGGTCGGTATTAGCTTGTCCCCACTTGGGTCGTTCCTCTTGATTGCTCAAGAGTAGGCCCGCTAAAGGATTATAAATCTAAACAAAGAGTAGATCAATTTTTAGATTCAAGGTTTTTGGTTCACCACAAGGGTGAAGAGCATACTCCCCTTATCTCAAAGCTTTCTCCCAAACACACCAAGCAAAATTCAATTACCCTCTTGTTTCCAAAATCCTAAGATGGGTCAAGATTTTCTGGTTCACCACAAGAGTGAAGAGCATACTTCTCCTACCACCTCAAAATCTCTTCCACAAGATATTAAGTGCCTATGAAATGAAACAACTAGTATATGCCACACTCAATAAAGAAAGCAATTAAACAAGCACTTGATTGGGTTTTTATGCTTTGGACAACTCTACAAAAACTGTTAGTAGCCCTTGTGCATTTGAAACTTTGACACGTGTTCTTTTGGAAAAATATTTCAAGCAATGAAAGCACCTACAAGCACAACTTGTTAGCCCAACAAGGTTAGAACAATCCAAAATCCAATTAGCTCTAAGCAATCCACTATCAAAAGTATTTAAAGCACTAAAGGTGGAACACATAACTCACCAAGTAAATGTGAAGTGAGTCCAAAAGGTGGAACATTTAACTCTTCACACAAATTTAAAGTAAGTCAACACCTTAGAAAACCAATGAGATCAAGAAAGCATAAAAGGGAGAACTTTGTGGAACACTTAACGCTCTTTTCAAGTAGACCCCTCCCCTATGTATGAATGCTAACCTTGCATCCAAAGGGTAGAAATGAGGGGTGATTAGAAATAAGTGAGTCCAACACCCAATGTAGCCAACAAGATCAATCAAAAGTACTCCTCAAGTGAGTGTGAAGTGAGTCCAAAAAAGTGGAATATTTAACTCCTCACACAAACTCAAGGTCAGTCCACACTTTAGAAAACTAATGAGATCAAGAAAGCATACAAAGGGGGAACTTTGTGGAACACTTAACACTCTTCTCAAGTAGACCCCTTCCCTATGTATGAATGCTGACCTTGCATCCAAAGGGCGGAAATGAGGGGCGATTAGAAATAAGCGAGTCCAACAACCCAATTTTAGCTAACAATATCAATTAAAAGTACTCTAAAGTTGTTTATCAATACTACTCACAAATGAAAAAGGGTTGAATCAATGGAATATTTAACTTTCCAAGAAAACATAGAGTGAGTCCAAAAAGTGGTGCATTTAACTCCCTATGTAAACAAGGAATGAATCCATGCCCCCAATAACTCAATGAGATATTTGATATTGGAAACCAAGAAGCATTCACTTACACAAACTTGTAAAAACAAATCTATGTTCTTTCATTCACCATTAAGAGCATAAAAGAGATGTGCCTATGAAAGCAAGTAAACATTCAAGCCAAACACATGAGAGATTCTTTTTAGATCCAAAATCCAAATGAAATCTGCAAATGAAATCTATCTAACTACAGTAAATCAAACTAGTAAATGGATTAATCTAAACTCAGCCAAAAAGGTCTAAAAAAACTCATTGTCACGTACAAGCAATAATACAGTCACTAGAAATGTCACGTGACACTTCTCTACATATGGGGGTGACAGTTCTCCTTATTTGCAGGTGATAGAATGCATAAAATAGAGTGACACTTTCTGTCAAATAGGGCGACACTTTTAATTAGTAAAGTGTCGCACTCCTATACAGGAAATTGTCGCACAACACTGGTGAAAAGTGTCACATGACACTCTGAGATAGAAAACCAAAGACCAAAAATAAAGCCAAAAATTGATGAAAAAATTGATGAAAATGTAGAAAATAAAGGACAAAATGCTAATGTTCTGCCCCACGGTGGGCACCAGAAATGTAGACACAAAAGTAGTGCACTTCTATGAATCCTTACAATCAAGAACACTCAAGAATGAGGTCTCAAAAATTGATCCATAGCTCTCTATCTATGGAGTTGAAAGATTTAAAATTTCTCTCAACTAGAGCTAATAGGATTAATGACCTTGCTAGTCAACCACACAATGAGAGATTCAAATGAAGACAAGGGCAAGAGTGCCAATATCTCGAAGAATAAAATGAAATGCAATGCAAGCTAGATTAAGAATGAAGATGCAAGCTAAGCTAAATGATAACAATACAATGCTTGAAAGGAAATCTAATCTATGAAAGGAAAGTGCAAACTAGACTATGAAAGGAAAGTACAAGTCTTACAATCCCTCCTAATTAAGCTATTTGAGACTAATCTATTGCATAAAGGAAATCTATACTAAGAATGCCATGATTATGCAACTATGAAAGAAAACTAAATGAAATGAAACAAAAATATCTTCAAATCTTGAATGCAAGAATGTCTTCAAAGAGCTCCAAATGACCTAGAAAACCTGCAACATAACATTAGCATAAAACATGAATGATATCCCTACAAATGAGGAAGAGAGCTCTCCTTTTATAGGAAATGAGAAAGAATGAACCATGGAGATTAAGAGGAAAAATATTTAATCAATGGTGGAACATCAAAGAGGAGCAATCTATATGCACAAATATCCTCCAATAGGAAAATAAGAGTTGACTTTTGTGTCCATATGAGACAAAAAGTACTTTTCTCTTTTTATAAAATAAGAATAATGTTTTATTTGTGGAACTTAGGATAAGATGAAAAGTGGGGCTTTTTATTTATTAAAAGGGGAGGAAATATTCCTTTTAAATAAATAAAGACTTAGGATAAAATGGTTAGCCCAAGGCAAATAATCGAAAATGATAAAATAGGATTTGATCAAGGAAATTGATATTATTGAAAAATGCTGATTTTTGAAAATCTTGATTCAGAGATTTGATAAATTGAAAGAATGGGGTCCAAAGCCTAGGTGACCATTTTAGGGTGCATATAGATATAAATGTCAAAATTCCTATTGATCCAAGAAAGGATACCATTTTTTAGAAAGGTTCCTCCATTTGGGAGAATTCCCTTGTCAATGTCAAAGTTAAATTTTTTTTATAGGCTCAAGAAGCCCTTCTTGACTTGATTTTCTAAGAGTTAAATGCTTTGAATAATAGTTCTTCTTCAACCTAGAAGTTTAATGATATCCTCACAAGTACTCATGTACCTTGGATAAAGGCACAAATGATATCAATAAGGACCACCAGGATGAAATTTATAGTTTGGATAGAAAATTTTATGATATTCAAAGTAAACTAACTAAAGTTGTGAATGTTAGCAAGATTACCTTAAAAGGAACTAGTGAAGGACTAAGGAAGTTGAATGAACAAGAAGAGGTTGATCATGGCCTCTCAAAGGGAATATTCCCTACTAGTAGTTCAAGACCTATCCTAGGTGATACTGGAAATACAAGGTTGATGGATAAGAACAAAGAATGACTAAGGAAGAGGAGATCCACACTGAACCTCAAATACACTAAAAAATTCTTGGTTTGGTGATGAGGTTGAGGAATAAGAATTAGGTTACTACCCCTTTAGCTTATTGTGCCCTATTTTTTGTGACTACCTTTTGGCGTCTATTTTATGTCTAGTTCTATACTGGTCAATCTCTTTTGACATGGTCTTTTTTTTTGTTGTTTAATATTTTGGATTTCTACTCCTTATAAAACTATTTTTCCTCTAATAAAAATATGCATAGTATTTAGATATGTATGTATGTTATTTACATATTTGGCTGATAAATTAAAAGTTTATGCCTTTAATTGAGAAGAAGAATCAAGAAGTCAAATCCTTTTCTTCAAAGGTTTATAAAATAATAGGTTAATATTTAGTGATAAAAATGACATTGTGATTCAAAAATTCCCTTGAAAGTCATGAGGTAAAATAAATATTATTTCTTAAGAGTATCTTTTGGTTCACAATGAAACTATTTATTTAAGTAAGAGGTGAATTTGCAATTAGAATGAAAATTTTGTAATTGTCTTCACAATTTCTTAAGATTGTACATGCAATCTCAGAATTTCCATATTATCTTTTTAAAAATTTATTCTTAAATTTAAAATAGATCACCAATAAAAAATAAATTATAGTCATTGAACAAAGATACAAATACTTTAACACTTCTCTGAATTGAGGTGTGCTATCGCCATTGTCTATTTTCTTGCATAATTGTTTTATGGTTGAATGTAGTATTTCACAATTACATATCCATTTAGGAGCAGTTGTTATATGCATAAAAATAGGCTTGTAATATTAATTATGGTACATGAAACATCTTAGGATTATTCTAGATCAATTGATTTTAAGGATCTCTGATTATCGAAGAAAGAGAATAAAACTTAGCACTCAAAGGACACATAAGAAAAAACTCAATAATTTATATCCATTCAAATTTTTTTTGATTGAATTAATCACCATGTTTGTGAGGGTCATCATAGATTTTTAAAGACTACAAGAACTTTTTAGATCCATATATATAAATACCTATCCAAATTTTTAATATAGAAACATCTGCTACTTATAGGTTAAATAGTATAAATTAAGTTTCATAATCAAATCTTGTTAGTCTTATTCCTAATGTAATTCTAATATTTGTTTTCTAAAATTAAATTTAAATATTCTATCCTATGTTGTGTTCCATATAATGGTATATGTGTGTAATGTTATGCTAATTAATCTGTTAAAATTTAACAAGGTTATCATACCTTAAGGGTAAAAGCACAATTAGGTGTCACCTTTTAGGCTAACTTATCAGCACAACTGAATTTTAGTATTTCTAACTAAAATTTAATTTTGGTCAAACATATGGTCTAGATAGATTCATTCTAGCTAAGTTAGATAAGTGCTTTAACTTTTCCAATTGGAAATATCTATTAAATGAATGTTTTATATCTCTTTGGGTCCAATTACCATAAAATAAAATTATTTCAAAAAAGTGGCATTTCAATAACTCCTAATCTTTTACTGATTATTTTTTTAAAATAAAAAAATACCATTTTGTAGAGATTAGAGTCAAGAATATCCTCATATAGATTTTATAGTGTTTTAATTAGACATAGTTTATTGTAATTAAAAAATATTACAAGTAGGTATTTTAACAGTCAAGGAGATGTTGATTCGAAGAAAGAAAATAAAAATTAAATCATATTAAATAAATTTGAAAAACATATGGTGCACTAGAGGAGAGAGTCCTCTTCAAGAATATATATTTGGTTTTTGGATTGGGATAGATTTGTTATGAAAAATATGTTGCGAGATGAAAATTGTCGATTTCGGTGAGTTGGAATTTTAATTGTTATAAAAGAGAAAATATAGGTCACAAACCAATTTTTATTTCTTCATGCACTAGCTATATATGCCATCTATGAGATATTTTGAAATTAGGGGAAAAATATTTATTTACATATAATTTTTTGGTGGGAACTAGTCCCCTAATTTTCAGCATTTTTCAACAACTAAAAAATCATCTTTAAAAATTAAAAAAACATATCTATTCTTATTCAAAAAAAATATTAATGATAAACTTCATCCATTTTATCACATATAATTAGTTTACATCATCTTCAAGTTCCAAAGATAAATGTCATTTTTATACTATTGAAGTTGAACATATTTGATTTTGTTAGCCTTTTCCTTTGAAAAAGGGTGACAATTTATTGTGTTTTTACCCTTAAACAATATCATCTCATTTATGTATTTAAATTGTTGAAAGCTGTCTATTTCTCTTTTACTTTGGAATGAATTTGGTGTAGAAGGAAAGTATTAGTATTTCAAAAATTTGAGATCCACTTGGTTGAAGTGTATTAAACTATCCTTTGATGAAAATGTGAATCTTTCAATTCAGTCTCAAATTCAAAATCCATTGCATTTTAGATGTAAACATTAGAATATCACTCAAACTAGAACATCTCTTTATTTCAATTTTCTATCTATATAGTACTAATAACTATCAATTTTGAAATGATTTAATTTAAAGCCCAATAAATTTTAATACTATAAATTAAAACATATTAGTCATTTATTACAAATTTCACTTTTATTAGCTCAACAAAATATTTATAAATAAATGGATTTGTTTAATTGAAAACAACATTAGTCGCTTATAATAGTTCAGAGAGAACACTAACTCAAATAGAGAAGGGTGTGGAGAGAAACTTTACACAAGGGGTTTGAGATGGTGATCAGGCACTAGCATGCCAGTCACTCTGCTACTAGTACATGTTAAATTTGAGCATGGGAGCGGATCAAATATATGGTAACTAGGAAAAGTGCTAAAGTGAAAGATAAATGACTTCAAATTTGGAGGAGGGGGACCCCTCTATTGCAGGAATGAAGCAGGGGTCTAAGGAGGACCCAATAGGTAAGTTGACTATTTATCTATGTTTTGGGAGTGATGTTCCTTGCATACCTCCTCTAGAGGGTCAAAATGTTGCTCCTAAAAATCTAGTTTCAATTCCTAAGAAGGAGATTCCCTCATCTAGTCTTTCTAGGGTTTTTTAGGTGAATGGATGTAAGGATCCTTCATGTGCCTCTCTATTTGTGGTTTAGCCAATGGGGAAATATAATTTAACTTCTATTATCATCATTTCTAAGCCATGCAAAGGAAATATTTCTATCTCAGTGCCAAACTAGGTGATTGATCATAATATTTCCTTGATAGTGCTTTCTCTGGTGGAAAATATTTTGGGTCACATGAAAAATATTGAAGTGGTGAGTGACTTTGTGTGGAGGAAATGTAATATCAAAGGCTAAGTTGAAGTCTTAGTGTCACCTAGAGGTTTCTTTTCTTTGGCTTTCTCTTACAATGAGGATCTTTTAGAGGTGCTTTGTGGGGGACGCTAGGCTATAGGAAAATCATCTCTAGCATTAAAAAAATGGACCCCTAAGATGGATTTATATAATGCCTTTTTTGATGTTGTCCCAATTTGGGTTCGATTCCTAGTGTGCCCTTGGAATTTTGGCATGAGGATATCTTTAAGAACACTATGATCTCTTTTGGGGATCTATTTTCTATTTATGTTATGATGATAAATAGGAAAATAGTGGTTTATGCTAGGATTTATGTCGTGGTCAGGAATTCAAATAATCTTCCTACTTGCATTGAAATTTTATCCAAGCTAGGAAAATATTTTTAGTCCATGACAACAAAATAACTCTTAGGAGTAATAGTTATCATGGTTCTTTATATTCCTTGATGTTATCTAGGGTATTTAGAAGGAGATAAATAAAATAATTTTTAGTGATAAGACTTTGGCTCTAGATATTATGTTTTGGAAGATATATAGAACTATATGTGAGAACATTAATATCATTCTTAATTCTATCAAAGGAAAAGGCAAGATCACTTGCAAGAAATATGATTACTAGGTTGCATCGAGTTAGAAAATTCAACTTGATATCACTATGTCTCTCAAACTAGTGAAGGGATTGAGAGAGGGTTGTTCTTGGACCCCTCATCCTCTGGTTTGGGTTAAGATCAGCTTTGATAGAGCGACTAAGGGAAATCCTTGGCTAACAATGTGCAAGGGAGTGATAAGGGATGAAAATGGAAACTTCATTTTGGAGGTGGTACTTTCTATGGGTAGCCAAAGCAACTACTTTACGGAAGGCATTGCTACTTATTAGGGCCTCTTTTTAACTTAGATTCTCTGATGTAATAAAGTTTTGTTGGAAGGGGACTCAAAAAAATATTATAAATTGCATCTGGGCATTGGGAAAGAGATTTTCCTTCTAAAGCTAGAAAAGTGCATAAATCCAAGGCTAAGGATTCTAAGATCTAGAAGCCCAAGAAGGTCTAGGATGTTTGAAAGAATAGAGAAAAATTCAAGGAGTCTAGTTCGTCTCAACCCCGTGGGGTTGAGTATGATGAAGAGAAAGATGATCCTTAGATCATTAAGCAGGCTCCTTTTGGGGAATGTGATAAAGCTAAAAATAAAAGTGTTAATAACCCCAAGGATGGTATACGTGGTAGGGTTGTGGATGCTAATAATATTATCAAGTTAGAAAAATAAGATAAAGTGGTCACCTATGTTCCTCCCCAAGGGACTTATCCACTAATTTGAAGCCCTTTACCATCATAGTTCTCTCTAAATTGAGGCCAAATGGTTTCTACCTCTAAAAATTATATGGTTATATCTACCTAATCAGAATAGGTGGGGAGCATAAAGGTATGGGAGGCATTTTTTTTGAGCTTGATCAAAATGTTCCTGGCTCTACATAAGCTTTACAAAAATGCTAGAGTTATACGAAAGCTGTTGGGAAAGAAAATTCAAGTTTCAAAGATACAGAACAAGAAGATGAATATCTATTCATTACTGTTGACAAAAAGAAAAAGAAGAACATGAATTCTACTACTGCTAGGATGTTGACATGGAAAAACTTGAAAACTTTCTTTGGAGTGTCAAAGAGCATTGGAATAAAATTGTCCAAATGGTAGGGAATAGGAAAGTCATCAAAACATTGTTGATGGAGCCCAAAAATTAATTCCATAAATTTTCCTTCTGGGAACCCCGAGTAAGAAATGAATTTTTTGTCATGAAATATAAGGGGGTTAATAGATCCAACAAACATAAATGGATATTCATCCTCTTAGCTCCTCTTTAGTGTGTTTGCATTGCACATTTTCACTTTGAGCACACACTTTCCTCTTTCATTCTCTCTCTCCTAGGTGAAATTGAGGTAGGACCTAACACTTCCTCCTTTATTTTCCTAAATCTAGCCTTGATTTATCAGTCCCTGATCTACATTACACCCAGATCCTCTATAGTTCTAGAAGCCTGAATTACAAACCCAAGACTATGGCCTCTTGGAGAATAGGTCGACCAAGTTGATCTATTCCCTAGTGGTTGGAAAGTGTTGGGACCGGTCCTATTTCAAAGTTCCATTATTTTTCGCTCACTGTAGTTACTCTCACGGGGATAATATAAGAAATTCACTAAAACGGCATCCAATGCCTCATTTCCCTCATGATGGATGATGATAGAAGTAAGGTATAAGAATGTGTGGACACCCCAATCTGACATAGAAAAATTTCAAGGTGGAAGCTAAGGGCTGAATCTAATTCTTTTATTGCAAAGTGAGGCCTTCATTTACATTTCTTCAACTCAATAATTCAAGCATTACATGATATTATGGAGATGCAAGGGGATTGCGAAGATGGTTAGAGTACTTTAGCCTTGGGGGATTGATATACTATCTATTCTATATTCATATGTGATCTTTGTGTCTTCGTAATTTACACACATTTATATTTACAAGAACACAAGTTACATGCTAGGGTGTCACTTGCAGAGTATATTCTTAGTATTTGATATCTCTTTTACATTAAAGATCTATAATATAGGATTTAAAAGAACTAAATACACACACAAAATCTTTTATAATAGCTATTTGTGGAGGTAAAAATCACCAAAACATGGTTTTGACTAAGGAAAACCCCTTTATAGCCACCCACATACATCAATTTTGTTACATACTTGTAGGTTGTCAATTTAGCAACCACGGATCTACAATCTACTCCCCAAGACCTTTCCAAAGAAGTTAGGTTGAATTTTCTATCGTGTCCCGTGAACATGGTGACTTTGTGGAAAAGTGTCTGGAACATGTTGTGCCAGGTCAACCTGTTCTTGGAGATCTGAGAAAAAATAACATTTTTTGGGTTTTCTGTTGTGATCATGAATCAACAGTCAGAAGTTATGAAATAGGTTCATATTTTCATTTTCGGAGAAAAAAGGCATATTCTATTACATATTTCGAGGTAGGTAACTTATAATTCATTTCCCTTCTTAGTCTGGATCTATTTTAATATCTTAATTGGGTTAATTTTTTACATTTAACATCTAGATCTATCTTACTTTTCTCATTAAATCAATAAGCTCAATCTTGTCATTTTCATTATATATCTATAATCGAATTACATTTTATGAAAGAGGTATTTCTAGTGTACTTCCTTGATATAACTTGGGTTTAGCATGTGCATCCCTTATCACCTTTGGGTTTGGCTAATCTAACCTAGGTTGTATTGAGAGTTATGCTCGAAAGCCCTTCTTTCTCTTGCATTGAATGTCTTAGGGAGAAAGTGTTAAATAAATGATATACTTATCGTGCATTGTTAGACTTATTGATGCCATTTTTCCCAAGAACATTTTGGTGAACCCAACATGAACCCTCCTTGTTTGATCTTGGTAGTTAGATCTTTCTTTTACATGTATTGCATTTATAAACATTAAAATACATAAAAAAAATCTTTCTTTGTTAGGATTTGCATTTCATTTCATTATGAGTAGCTTATTTTATTTTTGAGATGTATGATTTATTTTATGAGTACTTTGATGATACATTTATTAATGAACCTCATGAGGTGTCTAGTAGTGAAGTATTATATGTAATGAATGAGATCTTGATTGAATCATTTTCTCCATTATCTTCCTCTTCATCTCTCCAACCTAACCTTTATGATAAGTTTTTATCATGGCTTCATTTATGTGAGACTATTTGTAGTGTTGAGCTAGTTAAACCATTTCTATTTTCTAAGACATTTATAACTCTCAAAGGACATCCTCCCCAACCACTCATTATTCTTAAGGTTTTTCCTCAAAACAATGAGCCTCTTCTAGTTCTTAAAGGAAAGCTCGATTATACTTCGATTGTGCATGCCTATCAGACATGAAATAATCCCCAACCCATTATTCTAGTTGTTCCTACTTAACTTCCACCTCCTCAACTGATGGTACCCCAAGCACCTCATTTTCCTGGTTCCTTAAGAAGGAAGTATGATATTTTTGAGAAATTACATTCTACTCCTGCTAAGATCTCTTTATGGGAACTTCAAACTTCTCTCGCTTATGACGATGATTTACAAAAGGCATTGTCTACTCTACTTGTCGCATCGCCTAATCAAGAGAATATCAATTACTTTTTGAAGTGTATGCATTCCTCATCCACTCCTCAAATTTTTTCACTCAAGAATATTTTCCTCTAGATGAAGTGAAAAACCAAAATGATGGTCTTATGGTTTCTATTTTCATTAATGGGAATCTCATTCATAGAACTTTGATTGACAATGGATCATGTTTGAATGTTTGTAGTTTAGACATGTTGAAGGCTATTAAGGCTGATATATTCACTGTTAAACCTGATAAAATTCCTATTCATGGCTTTGATAATATTTCTAAGAAGACTTTGGGAACTATAACTTTACCTATGAAAGTTGGTCCGATCATCCTAGATACCCCGATTCATGTGATGCCTAGATCTCTCAATTACAACCTTATTCTGGGAAGGCCATGGTTGCACAACATGCATTCTATTCCCTCTGTGGGATTCATCAAAAATTAAATTATTTTCAATAATGTGATGTATACTCTTAATGTGGATGATAAACCTGATAATTTTTTAAATCCCAAATCAGCTAAAGAGTCAGAACCTAGTGAGGAAAAAAAAGAAACTAAAGCTGAAGATGAAACTCAATCAAATGAAGGACCCTCATCTTCTACTTTGTCTGAGGATGATTGAGGCACTTTAGATTTTAAAATCCTACCTTCATTAGAGAGTATCAAGTTTCTGATCTTTCTTTCATGAAACCTCAAGATAAACCTAAAATTAAAAAAGTAATTTCCATGCCTCTTTCGGGAGAGTTTAGCACTAACTTTATTTCTACATCAGCTAATGAGATCATTAAAAGTATTAAACCTGACTTTTATGACATAGTGGAAAGATCCTTGGATTTATTATCTCTATTAGATGCATGAAAGTCGATACTAAGAAGATTGACGCTATAGTTAACATGCCTCCTCAAAATATTTCACAACTTTGTATATTACAAGGGAAGATATATGCTATTCATAGATTTATTACCCATTTAGCGGATTGTACTATCCTTTTTATTTTCTTTCTTAAGAAGGATGCCACCTTCTCTTGGAATGAGGACTATAAGCTTTTGTTTGAACAATTCAAGACTTATCTCACTAATTCTCCTATTTTACAACTGACTCAACCAAATAAGCCATTCTTTATTTACACCTCTGCTTCTTTGAAAGTGTTGAGTGTCATCTTGGTTTATCATGATAAATATGTTAAGGAATGTTCTGTGTATTATATAATTCATACATTGATTAATTATGCGACACATTACACCACAATTGAAAAAAAATGTCTTGCTTTAGTTTTTGCTTGTCAAAAACTTAGAAATTATCTCCTTAATGCAGAGGTTAATGTTAATGTGAAATTTGATCCTTTGAAACATCTCTTTTCAAAAAATAACTTCTCGGGACATCTAGCTATATAGGTCATGCTCCTAAGAGAATTTGTTTTAAATTTTATTTCTCACAAGTCTATTAAAGGGAAAGCCTTAATTGACCACCTAGCTAAGGATCCCTCACCCCTTTTAGCATTAGAACCAATAGAATTTGATGATTTTTTCTTAGCTCTAATTGAAGTAAATGATACTTGGGAATTATACTTTGATGGATCTAGACATCAATCTGTGTCTAGTGCATGTGTCATACTAATACCTCTATCTAAGAAACCTATCTATTTATCCTATAAGCTCATTTTTTCTTGTACTAATAACATAGCTAAGTATGAAGCCTTAATCATAGGATTAAGGGTGATTTTGTCTCTACAAATTAAACATGTTAAAATATTGGGTTATTCACAATTAATTATGCAAGAAATTAATGGTACCTATCAAGTGAATAATGATAAATTAACCAAGTATCGTGATCTTTCTATAGGAATTATTGGAAATTTTTCTTCTTCCTCCATTCATAAATTACCTTAGAAAGATAATAGGCATGTAGATGCTATGGCTAGTGTGGAATCTTTAATATCTCTAGATGACGAAGTAAAGAATTTCCATTTTACTATCTAAACTCTATATAGTTCCGCTATCTCTGAGGATCCTCCATTAGGTACAATTTGTCTCAATATGCATCTTAATGAATGGTATTTGCATATTTATCATTACTTAAAAGAGGTTCATTGCACAATTCAACAAGTAGGAATTATAGAAATAGAATCTGAAAGCTCACGCATCCTATTATATCATTCTTGTAGATGTTCTCTATAAGTGTTCCTATGATGGCCTTTTGCTTAGATGCCTTGGTAAAAGTGAAATACATGTTTCTTTACAAGAATCTCATGCTAGATCCTGTGGAGGACATTTCAGAGGAAACTCATTAGTTAAAAAAATCCTTTGCATGGGGGGTATGTGCAAGATCATGAGGGGCCAAACTATGCCCTTAAGTGGCAATGAAAAATCAGCAAATCAGGGTTAGTCAACTTGATGTGAAAATTTCAACTAGCTATGAACCTAATATCAAAAAGTTGTAAGAATAGAATCTATAGAAAATTGAATGTAGTTTCTAAACTACTAGGCCTTTTTTGAGAAAAATTTAGTATGATTGGTGAAAAGTATAGATTTCAATGCAGCAATACAAAAATTTTAGGAAAAAAAAAAGAAGTAGGTGTATGTTTGACCACCTTAATCATAATCAAATGATAATATTTTATTATAAGATTTTATATATAAGTAGTAGACTCATGCTTGGATGTGACACATATTTTTTTGTAATTTTATTCCAAAAAAGTAATTAATTATGAATTTTTTGCTACAACATTTTCAAAACAAAAAAACTCTCGTGTCTGACCACCTTAACTCATTCAAAACTTTACAAAATTCAATTTTTTTAATTTTTTCCTTATAGTAGGTGAAACATAGAATGTGACACATTTTTTAGATTTCAAAAATGTTATACCGTCTGAAAGTTATAGTCATTTTTCATTCAGTATATAAATCAGCACTTTAGAAGTAGCTTGATTATAAAATAACTAATAATTACTTACTGAATTCAAAATTTCATAGCAATTATATCAATAGAAAGTTGATAATCTCCTTAAGATACCCTTTTCATTTTATCAAATTCAGGTGAAAAAAAAGTCGTCAGCTACATTGTCAAAGTTTTGAATTGACATCGCCACTTTTTGGCCCCTCATGATCTTGCACATACCCTGGGGTACTATTGGAAAACTATGGAACATGACTCATTTTCATTTGTCAAAAAGTGTCCTTAGTGTTAGCATCATAAAAATATGATTCATGCTCCTCCTTATGCATTATGTTCACAAGTACCTCCATGGCCCTTTAGTTTTTGGGGCCTAGATCTCATTGGAAATATCTCTCCCCCTTCTTCTCAAGGGCACACATATATTCTTATAGCCACTGACTATTTTAATAAGTGGGTTGAAGTTTTCCCTCTTCATTTAACTATTGCAAAATTTATTTGTGATTTCATTCTTCAAAACATCATCACGTGATTTGGTATTCCCATGGAAATCATCTATGATAATGGAACTTAGTTTAAGAGAAAAGCAGTAAAAGATTTCCTAAAGAAATATTGCATCCATCAACATTTCTCTACTCCTTATTTTCTCCAATCTAATGGTCAAGCTGAAGCTTATAATAAGGTCATTGAACAAATCCTTTGGAAGACTGTTGATAAGAACACTAAGGATTTCCATACACAATCAATCTATGCTTTATGAGCATATAGAAAAAGTGTCTATATTATGATAGGAACATCACCTTATAATTTGGTCTATGGAACTGACACAATTATGCCTTTAGAGCTAGAGATTCCTTCTTTAAGATTTTTTTTCAAGGGCATAATTGATAAAGATACTTTTATAGAGAAATGATTAAAAGTGCTTGAGATGTTAGATGAGAAATGTATTAATACTTTACAATGTATATCATGGCCTATCATAAATCTGACAAAAAAAGATACAATTTAAAAGTGATTGAACACTCCTTCTCAGTTGGTGACCTAGTTCTCTATGAAAAATTAGAGAAATGTGAATGCCCCACCTGGTGAAAAAGGAAAGTTTACTCCTAATTAGATAGGTCCTTACATTGTCATAAAACTATATGGATCTGGTGCATATAAAATTTTTGATATGAATGGTTTTCCTCTTAAGGAACCTATTAATATTATGAATTTGCATCGTTATTATGCTCAATCATTCATCCTTACTTTCTATGCTTACATTTTTCTCTTGAGTTTATGTGTTCTCAAATGTGATGTATAATATTAAAAGACTATACTTTAAAATGTAAGTGCATATCTTTAATCATCAATTCATGTTTCTTCCTTTAAATTTATTATATTATTAATCATAGATTAATCATAGAAATTATAAAAAAGAGATAGTAAATATGTAATATATATATATATATATATATATATATATATATATATATATATATATATATATATATATATATATATATATATATATATATATATATATATATATATATATATATATATATATATATATATATATATATATATATATATATATATATATATATATATATATATATATATATATATATATATATATATATATATATATATATATATATATATATATATATATATATATATATATATATATATATATATATATATATATATATATATATATATATATATATATATATATATATATATATATATATATATATATATATATATATTGGTATACAAAGAAGGCTCTGAACAAAATGTGCCTGATATCAAAATAGTACATTAAGCATCATCCATAGGATGGTGAGAGTCAGATCTCTCAAATCTAGGTCAGGATGATGGTATTTCTCTATGTATAGTTGAGGTAAAGGTATGGCTCTGGGATGAGCTTATCTTTGACTAACTATGAGATCTGTGCTACTACTCTTGTAACTCATTCTCTAAATACTCCACCATCTGTTCTAGCAAATATAGATCCACCACTGCAGGCATGAAGATATCCCTATGTCTCCTAGGATCTCACACCCCCTATAGAGGACTCACGATGTAGAAGGAATCCTCAATGACATGACCATGCCCATCTAGACATCTCTTACGAAGGATCTCCATTCCTTTGTGCTAGCTTCATATCACATTTTTAGTTTATCATTTATCACATTTTCATAAATTTTTCACTTATTCTAAATTTGTTTATACCTGGATCTTGCTTATGGAAGCTAGGATATGTGTCTTGGTATGTTTTTATGGATGATGGTTAGATAAAATCCC
The DNA here is from genome assembly GCA_027943335.1 of Chamaecyparis obtusa. Lineage (NCBI taxonomy): Eukaryota > Viridiplantae > Streptophyta > Pinopsida > Cupressales > Cupressaceae > Chamaecyparis > Chamaecyparis obtusa. Next base: position 73,709 of record BSBK01010797.1, on the reverse strand, counting down.
CTCACTTTGCCTCCCTTGTCCAAAGTGTGGGAATATCCACTTGAGTATGTGTTGATCCAGATTGTAGGGGTATGGTTGCTATGGGAGATGGTGGTGACTCATCAGTTTCACCACCTACTGCTATCATGTCCTCCCCACCTTCTATCTCTATGTCCTCTCCTCATGGTGGTAGGTCCTCCTCTTCCTCCTTCTCATCCTCATCTCTACACTGAGCCCTAGAATATGGACCTGGATCTCTAGTAGGATAGTCATCTGGGAACATGGGTCATGCTCCCTTCACATTAATTTATCATAGGTAGTCCCTCAACACTTGTGCATCCTCTAATGTTGTGGGGAACTCAAAATGATCTAGACTCTTAGTATTTGTCAACTCTATATAATCAATAATTGATTGAGATATGGTCCCAAGTCTCCTTTTGTATCTCTTCTCATCAGTATATCAAGGTACCTATGGTAGAGGGTCCTACTAAAGACCAAATTATCACATCACTCTCTCATAATAGTAGAGGACCACTATATAGTTGTGTCTATCCTCTATTAATCTTTGTCTCTACATCCATCTTAGGTGCACTACTGAGTCTAACCATGCTACCAAACTACCAGGAATTGCCCAATATATATGCAAATACTCTCGATGACTCAACTGGTATATCTATAGGATATCTTGTATGCCTCAAACAAGTAAAGTTCTTAAAGGCCCACACCTATAAGAGTGTACACATGGTCAGGTTGCACCTCAAATATCTAAAAAGATTCCTAAGCTCATAGTAAAGGCATGCAAGCATGCTCTGACCGAACACATGTATTGTGGACTCTCTGTCTCTATCTCTCTCTCTCTCTCTCTCTAGAAGTCCCATAGAGTACTCAAAATCTCCCCTGATCTCCTTTAGATAAAGTTTGTCCCATAGTCTAACTGCCGATCCTCAAACTAGAAGATGTAAGATCTGGTAAACATCCTCTAGTGTAACTATCATCTCCCCAATAGGTAGATGGAATGAGCATGTATCCTCATCCTATCTCTCCATCAATGCTACTAGTATAGCTCTGTGAAATAGAATATGAGGTATTTGAGCTACGTAGTAGAGCCTAGTGTCTCTCAAACTTGTGTCTCTACTATGTCTAGATCTCCTATATTATGTTGAATGTATATCATAAATTTTGACATGTAGTGATCTCTCATTAGTGGAAGCTCCTACAATAGGAACATTGAAAAGCTCAATTAGTACTCAACATCAAAATAGAAGCTCTCAACATATATAATTCTACATTTTGACCTATCTATGTAATATGTTGACTTCACTAGAAGAGTTCAACTTCCTCGTAAGAGGTCGACTTGAACCATGACGAATCAGTCAACCTCCCAGGAATAGGTCAACTTCCTAGGAACATGTAAACTCTGTAACCTAGCTCTCAAAAATAACTTCCTACAACATGTAGAATAGCTTCCTAAATCTATAGAAAGCATGGAAATGGAAGGAAAATGTAAGGAAATGGGCATGGACATCAAGACATACCTCTATCTCTAGTCCATCCACTAATTCCTGTAGGAGCACCTCCATCTATATCGGTGAAAGTTCCTCCTTCCTCAACATATTTTTCCTTCTCCTTCTTTACCTTCAAGAAAAATTTCAAAATGAGGTTTCAAAAAGGTAAATTCACTTTATATTTATTCTGATTAAGTAAAAATAGGTTTTACAAGAACCCAAAACCTATAAAAGAGAGTTAAAAGTATAGCGATAAATTTTTATAGAAACTATGCCATAACACTGAGGGACAGAAGCCAAAACACTAAAGTAAACAACCATAACAACAGACGATAACCAAAAAACATAGAAATGGACAACAAAAAGATAGGAGAATAAGAAAAAATATAGCTAAATGCATTTCATTAGGTCTTCAACCTGGATCATCATAAGCTACATCTTCCCAACTGAGTTCTTGAGCTCTTCCAACTCCTTACCCTCTTTGTCCTCTTTGGTAACAGTCTTTCTTTTTCTATCCCATGTACGCTTTCCTAACCCCATAGTATCCTTCAACTTCTTAACCTCTTTTTCACCCTTCTCCTACTTCATCTTATCAACCAATATCTTAGCATGATGAGCTTAGGCTCTGAGACTAACAAGGAATTTCTCACTGATTTTTCTCATGGAGTATTATAAGTTATCAAATCTTTTATATAGTGTATGGAGCCCTCCCTCAAGATCCCCATCCATAGCCTTGTCCTCCTTCTCTTTCAATCCTTTTTCCATCTCACAAACCTTGTCAACTATTTCAGCATAAGCCTCCACCCTACCCACCACATCCTTCATTTCTTTGAGGCACTCTGAAATTGGTATGTCCCCAAAAGTAGTCTCCTTAATGTGGTTTACCTCACAACCCATCACCCACATTTCCTTTTTAATATTGTCAATATCAGCCTTTATTTTACTCAGCATGCAGGTAAAATCCACCAAGAAACTCTTATCTTTAGGCATATCTTTAACTCCACTTTTTTCCTTTTCAGTTTCCTCATTAGTAGTATTCTCCGTCACCTTCATTCCTATAATGCCTTTATCAATACTATCCATAATCTTATCCATAACTTGGTAGACAATTTTTAGATTATCCTTCTCCTTCTTCAAAGGAATTTGGCCTTCACTAGATTACCAATGTCAACCTCCAACGTACCTTCTTGTTGTTTCTCCTCCCCAATATTTTCCCCAATACTCTTCTCCTACTCTAGATTCTCATCATCCTCCAAAGAAAGAAGTATTCTCCTCCTACCAGTACTTTTCACCCTTTTTTTCTTTTTCTTGTTGCCAGTGGAATCACCTCTTTTCCTCTTGTTCCCCTATTTTATTTTTTCATAATCCTCATCTTCAGTGCCCTTTTCAGTGTCAAGCTCTTCCAAAGAATACATCTTCATATTTTTCTTAGAGGGTGACCCTTTAAACTAACCCTTCTTCAAGGAAAAGGCCTTAGAGGGATCCTCCTCCTCATCATTTGTTTCATCAACATACACATTATCTTCCTCATTTCCCTCTATTTCTTCATCATCCCTAGTGTAACCCTTCAAAAAGGGTTTTTACACGTTTTTGGTTTTGAGAAGATCATACAATAGAAGCATGAGGCCCTGATGAGAGGCATGGTCCCATTTTGGATCCTTCTAAAGACTAATAATGGTGGAATTGATGGAATATGGATGAAGTGAATGAGAGGGGGGGTGAATCAGTCAACCATAAAACACTTCACAATTATTTCTTTCCAGATCCCTTAGGATATCTTAATGAATATTATTTGTTTAGCACTCAGTAAATAGATTGCAGTAACTTTGAAGATGCAGAAAGTATTAGTAAAATTATCTTTTAGATATTCATCAGCACTTGTATATGATTAAGATAGCAATTAAGAACACAAGAGACACAAGATTTAATGTGGAAACCCAATATGGGAAAAACCACCAATGTATCTAGATACTAATTTTCACTTTTCTGAAGTGATGCCCGGTTAGAAGCCAACCTGGTAAAAGGTTACAAAACACACTGTTAGGTGTGACCTTGTTAGAGGATTTAATCACCCTGCTAGGAGTGGCCTGGTAAGAGGTCTTAAGAACAATTCAATGGAATTGTCACCTTGTTAGAGGATTTACAATATGGTTGTTAAACCAACTCGGTTAAGAGATATAGAATTCACTGTTACAATGATAAAAAGGTAACAATGAAAATGACCTGTATAATAATGCAACTGCCTTGCTGATTACAGATCTCTGTTCTGCATAAATGTGATCCTTCCTGATCAAATATATCTCTGCTGCTCCTCAAGGATATCTGGTCATCCTTCACAATTTCGCACACACCTTTCCTGTCTTTCTTCTATATATCTTCTGCTATATTTCTTGTTTATTTTTCACATTTGACCTTCTATTTATATGATTTTAGATATGTCAAATTGACATTACTTAGTATAACAGTCAGCTGAATTAAGAAAACTTTATTTGCAAAAAATCCTTCAAGGGCCGACAGTGCTCGGTGACCATAACTTTCTACAATCTTTCAGAGATCGAGGGAACTTGGTAAACACTGATAATCCTTTTTCTTCGATAACTGACTGAACTCGGTAAACATTGACTTTCCTTTGACAACCAACTGAACTCAGTAAACACTACTGATTTTTCTTTGATAACCGAGTGAACTCGGTACATGCTGATTTTTCTTTGATAACTGAGTGAACTCGGTAGGCACTAATTCTGCTGCCAGGTAGACTGACTGAGCTTGGTAGGTACTGATTGTTGTAGACTATGACATTGTGTGACATCAAAGACAATACATAATTTGAGTAGCAATTTTCTTCAGACAATTGTTTCCAATAGGAATCTAGTGAACTCAACAAGTAAAAAGGAAGACTACTTCTAACATTATGTCTAAAATGATTTAACAACATAAAATGGTGCCCATAAGCTCTTGTAAATCTACCATCAAGCATGATATAATTGATGAAAACATATAACACATACCTCTAAAGCTAGTAAATCCACTTAGGGTTATAGTAGGAGATATCCTCCTTCACCAACCTCATATTTTCCTACTCCATAATAGGGAACTTCTCTGGAGCTTTATTGGAGATACTTCTATCTCTGTAAAATTTTAACCCTTTCATGGTCATACCAATAGCTTCCACAATGATGTCCTGTGTAACATCCATTAGATTATTTTCCATAAGAACCATACAATTCTTCCAAGTTTTGAAGAATTGCTTTGACATAGTAGGGCTTCTTCTTTGCAATCTCTGCATGAAGCTCACCATCCCACCTTTCTTCAAAATATCCCACACCTCCTTGCCCTATTTCCACTCCTTACAATTCACATGTTTGAATCTCTTCTTACTACAACCCATATTATCTCTCTGATAGCAATTCAAAATATCTCTATAACAACTCCAAATGTCATTGTGAATAATACTGGCATCGCTAAACATAGAAAACATAACCCAGAATCCATGCCAAATTAGGAGCATCGTCACCAAGTTGTACTTCTCATAGAAAATGAAATAAGGAAGCCTCACCTTGTAATCAATAATCATCATTAAAAATACCATTTACCACACTTTTTTTCCTTCTCCATAAATGGTCACTATCTATTAATGATTTTTCCTCAAAAGGAAGATCACTCCCATCATCACATGTCATCATCTTCTCTAAGTTGCAAGCCATGTTAGCTGCCAAGCTAGAAAAATAATTCATTTGTATAAAACTATGCGCAATGACACATTCTTCAAAAGAGATGATTAAGATTTGTGCCTTATGCATAACATTATGAATAGTCCATAAAGGATTAGAGTCCTTGTTTAAACATATAATAATGTTTAAAGAATCACCTTCAATCCAAAGTTTCTTACAACCATTGTCCTTATCTAAAACTAAGCCATGGAGGGCCGCATTAGCCTCTGCAACATGATTAGTTTGGAAGCCTAAAGGTATGATACTCAGACCTTGGAAAACACCATGCTCATCTCTTATCACCATGCCACAACAAACCACCCCCGTATTCCATTTTGAGGCTCCATTGAAGTTAACCTTCATCAACCCACTAGGAGGGAAATCCCATCTAGCTTCATTTCTCAAAGAATATTTCTTAGAATGATTAATATTTCCTTTAATCTTCCACTTATCAAAGAAAATAATCTCCTTATTTCTAATGATCTCCTTATTTCTTTTGACATTTCTCCAGATAAAGGATCCCAAAAGGATGGCATCATTTATAAGAAAGCTTTGAAGAGTAGGATTCTCCTCATTGTATTTATTCCCCCATAAGGAAGTCCATTCCCCATTCATATTGTAGTATATCCAAATTAGCTTGGCAAGAAGATGGTCATTTAGGCTTCTTATTCTATGTAGTCCTAAAGCCCCTTTATCCATTGGCCTGCATACTTTCTCCCAAGTAATATGAGCTTTCCTTTTCTTCTTTTCCATGCCAGTCCACATAAAATATTTCTCAATTTTTTCAATAGCCTCTTTGTACTTTCTAGGAATTTTGTAAATTCTAAGGGCATAAAGAGGTAAACTTTGAAGACTATATCTAAAAATCTGAATCTTACCTACCCAACTTAGAAAATTGCCCTTTGATCTAGTCAATTTCCTATGAAATATATCCACCAGTGAGCTCCAAAAAGAATCACGAGGCTTCATGCAAAGAGGATGACCCAAGTAAGTACTATGTAGAGACTCCATCTCACACCTCAAAATCTTCTTGATTCTCATTTGTCTTTTTTCACGGACATTGAAGAAGAACACTGATCTTTTCCCCTAGTTAAGGAGTTGTCTTGAGGCTAAACCATAACTACCAAGGCCTTCTTAAAATTAATAAAAAATTTTACTGAAGCTTCCCCCATAAAAACATAATCATCCACAAATTTCTTGTGTGAACAAACTTGAATAGCCAAGGAAGGTTTCAAACCCTTAAAATCCCCTTTCTAAACCATTCTCTCAATAAATCTTCTCAAACATTCAACCATAATAAAAAAAGAGGATAGGAGATAGGGGGTCTCCCTACCTCAGACCCCTAGTGGACTTGAAAAAAGGGGTAGGAGAGCTATTAACTAGAACTAAGAAAGAAGAAAAACATATGAGCTAATAAATAAGATCTATACTTCTTTGATTGAAACCAAAGGCCTTGAGCACCTTCTTCAGAAAATACCAATCAACCCTTTCATAAGCTTTGGATAAATATAGTTTCAAGATGAAGCCCTCCTTTTTGGACATAACCAGAGAATGCACATTTTCAAGAAAAGAGATAATGGAATCCATAATCTATCTTCCTGGGACAAAACCACTTTGCTGCCAGGAAATAAGAAAAGGTAGAATAGAGAGAATCCTAGTAGTCATCACTTTAGAGATGATCTTATAAGTTGTATTACATAAGCTTATCAATCAGAACTAGTCCATTTTATCAACCCCTTGTTTCTTAGGGATGAGAACAATAGAAGTACCATCTAGTTCTTTCATGACTTTCCTGGACCCAAAGACCTCCTTCACTGCACTAGTAACATCCTTTTCCATTATAACCCAAAAATTCTAGAAGAAGAATAGGGGAAACCCATCTGGGCCAGGGGCCTTATCCCCATCAAAACAAAACACAACCCTCTTAATTTCATCTTTTGAAGGGACATAAATAAGAATGGAATTTTGGTCCTCATTTAAGATGGATGGGATACAATCCAAGAAGCCCCTTTGAGCTTCCTGGTCCATGATGTAGTCAAAGAAGGTGGATCCAATTAAGGATAGTCCAACCTTGTAGCAAATCAAGAACACAATGGAATAAAATAACAAGATATACTCAATATTAGATTTTCCATTAACATGCCCAGTTGTAAGGCCTTCCAAGTTAGGGCCAATTACAAACAACAAGTAATTCTGCAAGATCAACAATATCCAATCCACCACTAGCTAGTCCAATTCTGAGACAAATTAGCAACTGATGGAAACCCTAAGGAAGATCTCAACTTGTGCTTGAAAGCCACCAAGCATTCTCGTTATCTCCAATCATGCAAACCACTATCTCTGCTATTACAAATTTTTAGATAACAATCTGATTTGCAAGATCTTACAGGATCTTTTCCACAACTATACTTATCTGGTTCACCTAACTCATCTCTCAGAACTTCCCATATGATTCTAAAAACTACCCAAACACCTTATAAATACTAATCATTAACCACAAGTCAGATGGATGAAATAATTAACTCCTAAACAAAAATATTAAATGCAATACAATTTGGCTCTCCAATAGCCTTACAATTATTAAATTCAACATGTCAAGCTCCAGATCCACATAGGAGAATCCAAAAAAGTCTACCAACAATAAATGCACCAAGTCAGAAAACCAAATCACTAATAACTCCAATCGGTAAGCTAGAACTATTGAGCGCCAAAGAAACAACCAAGCGCCAGTGAAACAACTAACCAAGCCAAGCAACACCGAGCAACAAAGCATCATCGAGCACTAGTTCCATCGAGCACCAGAAGCTTCACTGAGTTCCTTCAGCAATCGAGCTTCCTTCAATAACTAAGACCATTAGTTAAAGCTACAACTGAGTAACACCAGCCAAGTAACACACTACCACATAGATTCACCAAGGACCCAAGAATTCCTTTGCATCAAATACCTCAGGTTCAAAACTATGTTCATATCTGGGAAGAACATCTTCCAGGATTCAGCACATAAACCCTGAATTGGTTATTCACATAGATATCCTCCAACTTTTCACTTTGCATGCTCTTCCACTTCAGCTTCATCCATCTTTTCAAGTCTTTCCTTGATAACACACAGGTCTCTTCTCCAAACTGATCATCCATCCTCTCAAGATCTACCAACTCAACTTGGCTACCAATACTTAGACTTCTCCTACCGAGTGTTGTATCCAGCAAAGGCATGAGTGAAAATTTCATGTCATCCTTCTCAATAGTAAACACATTCTTCACACAATCATACATACCTCTGCAATCATATTGCCAAGGTCTACCAAGCAATATATGACAACTATTCATCTCCACAATATCACATAACACAGGATCCTTATATTGGCCAATTTGAACATCAACAAAGCATTGTTCTCTTACTTCTAGAGTATGATCATCTTGCAACCAGCCAATCCTATAAGGATGTGGATGTTTCATTCTACTCAAAGCAAGTTTCTGAACCATGTCCTTAGCAACAAGGTTATTAGTACTACCACTGTCAATAATAACATCACAAAGTTTACCTCAAGACTTGTACCGAGTCCTAAACAAGTTACTCCTCTGACAAGGTTTTTTCTTTGTACCGAGCAATATTTGTTGAACCAGGAAGTTCTTAGATTCAAGTTCATTCTCAACATTTTCATTCACCACATCAGTCCATCAGTCATCAAGCTTCTTCTATGTAGAATCAAAAGAATGGAGCCCTTCTTCACCATAGTTATAACAAGTACCCTTAAAGATAACTCTACATGTCTTTTTCTTTGGTTCTATAGGTTTTTGTTCATCTTCTACAGTTGATTTATCCTTCATCGAGTGATCAATCTTTTCCTTCCCTCAAGGATTACTATGTTGTTTCCTCTTCAACTTATCTTCTACCCTCAAAGCATACTGATAAGAATCTTCAACCAAATCAATCTTCAGCATACCAAGCTCATCTTGAATATTTAATCTCAAACTATTCACATATCGAGCTACCTTTTCCTTACCTAGTTCTCTATGTCCAGACCAAATAGTAAGTTTGTAGAACTCCTCGATCTAATATTCAACAGTTAGATCCTTCTGCTTTAGATTCTACAACTTCTTAAACAAGTCAAGCTCATAGTCAACATGTATGAACTTAGCTTTCAACTTATTCACCATCAACCTCCACCGATTGATCTTCATTTCACCTTCATATTCTCTATCTCTTTGTAATTCTTTCCACCAAACAGCATCATGTCCTTTCAATTTTATCTGTGCCAATCTCACCTGAAGAGGATCTTCAATTTCTTCCAGATCAAAGAAATATTCAAGTTCACCAATCCAATCAATCAAGTTCTCAAGCTTCAAAGTACCAAAGAAAGTAGAAACTTCCATTCAGTAACTATTACTTAACCAAGCTCTAAATCTATGCAATTGAGTAGTTTTGTCTTCACCAAATTTATCTCTCTAGTAACCACCACTAGATCTAGTAGCTTTAAAGTCTTTAGAGGCTTCCTCATAACCATCTTTAGTACCAACATTCTGAGGTAGACCAGAAAAATCTCTCATGATCTCGATGATTATGTCATTCTTCATCAACTCCATCTCTGATCTGAAATCATATTTCACCTTCTCTATAATCCTAGATTCCACAATATCATAGAGATCTGCAATCACTCTAGGGTCCAATCTTCTTGGAGGTATCCTTAAAGATAAGAGAAACCATCTACAACAAAACCCTACACTGACCACCTTGTGACAATCTCCAAGATATATGCAAGTCAGATCACAACCTACCACCATGCACCAACAACTAGGCCAAGATTCCACAAGTTCAGTGCCATGGATCTATAACCCAGATCATACAATCTCTTTACCAACAAGATCAACTTTGCAAGATCAGCCTTGCTAGGTTAACCTTCACTCAACAAGATCAACTCAACTCTAATACCACTTGACACCATCAAGGATGGTGGATCCAATTAAGGACATTCCAACCATGCATCCAATCAAGAAAACAATAGAATAACACAACAAGATATGCTCAATATCATATTTTCCTTCCACATGCCTGGCTGTAAGGCCTTCTCAATTAGGGCTAATTAAAAACAAGTAATTATGCAAGATCAACAAGGTCTAATCCACCACCAACTAGTCTAGTTCTGAGACAAATCAGCAACTAATGGAAACCCTAAGGTAGATCTAAACTTGTGCTCACAAGCCACCAAGCAATCTCCTTTTCTCCAAGCATGCAAACCACTAGCTCTACTATTAAAAACTATCAAATAACAATTTGATTTGCAAGATCTTGTAGGATATTTTCCACAACTACACTTATCTGGTCCTCGTAACTCATCTCTCAGAACTTCCAATCTGATGCCTTAAACAACTAGCCAAACATCCTATAAATACTAAACATCAGCCACAAGTTGGCTATATGAAACAATTAACTCCTACAAACAAATATTAAATGCAATACAAATCAGCTCTCCAATAGCCTTACAATTATTAAATTCAACATTTTGGCCTCTAGATTCACATAGGAGAATCCAAGAAAAACTAATAACAATAAATGCACCAAGTCAGCCAACCAAATCACCAAGAACTCTAGTCAGTAAGCCAAAACTACCAAGTGCTAGAGAAACAACCAAGTACCAGTGAAAAAATTGACCAAGTCAAGAAACACCGAGAAATAAAGAATCACCAAGCACTAGTTCCACTGAGCACCATAAGTGTCATCAAGTTCCTTCAGTGACTGAGCTTCCTTCAATAACTGAGACCACCGGTTAAAGCTGCAACTAAGTAACACTGGCTAAGTAACACACTACCATGCAGATTCACCGAGGACCCAAGAATGCCCTTGCATCAATCAAAGCTAATAACCTATTTAAGAAGATTTTGAATTTTTTTTGCCTCCATCCTAAAAGAGTCTTCATATTCTAATACAAGGGCATCCAAGGTTAAGGCAGGGGCATTCTGTGTCCTTAGTGAAACTGCATGGAGTGTTAGTATTTTGGCTGGTGTTACTCGGTTGTAGCCTTGACCGATGGTCTCATTCATTGAAGGAAGCTCGGTCACTAAAGGAACTCGATAGTCTTTGGTGCTCGGTGAAGTGTTACTCGGTCATGCCTACAGTGCTCGGTCAACATTGGTGCTCGGTGATGCCTGGAATGCTCGGTTAATTTACTATCACTCAGTACTTCTAGCTTACCGACTGGAGTTCTATGTGATTTTTTGAGCTGACTTGGTGAATTTATTGTTGGTAGCCATTGTTATGGGCTGACATGCTGAATTAAATGTTTTTATACATTTGTAAGCTGACTTTTATGGCATTTAATTATTTGTTTTGGGGAGTTAAGGGTTTCATCTTGCTGACTTATGGCTGATGACTAGTATTTAAGGAGTCTTTGGGTAGATGTTTAGGGAGAAGTTAGCAGATCTGGATATTAGATTTGAAGCTTGAGAGCTAAAGTTGGTGAAGTTGTGGAAAATTTCTTGATGATCTTATAGATCAGAATTTAATTTGATAGTTGTTTGTAGCAAAGCTAGGGGTTTTCATACTTGGAGACAAGGAGATTGCTTGGAGGCTTGCGAGATCAAGTTTAGATCCACCTTAGGATTTCCATTAGCTTCTGATTGTCTTTAGAGCTAAACTAGCTAAGTTTTTATTGGATCTGGTTGCGGATCTTGCAGAATTATTTTTTGATTATAATTGGCCCTAACTTGGAATGCCTTACAACTAGGCATGTTAATGAAAATTAGTGTTAAACAATTACTTTGTGTTTCATTGTTGAGTAATCCACTGTGTAATTCTATTGGCTGCAAGGTTTGGACTATCCTTAATTGGATCCACCATTCTTGACTACATCAGGTGGTATCAGAGTGAGAGTTTGGTCTTGTTGAATTTAGAAGGTTGACCTAGCAAGGCTAATCTTGCGAAGTTGATCTTGTTTTCAAATAGATTGTGCACAATTTGGATTGCAGATCTGAAGCACTGAACTTGTGGAATTCTGCCCTAGTTGTTTGCAAGATTACAAGTTGAGATCTAACTTGTTGCAACTTGGAAATTTTCATAAGGTGGTTGGTGAGGGTTTGTTGTAGAGGTTTTCTCTTATCTTTAAGGATGTCTTCGAGAAGATTGGATGCTAGAGTTATTTCTAATCTTTGTGATACTATCAAATCTCATATCATAGAGAAAGTGAAATTAGATTTAGATCTGAGATGGAATCGATGAAGAATGACATGGTCGTCGAGATCATGAGAAATGTTGCTGGTATACGTTAGAATATTGATACTGAGGATGGATATGAAGAACTTGCTAAAGAATTTGAAATTGCTAGATCTAGTGGTGATGACTAGAGGAATAGATCGGGTGAAGACATAGCTACTCAGTTGCCTAGATCTACTGCTCGATTTAGTAATTACCGAATGGAAGTTTCTACTTTCTCTGGTACTTTGAAGCCCAAAAATCTGATTGATTAGATTGGTGAGCTTGAAGATTTCTTTGAGCTAGAAGAAATTGAAGATCCTCTTCTGGTGAGATTAGCATAGACAAAGTTGAAAGTACATGTTGCTCTTTAGTGGAAAGAACTACAAAGAGACCAAGAAGATGAAGGTGAAACAAATATCAATTGGTGGAGATTGATGGTGACTAAGTTGAAAGCTAAGTTCATACCTGCTAACTATGAGCTTGACTTGTTTAAGAAGTTGTAGAATCTGAAATAGAAGGATTTGTCTATTGAAGATTATACCGAGGAGTTCTACAAACTTACTATTCAGTCTGGACACCAAGAGCTTGGTAAGGAAAAGGTAGTTTGGTATGTGAATGGTTTGAGATTCAATATTTAGGATGAGCTTGGTATGCTAAAGATTGATTTTGTTGAAGATTCTTATCAATATGCTCTGAAGGCAGAAGATAAGTTGAAGAGGAAACAACCTAATAACTCCCGAGGGAAGGAAAATATTGATTACGTGATGAAGGATAAACCAAATGATGTAGAAGATGAACAGAAATCTATGGAACCAAAGAAGAAGATAGGTAGAGTTATCTTTAAGGGTGCTTGCTATAACTATGGAGAGGAAGGACACCATTCTTTTGAGTGTACATAGAAGGTTGACCAAAAAACTACTACCATGAATGAGAACATTCAGAATGAACCTGAATCAAAGAACTTGCTGCTTCAGTGAACATTGCTCTATACAAAGGATGAACCTTTTCATAGGAGTAACTTGTTTCAGACCCGATGCAAGACTGAAGGTAAACTCTGTGATGTTATTGTTGATAGTGGAAGTACTGATAACCTTGTTACTGAGGACCTAGTTTAGAAACTTGGGTTGAATAGGGTGAAGCATCCTTGCCCTTATAGTCTTGGTTGGTTACAAGATTTTCATGCTTTGGAAGCTAGAGAACAATGCTTCATTGATGTTTAGATTGGCCAGTACAAGGATCTTATGCTTTGTGACATTGTAAAGATGAATAGTTGTGATATATTGCTCAATAGACCTTGGCAATATGATTGCAGAGCTATTTATGACTATGTCCAGAATGTGTTTACTATTGAGAAGGATGACAAGAAGTTTTCACTGATGCCTTTGATGGCTACAACACTCAATAGGAGAAGCTTCAGTATTGGTAGCCAAGTTGAGATTGTGGATCTAGAGAAAATGAATGATCAGTAAGGACAACTGACTAGTACATTGTCAAGAAAAGACTTGAAGAGATAGAGGAAATTGAAGTGGAAGAATTTAAAGGTGGAGGACTTGTATGTGAAGAACCAGTTCAGGATTTATATGTTGAATCCTGAAAGATGTTCTTCTCACATATGAACATATTTTGGAACCTGGGGGGTTTGATACAAGGGTATCCAAGGTTAAGGTAGGGGCATTCTATGTCCTCAGTGAAACTGCATGGAGTGTTATTATTTTGGCCAGTGTTACTCGGTTGCAGCATTGACCAATGGTCTTGATCATTGAAGGAGGCTCAGTCACTAAAGGAACTTGATAGTCTTTGGTACTTGGTGAAGTGTTACTTGTTCATGCCTATGGTGCTTGGTCAACACTGGTGGTTGGTGATGCCTGGCATGCTAAGTTAATTTACTGTCGCTTAGTAGTTTTGGTTTACTGAATGGATTTCTATGTGATTTTTTGAGCCAACTTAGTGAATTTATTGTTTGTAGCCATTGTTATGGGTTGACATCCTAAATTAAATGTTTGTATACATTTGTAAGCCAAATTGTATGGCATTTAATTATTTTTTTTTGGGAGTTAAGGGTTTCATCTTTCTGACTTATGGTTGATGACTATTATATAAGGAGTGTTTAGGTGGATGTTTAGGGAGAACTTGGCAGATTTGGATATCAGATGTGAAGCTTGAGAGCTAAAGTTGGAGAAGTTGTGGAAAATTTCTTGATAATCTTATAGATCAGATTGTAATCTGATAGTTGTTTTTAGTAGACCTAGGGGTTTGCATACTTGGAGACAAGGAGATTGCTTGGAGGCTTGCGAGCTCAAGTTTAGATCTTCCTTAGGATTTCCATCAGCTTTTGATTTTCTTCAAAGTTGAACTAGCTAAGTTTGTATTGGATCTAGTTGTGGATCTTGTAGAATTGTTTTTTGATTATAATTGGCCCTAATTGAGAAGGCCTTATAGTCAGGCATGTTAATGAAAATCAATGCTAAACAATTACTTTTTGTTGCTGTTACCATAATTTTTCTATTCTATACAAATTTGGCTAAAATCTATCCCCAGGTCCCTGTTTTAAGCTTGCCAAGCATCCCTAAAAATTTCATGGTGTTCTGCCCTATTCTCTGGCCTTTGCAAATTTCTAAAGGCCCTTGGTCTGCAGGTCAAATATTCATAAAACTAGTCGTTATAAGAAATAAACCCTAGAAAAACCTTTGGCCTATTATATTTCTTTGTTACTTTATCAACCACTTAAACCCCCAAAACACATGTGCACAATTAAATCCTTTAGTTGCCAAATCTCTGATTCCTAGTGGTCAAAGCTCTAACATTTGGCAATCCCATAAATGGTTACCTTTTGAATTGGCAGTCTCTACTTAGGGGCTAAAGTCAAGATTCTACATCTGACAGTTGTCACATGATCTCATGGCCTCAGAAGATTCCATGAGATGTTGCGATGACCGTCTATCTTCTTGTCTATAGACTATGTCGGTCAGTGGGTCTAGCCACGTTGTCTGAGCTGTACAACTTTGATTGGTCAAAGACTTGTGATTTGGCATCATGTCAACATAGGACCAATGATTGTCTATCGACGATGATCTAATGGCTGGTGCATGATCTGAAGGGGTTTTTCAGACACATGAGATCATGTACCCGCCGTTGATCTTACTTTATCTCTGGGCTTTTTCAGGTGGGTCCTTAGTTTCTGACATGCTTGTTCATTACTGGTTGACTAGTTGATAGCTTGGATCTATCAATGGGACCATGTCAGAAGGTCTGCGGATGTGTCAGAAAGGCTTAGATCTATGGTAGTCATATGATCTCATAGAATATTTTGACCCTATGAGATCATGCGACAACTGTCCGATGAGAATCTTTGGGTCATGGGTCTAATGTGCTACTTGGCACTGATGTGCTTGCATATGATTGGCTATTGTCTGATGATCAAGATTTTTCATAGGGTCTGATGTGTCATGGGGTCCCAGTTCTAAAAGAATCTATAGCTGGCACATGATCGAAAGGAATATTTGGGGGCCATGAGATCATACACCCGCCATTAGATTGGAATCTAGTTCTTTGTGGGTTCAATGTTAGAGAGGTGCCAAGGTGCATGCCTACCAAGCAGTCGGTGTGAATGAAAGATTGCAAAGTGGCAAATGGGCTGAGGGTTAGTAAGGTTCTATGAATCAGTGACTAGGGGTTCTCTCTTATTTGCTGGACTTAACCAGGGTTAGCCAGAAGACTTAGAAATTTAGCAACCACTTTGTTCATGTAGTCTCTTAATTGGGCTAGGGTTATGATAGGTTCTTCATGACTTAGAGAAAATTCTTTGGTCATGTAGTCATCGAATGACTTAAGAAAGAAAAGCTTGAGGTGGGCCCAAAATGATAGGTGTGCCAACGTGCTAAGATTTTATTGGCTGTAGTGTGCTCAGGTGGTTTTTGACTTTTCAAGGAGGTTTTATAACTATTTCCAAGATGATTTGTGCCGTTCATCTATTGGGAAACATTAGATATCGACAGACACATTTTAAAAGGACCAACTAGTCATTATAATTTAAATTCAAATATCTTTGTAGAGGGTTTTCTGTCAACGATTGATTCAGACATGCTACGAGCAGAGAGGTAGCTAAGAAATTTATGTCTACAGGATGTTTGCAGTTGGAAAAGATGATGAAGAAGTTTGGGTGTCCATCATGGGTTGATTCTTGTCCTTGTGAGGTACCATTTTCACATTCATGACGGGCTTGTTGCAGAAAAGTTGATGGATCCAGGTCGCTTGTCTGCGAATTGATGCAGTACAGAGATGGGCACACAATATCTGATTGGCCATAGTATTAAAAAGATGTATTTATGATCAGATTTGATGGGATTAGGGTTTGATTATTGTATTGTAAAACTATGTAACCCTAATTAGGTTTTTAACTCCTGCTTGCATCCAGTTGAGATGTATATATTGTATTTTGGAGCCTTAATGCTCAGAGAGTTCACATTTTGTAAAATAGAGAGTCCACTTTTGAAATAAGGTCATCCTTTCTCAAAAGGCTATCCACGGTATCTTCTCTACCCTCTGGTCTTCTACTCTTTGTAATCTCCCATTGATTATTCAAACATTGTAGAGGTATTTTGTGATAATTCTTCATGTCCCTATGCTTCCTTGTCTGAATCATCTCTTAATGAATTGAAGTCTATGCATGTTTTCAATGAAAACTAAGGGTTCTTGATCCCTCTTACTTTCTATAATTATGTGTGTTATTGTGTTTGATCTGATTTAGATGTTTTTGTGGGTATACTTCATCCCCCTAATAGTCTTGTCTCAATCCTACACCGAGTTGCAGAAGTGAATGTCTGCTTGCAGGTCATAGGTTGTGCCTTATGTTCAGGCCCTCCTATGAAACACTTATGGAAACCTATTGAGTAAGTTGTGACCTGCTAGACCTAAGCCTTTCATTGATTCTATCCCTCTATGCTACAATTCATACCCTAATTTTGGTGTATCACCTAGTAGGTAGTTTTCTTTCAAGCATTTTTACTTTCAAGCATTGTTTCTATCCCTTTCCCTCAAAAGTTTTACTTTCATGTCAAGAAGAAAATTAGGGTGATTATCTAAGAGGAATCAGCCTAGAACTTGGAGGTCTCATCTTAGTTAGCATAGGTCCCACAACTTGGAGATGATTCCCATGTTATACTAGGTTATCAAGACTATGAGAGCTTGAAACAAGGGTGCAAAGTTAGTGTATAACAATTTTGGCATGCCTGATGGGACTAAAAACAAAACTATTATTTAAAGATTATGTTATCTCTGATATATAGATTGCATAATACAAACTTTTAGAAGTTGTTCTATCAAGTATATCTGGTGACTCCATTGATTTCAAAGATCCAGGCCAACCTTATTTAAGGTTTATGAGAGAGATTGAGACTAGGAGCTCAAAAACCACTAAATTTTTAGAGTTTCCCTCAAAGGGAAGTCATAAAGGCAGGACAACTCAAAGAACATCCCTTGCAAGGAGATTTCAATCAACACCACTAGATACCTCAGAAAGGAGACCTTTTCCCTTTCATTCTAGAAGAAGAGGTAGATCTCTAACCAGAGATCTAGAGGAGGATTCAAACCCAGCAACAAATACAGCTCATATAGTTGTTAATCTTCAGATTCCAACTCCTACAATGGCTAGGCAGTTTTCCTTTACACCATTCAACCAAGGGAGTCCATTAGCCTTTCTCAACATCATGATGTGCCCTTGGTGGCACTAAAGAGTACACCTAATTTCATAGGTGAAGGGCAGACAACTGCTTTTGAACACATAAGAGATGTGACCACCATCTACAACATACACAATATTACTCAAGAGGATGTGGCCACCAAATTATTAGTAGCCTCTCTAAAAGGTAAGGCTCTTGAATGGTTTAGAACTCTAACTGTTGGTTCTATTACTTCATGGGATGAGTTAGGGGATGCATTAAGTAAGCATTTTGAGGATAAATCATATAACTTGTCTCTGGTAGAGAAGTTAACAACCATTATGAGAGACCCTCAAGAACAAATGATAGATTACAATAGTAGATTCCTCAAAACATGGAATAGAATTCCTATTTCTATGAGACCATCAGCTGACCATGCTTTCCTTTACTACTTGCAAAGTCTAAATGGTCAAATTTCTATCATGATCTAATCTATGGGTGGTACTTCCTTACCTCAAGCTTTTGACATAGCTGTCAGGGCTAAGAACTATTGAATCCATGCAGACATGATTGCTAGAAGGCCTCCTATGCCCATCTTCCCTAGCCTTCAACCCATTGCACCTACACAAGTACCCCCATTTACCCCTATTCCCACCATATTAGCACCTTAGGCCAGTACCAATGGTTAAGAGCTAACAGCTAGTTTCTCTCAAGAGCAAGAAATGAAAAATTTATTGTAGACCTTGACTAAAGATGTAACAAATCTAAAGAAGCAAGGTCAAGGAATTAGACCGCCCTTCCATCCACAAGGCCAAGGTCCTAATCAACAATATCAAAATCAAGGACAGCCTTATCAACAAAATAGGCCACCATACTAAGGAGGGTATCAAGGACAAAGGCAAAGTTTTAATCAGAGACCATTCCAACCATATAACCCTACACCTCTCAATTCTGCAAATCTAGTAAGGGATATGGTTCCTAGTCAAAATAATGTGGCTATGGATAATGAATGGTGATTTCCTTGTAATCAGCCTCATAATCAGGCTACATGTTCAAATGGATGGATGAACCAAGCTCTAATGGTTCAAAATGCCTCACAAGCTCAATTAGAGGTTTCATCCAGTGTATCAATTCCCCAACAAGAGTCACAAGAAAAAGAGACTGCTCTCTTTAATTGGGAGAAACCTAACTTCAATGGAGTGAATGATGAAGTTGCTTTTGTTTCCTATACAAGAGCAAAAAGAAGAGCTCAAGACATGGAAAGAGTAGATTCCAATGCCAAAGCCACTACATTTGCAGAGCCACTACAACAAGCTACTCCCATCACACCTAAGGAGGCCCCTGTCATTACAAGCAAGGAAGGCCAACATTCTAAAGAGGTGGAGCCCATCATAGTGAAAGCACAATAGAGAGTACACACTATGACACCTTTTAATATTGTACACAACATGAAGAAGGTGAATGTCACCATGTCCATGTAGGACTCTTTAGCTCTTCCAGGACAGCCTAAAATTTTGAAGAAATCCATGACTAAAGTGGCAACTCCTCAACCTACAAAAGAAGCTACAAAGCCAGTGTTGGTTAACACTGATCAAGAAAAAGAGGATTGAAGTAGCAACTCCAAGGCAAATATCATGCAAGGTAGGAATTCAAAACCACCTTCCTTTTATGTATCTCTAATTATTGGAAAATCATTAGTACATAATTGTATGGTAGATAGTGGAGCTACTAGTACTGCAATGCCCAAGAAGGTGGCTGACCAATTACGACTAAAATATGAGCCCTTCCAAAAGAAGGTTACCCAACTTGATGGATCCTTAGTCAATAGAATAGGTGTGGCCAAGGATACTAGTCTAATCCTTCATGCTAGTCCTAATTTCTCCATCCTCCTTGATATATATATCATAGATCTCCTCGCATTATTTGCTATATGTCTATCAAGGGAGTTTATAGCCAAGATAGGAGGGTACCTATCTTTTGACTGGTCTCACATGTTATTTCATATAAGATATGGGACCAAGGTCACCATTAAATCAGAACCATTGGCAACACACCATATAGAACCATATGTGTCCAATGCCATCAATGTAAACTACCCTATATTTGATAGCAATGACTTCCAAACAATTAGTGAAGCAGACACTAAGATAGAAAGTATCCCTGATATTTTTCTAGATGAAAGAGCTTCAGAGGCCCAAGAAAATCTTATTTGAGATTTTGGTTTGTGAATTTATTCGATACAAGAAAGTGGATCCATAGAGCCAAGCCTTTTCAAAGAAGACACTGATTCAGAGGATTAGAGCAATCAAGTTTGGGAACTATTTTGTGATGGAGCTAGAAGAAGACATGGTTTTGGTGGTGGTGCTATGCTAGTGTCCCTAAAAGGAGAAAGGTATTATACTACCTTTAGATTTAGTTTCTCCTGCACTAGCAATATTGTAGAGTATGAAAGCCTTGTGAATGGACTAGAGTGGGCTAGAAAAAGAGGGCTTAAGGCCCTAAAGGTTTATGGTGACAGTGAGTTAGTTGTCAGCCAAGTAAGAGGGGTAAGTGCTATTAGCACCTTGAACAAATTTCATGGCTCTAGCCCTTTTCTTTTGGTCATAAGGTTTGGTGGTCCCGATAAATTTGTTTAGTAGCTTGATAGATTTCAATGGTCTTTGCTCATTCGGGCAATAAAGAGGTGAGGTTCTAAAGGGTTTAGCAAATTAGTGAACAAGTGTTCACATTGTCACTAAACAAAATGGTGAAGGGATAAGCTATCCCATGAACTGGTGAAACCCTTCAGTTGCCAGTTAGCTAAATAAAGACTGGGGTTAGTTGTTTCCCTTTGATCACTGAGTCACTGAGTTAGATGGTGGGTTAAGATTTTATTCTGTGAATAGAAAAACCATTGTCATGTGTTCGCTATGTGTTAACCTAGGGATATCTGTTGAGTTAAGACATGAGGCCTTTGAAATAAAAGGATCTAATGGTCAGGACTTAAAGTTGACCTAATTTCAAATGTCAACAGCTGATGTGTTGCTAGTGCTATGAAACTAGCCATTTAGATTCAAATTCAAAATTTTAAGGGTTTCTAGTGATAGGAAGGACTGAAATTTATTGATCATGTGGCCAGATCTGGTAGAATTGGTTTTGCCGACTGATTGCAGTGTGGTCTAGGGTGTTAGGTGACCATTTGTAGGGTGTTTGTACTATGTTCTTTGTGCTCAAGGCATGTTGCAAGTGGCTGAATAGGTTGACAAATTGGGCATTTTTGTGGTTCTCAGTACTTTCTCAGTGGTATTGTCATGATTGAGGATCACTCTGGGACCTATTTTCTCCTTGTTGCCTGGGTTTGCTCCCTTGCATTTAATTTTTTGACTGATTTGGTTTTTTCAGTGGGTGAAACCCTACCCCTAGTCATTTGAAGCTTATTGCATCTTGTTTTGGGGATTCCAAGATGACTAATGGTGGTATATATTGAAGAAAGTAGTATTTTGTAAGGGTGGTTGTTGATGGTATTATACTGAACAAGGAGAGCTTGGACTTAGGTTTTTGTTTCTCTTTGCATTTGGTTGCTCTGGTAATGTATTGATTCTAAAAGTTAATGAGAATACACTTCAATTCCTCTCTCAAACTTTTGATTGTCTTCTTGTTCTAATTCTAGATTCATATATGTTAAGGTCACAAAGTGGATTAACATATGGTAAACAAAGAGTATTGTGAGATCAGCTTGGAGTTCCTAACAAAGTTAGGATTAAAGCCTTTAGGGTGATTTCAGTGAGTTCATTGTTAGATTGGAATTTGATGATTAGGTTTGGGAGTGAGGGGAGTAATAGGAAAAGAACTTACTCCAAGTTCATGTGTGTTTGAGTTAAGGTTTTAGTTGATATATGTTATCAAGTGACTCTTTTCCCTGGGCTAAGGCACTGATCTATTCTTTGGAAGTAGTCCATCATCATCAATCACACACACATTTAAATGATAATTGTTATACACTGAGTTTGTGCCCTTGTCTCAAGCTATCTTGGTCTTGATAACTCAGTATAACATGGGAATCACCCTAATTTTCTTTTAGAGATGAAAGTAAAAATTTTGAGGGAAAGGGATAGAAGGAATGCTTGTAAGGGAAATGACTTGAAAGAAAACTACCTACTAGGTGATGCACTGAAACTAGGGTTTGGATCTTAGTATGTAGGATGAAATCAAGTAAACAACTAGGTCTAGGAGATCACAACTCACTAAATAGGCTTGCATAAGTATTTCATAGGAAGGCCTGAACATAGACTCAACCTATGACCTACAAGCAGACATTCCCTTCTACAACTTGGTGTAGGATTGTGATAAGACTATTAGGGGGTTGAATTATACCCATAAAACATCAAAATCAGATCAAACATAATAACACACAAGAATTGTAGAAAGAGAGAGGGATCAAAACCCCTAAAATATCACTCAAAACATACATATACTTCAATTCAATAAGAGAGAATGCAAACAAGGAAGCATAGGGACATGAGAAATTGTCACAAAATACTTCTACAGTGTTTGGATAATCAATGGGAGGCTACAAGAGTAGAAGACCAGGGGGTAGAAGAAATACTACAGATAATCTTATGAGAAA
The DNA here is from genome assembly GCA_027943335.1 of Chamaecyparis obtusa. Lineage (NCBI taxonomy): Eukaryota > Viridiplantae > Streptophyta > Pinopsida > Cupressales > Cupressaceae > Chamaecyparis > Chamaecyparis obtusa. The sequence goes on along the minus strand of BSBK01010797.1, from coordinate 51,063 downwards.
AGTGAATTCTCTTTACAATTGTCCAACTCTGAGCCCTAAGGCTCCCCAAAAAAAACAATATATACATCTCAACTACATGCAGGTAGGAGTCAAAACTAACCTAACTAGGGTTATAGATCCATAATAATATCAAACCCTAAAGGTACTGATAACCCATCATCAAAATCTTTGAGAACACCGGCCATCAGATACAAATCTTTCTCTTTGCATGCTAATCCTGTACTGAGCCCTCCTGTAGACACAAAAACCTCAACCTATCTACCCACTTGGAACCCCACTAAGCCATGAAGGCTTAAAATATGATCTTATTTCCCTAGAAGAGGTACTTCTTGCAAAGGTGGTGCCAACTCTTTTCATCACTTCTCAGCATGGGAACACGGCACAGTACCCTACAACACCGACCAACATTCACCTCCATCACCCTCTCAATGACAACTATCCTAAAAATTAAACTCCCAAGCTAACTGATGTTGTGCATGGCTGAAAGAATGCAAAAACCCTAGCAAAACCCTCGCAGAGATATTCAAATTTGAATATTAACAACTAGCAGGTATATTTTAAAACATGACCGTCAATGTGAAATCTTCCCGACAGATGAATGGCCATGATGTGCCTTTTAAAATAGTCTAAGAACCTCCCTAACAAGTCAAATGACACCATGGAAGTCAACAACCAATAGAAAATGAGAAAATCAACATCTCTAGCAAGTTACCAGACCCACGTCCTTGAGAACACCATCAGATGGCTGTCTCTATACCGTCATCGTAATGATCAAGCACTTTGAGCCTCTGGTATAATGACAACCATGAGATCTGATCATGTTTTACCTTCTTTAGAAACCCCTAACCCCATGGGCCCACTGACATCAGCCATGTTGCACATCAAACAACCAATCGAACTGCACCATTTCGGATACATGTTGCATTTGTCTGACATCAGACCCACTACTTGAGATATCGATCTAATGGTGGGTGTATGATCTCATAGCCCCAAAATATTCCTTATGCTTTTATGCCAGCCACTAGATCCTTTTAGACCAGGACCCCTCTGACAAATGGATACACGATAGATCCAGTCATCACCATGTGGACCAACCAAATTCAAGCATGTTAGCATATAAGGACCCACCAAAGGAAGCTCTGACACAAACCAAGATCAGTGGCTATCATAAGATTGTGAGCCCTGACACAAACCCTTGTGAAGATACATCAGCCGTTGATCCTTTGCAGATGTCAGAGCTTCAAAATGCCAAAAGGGGCCGGTCCCACTGACAAATTGGACTCTGCAGGCAGAAGAAATTGACAATCATCACAAGATCTCAAGGAATCTTCTGATCCTATGAGATCATGCGACAACCATTAGATTAAGAATCTTGACCTGGCCGCTTGAACCAAGACCCCCAACTTAAATGATAACCACTCGCAAAATTGCTGAGTGTTAAGGAGGTAACTACCAGGAATCAAAGATTTGGCGATTGAAGGGTTTATAAAGGCATGTGCAAATTTGATGACTTAAGTGACTGGAATAAAGTAACGTGAAAATATTTAACAAGGCTTAGGGTTTTTAGGGCCTTTTGGAATTTTTTGGATATAACGGCTACTTTTTAAAACTTTTCAACTATAGACTAGGGAGATAACAAATTTGCAGAGGCTAGAGAACAAGAGATAAATCCGTGAAAATTTCAAGGATGGTAGACAAGATGAAAATAGAGGCCTGGGGATGATTTTTAGCCAAATTTGCATGCACAAGGAAATTATGGTAACATTTTTGGTGACTTCTTTTGGATGTCAGCCTTCTAGACATAGGAAACTAGTGACCTTGACAATCCATTGGGCATGGGGACATCAAAATTTCAAAATTCTCTCAGAGAGGTAGAACTAGAACTGTGCTCAGAGCACTTCATGGAAAATAGGGAACTAAAATAGAAAGAAAGGAAAGGAAAATAGGGGAACCTTTACAAAATTTACAGAGAGGGGATAACCTCAAAACAAGGCTTTAGGTGGAAACCATTTACAGAGATAGGTAGGGGAACTCCTTCCACATTTGATATTTGAAAAGCATTGGAGCCCCTACACTCTGTGATTACAAATGGCCCACCCCAAAAGGAGTCAAATTTTGTGTGCCTACCAGGTCTTGACTTAAACTCATCCCATTTGAGGACTATATCCCCAACCTTGAAATTTCTGATTTTGGCCCTTCTATTAAAGCTCTTCTTTGTCTGAATCTGATGGAATTCTATATCCTTCATGGATTTATCTCTGAGTTCTTCCAATTCCATCAATTGAGCATATCTGATCTGTAAGGGATCCTCTTCATCAAATATGGCATATTGAGTAGCTAAGTCTAGAGCTGGTAATTCAGTTGAAATGGACAACTTAGCCTCCTTACCATATACTAGCACATAAGGAGAATTACCAATGATTTTTTTTGGGGTAATTCTATCTAACCACAATGCAGACCTCAACTTAGTATGCCAATCTCTCTGATTACCTTGCAGGGTCTTCACGATTATCCTAATCAAGTTCTTATTTGTGGATTCTGCCAAGCCATTGCCTTAGCGGTAATAATTTGAACTAGTATTCAGATAGATGCCATTCTTGACTACCCACTTTGAGACTTTGAGGCTTGTGAATGCTAAGGCATTATATGAGATGATGGAATCAAGAGTGCCAAAACTATGAATTAAATCATCATAAAATCTTAGGACATCACTCTCATTAGCTTCTTTCAATGCAATTGCTTCTATCCATCTAGTGAAATAATCCATTGTAGTAATTATCCATTTATGGCTTGTACTAGATGGGGGATTGATCATACCAATGAAGTCTATACCCCACTTCATGAAAGGTTTCTCTATTCTGATTGGTTGTAGGGGAAAGGCTACAAGCCTTTCTTTTCCTGCAAACATGGCACACTTGATGCATTTTCTTACATAATCATGGCTATCTTTGAAGATAGATGGCCAATAGTATCCAACCCTCATGATCTTAAAAGCAGTAGTCCTAGGAGAAAAGTGACCTCCAGAAGTTCCATCATGAAACTCAAATAGGATGTCTGCTACCTTTTCTAAATCTATGCATCTTAAAAGGACACCATTGTGATCCCTTCTCAAAAGAACCTCATCAATCAGCACAAAAGGAATAGATTGTAATCTATAATACCTCCTTCTTGCTGAATCTAGGCCTGCAGGACATTGTCCTATCCTCAAGTAATTGATCATGCTAGGAAACCAACTCATTGCCTTGGCTTGTTCTTGTGTAGAATGTTCCACCAAAGATGCATCCACTTGCTCTAACTTCTTTGAACTTTCATCCTCTACCAAATGCTCACAAAGACCTCTTCCTCTAACTAGCTTGGTAGTTTGAATATCAATGTCATATTCCATCACCTTGGTGATCCAACCAGTTCTTTTGTCATTTAGGTCTTTGGAGAGCAAAAATTCTTTGACACTTGGATGAGTAACCTTCAAGTGTACCTTTCTATGAGTCAAAAAATATCTAAATTTTTTAAGGCTCTTCACCATAGCAAGTACATGTTTCTCTACAAAAGAGTATCTATGTTCATACTCTTCCAAACCTTTGCTAAAGAAAGCAATAGGCTGATCCAATCCATCTGAATTTTCTTGAGCCAACATTGCAAATATGGCATCATGACCTCCATAAGCATAAAGGATGGAATCCTTATTTAAATTTGGGTTTAAGAGGGCAAGAGCTTCTATTAGGGCCTCTTTAATGGCCTAGAAATTGGCCTTCCCTTCTTTTGTCCAACTAAAAGTTGAACTCTTTTTTAACATGGTTGTCAAAGGCTTGAGTAAATCTGCAATGTTAGGCAAGAATCTCCTAACAAAATTAATCTTTCCTATGAAGGATTGGATACATTTCTTTTGATGTGGTAGGGGTAGCTCTAGGATAGCTACAATTCTCTTAGGATCCATTGTAATTCTCTCTTTGGATACTACATATCCAAATAGTTTTCCCTCATGGACTGCAAACACACATTTCTTGGGATTAAGAGATATCCCAAACTCTCTACACCTTTCAAAAATCTTCCTCAAATGTTTGATATGGTCTACTACATGTTTAGAATAGATAGTTATGTCATCTAAGTAGACTAACACAAACTTGTACATGAGGCTCTTAAAGGCCATATCCATTGCCTTTTGAAATGTAGCTCTTGCATTTGACAAACCAAAGGACATCTTTTGATAAGCCATGGTTCCCCACTTGGTTGTAAATGGAGTCTTGTATTGATCCTCTTCATTTACTAAGATTTGATTGTACCCTAAATAGCCATCTAATAATGAAAATCTCTCAAATCCAGAGACACATTGTAAGATTTGTTCCATAGAGGGTAGTGGATGGTGGTCCTTTAATGAGGCCCTATTAAGATCCCTGAAGTAAACACATAACCTTAGCTCCCCATTCTTCTTCCTGATAGAAACAAGGTTGGAAACCCAACTAGTATGCTTAATGGGGTAGATGATACCACTTTCTATCAATTTGAGCACTTATTTATACATAAGTGGCTCAAGCTTGGGATTAACAGGCCTTTGCTTTTGCCTCACTAGTTTGGCATTTGGCTCTAACTCAATAATGTGTTGAGCAAGGGTAGGGTCAAAACCTTTGAGATCCTCATATTGCCATGGAAAAACATCACTGAATTCTTTGAATAACTGAGTGTAAGCTTGCTTCTCCAATTCAGTGTCTACCTTTCCAAATTGTAGGCTCTTACCTAGTTCCAACTTTAATTCAACACAATGTTCTTGTTGGACTACTAGGCCAACTTTTCTTTTCTTGACTTCATCATCCTTATTGAAGATAGCCTGCAATGTAACAATACCTCTAGGCATCTTATTGGACTTGAGTTGCATCACTTGATCACCATAGTTTTGTGATAACCTATCTTGATTATGCCTTGAAAAAACATCCTCTTCAAACAAGAATTGTAGAATTTGTTCATCATTGTCAAACACCTACCAATTGACATCATTATCAAGAATAGAGGGTCTGACAATCACTTTGATATGTTGTTGTTCTATTTCTCTTGAAACACTATTTGGAATGTCATATTGAGATCCAACAGTAGCTAACCTATCTGCATTTTGATTTAACTTTCTAGGGATAGCAACAATATTGAAAGCATGGAAATCTTCAATTGCATCCCAAACTCTATGTTTGTATGCTTTCATAGTGTCATTTTTGGTTGCACTTATCCCTCTTACTTGGATGACAACTAACTCACTATCACCATAAAATTTTAAGGCCTTAAACCCTCTTTTTCTAGCCCATCCTAGTCCATTGACTAGGCTTTCATACTCTGCAGTATTTCTAGTGTAGGAGAAACTGAATCTAAAGGTAGTATAATACCTTTCTCCTCTTGGGGATACTAGCATAGCACCACCACTAGAACCATGTCTACTTGTAGCTCCATCAAAAAATAGTTCCCAAACCTGACTGCTCCGATCCTCTAAATAGGTATCCTCTTTGAGAAGGTTTGGCTCTATGACTCCACTCTCTTGTATCAAATAACTTCCCAAACCAAAATCCCAAATAGGATTTTCTTGGACCTTTGAAGCTCTTTCATCTAGAAAAATATCAGGGATACTTTCTATCTTTATGCTTGCTTCATTAATGGTTTGGAAGTCACTACTATCAAATATAGGGTAGTTTACATTGATGGTGTTGGATACATATGGTTCTATATGGTGTGTTGCTAATGGTTCTGACTTAATGGTGACCTTGGTCCCATACCTTGTATGAAATAACATGTGAGACTAGTCAGAAGATAGGTAACCTCCTATTTTAGCTGTAAACTCCCTTGAAAGACATATAGCAAATAATGTAGGGAGATCTATGATATATATATCAACGAGGATTGAGAAATTAGGACTAGCATGCAAGATTAGACTGGTATCCTTGGCCACACCTATAGTATTGACTAAGGATCCATCAAGTTGGGTAACCTTCTTTTGGAAGGGCTCATATTTTAGTCCTAACTGGTTAGCTACTTTCTTGGGCATTACAGTGCTAGCAGCTCCACTATCTACCATAAAATTATGTACTAAAGATTTTCCAATGATTAAAGATACATAAAAGAGAGGTTGCTTTGAGTTCCTACCTTGTGTGGAATTAGCTTTGGAGTTGTTACTTAGAGCCTCCTTTTCTTGGTTGGTGTTAACCAACATTGGCTTTGCAGCTTCTTATGTACGTTGAGGAGTCGTCACTTTTGACATGGCCTTCTTCAAAATTTTAGGCTATCCTGGAAGAGCCAAAGAGTCCCACATAGACATGGTGACATCCACCTTCTTCATGTTGTCTACAATATTATAAGGTGTCACAGTGTGTACTCTTTGTTATGTCTTTGGCATGATGGGCTCTACCTCTTTGGCATGCCGGCCTTCTTTGCTTGTAATGACAGAGTCTCTTTAGGTGTGATGGGATTATCTTGCTATAGTGGCTTTGTAGATGTAGTAGATTTGGAGTTGGAATCTGCTCTCTCCATGTCTTGAGCTCTTCTTTTTTCTCTTGTAAAGGCAACAAAAGCAGCCTCATCATTGACTCCATTGAAGTCTGGTTGATCCCAATTAAAGAGAGCAGCCTCATTGTCTTGTGATTCTTGTTGATGTACTGACCCACTAGATGCAACCTCTGATTGAGCTTGTGAGGCATTTTGAACCATTAGAGCTTGGTTCATCCATCCATTTGAACATGTAGCTTGATTATGAGGCTAATTATAAGAAAAACACCATTCATTATCCATAGCCATATTATTTTGACTAGGAACCATATCCCTCACTAGATTAGCAGAATTTAGAGGTGCAGGGTTCAATGGTTGAAATGGTCTTTGATTAAAATTTTGTCTTTGTCCTTGATAGTCTCCTTGGTATGGTGGCCTATTTTGTTGATAAGGCTATCCTTGATTCTAATATTTCCGATTAGGACCTTGGCCTTGTGTCTAAAATGGTGGTCTGATTCCTTAACCTTGCTTCTTTATATTTGTGACCTCTTTAGTCAAGGTCTACAACAAGTTAGTCATTTCTTGCTAACTGCTTTGTTGGCTATTCTTTATCTCTTGTAACTCTTGAGAGAAACTAGTCTTTAGCTCTTGACCACTAGTACTAGCTTGGGATGCCAATATGGTGGGAATAGGGGTAAATTGGGGTACTTGGGTAGGTGTAATGGGTTGAAGGTTAGGAAAAATGGGCATTGGAGGCCTTCTAGCAATCATGCCTACTTGGATTAAACAATTTTCAGCCTTGACAACTATGTCAAAACCTTGGGGTAGAGAAGTACCACCCATAGACTAGATCATGATAGAAATTTGACCATTTAGACTTTGTAAATAGTAAAGGAAGGCATGGTTAGCTGATGGTCTCACTAGACTATGATTCTATTCCATGTTTTGAGGAACCTACTATTGTAATCTATCATTTGTTCTTGAGGGTCTCTCTTAATAGTTGTTAACTACTCAACTAGAGACACATTGTCTAATTTATCCTCAAAATGCTTACTTAATGCATCTCCTAACTCATCCCAAGAAGTAATAGAACCAATAGTTAGAGTTCTAAACCATTCTAGACCCTTACCTTTTAAAGAGGCTTCTAATAACTTTGTGGCCACATCTTCTTGAGTAATGTTGTGTATGTTGCAGATGGTGGTCACATCTTTGATGTGTTCAAAAGTAGTTGTCTACCCTTCACCTGTGAAATTATGTATACTTTTAAGTGCCACCAAGGGCACATCATGGTTTTGAGAAAAGGCCAATGGACTACCCTGATTAAAGGGTGCAAATGCAAATGGTCTAGCCATTGTAGGAGTTGGAATCTAGAGATTGACAACTATATGAGCTATATTTGCTGCTTGATTGGAATCTTCCTCTAGATCTTTGGTTAGAGATCTCCCTCTTCTTCTGGAATGAAAGGGAAAAGGTCTCCTTTTTGATGTATCAAGAGGTATTGATTGAACTCTTCTTGTAGGGGATGTCCTTTGAGTTGACCTACCTTTGTGACTTCTCCTTGAGGGCAACTCTAAAAAATGGGTGGGCTTTGAGCTTCTAGTCAAAATCTTTCTCATAAAACTTTGAACAAGGTAGCCAGGATCTTCGAAATCAATGGAGTCACCAGATATACTTGATAGAATGACTTCTAAAAGCTTGTTTTATGCAATTTACATATCAGAGATAGCATATCTTTAACATGAATCTGATCTTTTACTATCCCACTGGGTGTGCCAAAATTGTTATACACTAATTTTGTGCCATTGTCTCAAGCTCTCTTGGTCTTGATAACTCAGTATAACATGGGAATCATCTCAAGGTTGTGGGACCTTTGCTAACCAAGATGAGACCTCTAGGTTCTAGGCTGGTTCCTCTTGGATAATCACCCTAATTTTCTTTTAGACATGAAAGTAAAAATTTTGAGGGAAAGAGATAGAAGGAATGCTTGTAAGGGAAATGACTTCAAAGAAAACTACCTACTAGGTGATGCACCAAAACTAGGGTTTGGATCTCAGTATGTAGGATGAAATAATTAAAAAACTTAGGTCTAGGAGATCACAACTCACTAAATAGGCTTGCATAAGTATTTCATAGGAAGGCTTGAACATAGACTCAACCTATGACCTGCAAGAAGACATTCCCTTCTGCAACTTGATGTAGGATTGAGACAAGAATGTTAGGGGGTGAAGTGTACCCACAAAACATCAAAATCAGATCAAAAACAATAACACACAATAATTACAGATAGAGAGAGGGATCAAGAGCCCTGAAATATCACTCAAAACATACATATACTTCAATTCAATAAGAGAGAATGCAAACAAGGAAGCTCAGGGACATGATAAATTGTCAAAAAATACCTCTGCAGTGTTTGGATAATCAATGGGAGGCTACAAGAGTAGAAGACTAGGGGGTAGAAGAAATACCATAGATAATCTTCTAAGAAAAGTGAATTTTCTTTACAATTGTCCAGCTCTGAGCCCTAAGGCTCCCAAAAAAAAATAATATATACATCTCAACTGCACATAGGTAGGAGTCAAAGCTAACTTGACTATGGTTATAGATCCACAATAATATCAAACCCTAAAGGTACTAATAACCCATCATCAAAATCTTTGAGAACACCGGCCATCAGATACAAATCTTTCTCTTTGCATGTTGATCCTGTACTGATCCCTCCTATAGACACAACAACCTTGACCTATCTACCCACCTACAACCCCACTAAGCCATGAAGGCTTCAAATCTAATCTTATTTCCCTAGAACAGGTACTACTTGTAAAGGTGGTACCATCTCTTTTCATCACGTCTTGGTGCTGTAACATGGCACAGTACCCTACAACGCCAACCAACAGTCACCTCCATCACCCTCTCAACCACAACCATCCTAAAAATTAAACTCCCAAGCTAACCGACATCATGCATGGCTGAAAGAATGAAAAAACCCTTGCAAAACCCTCACAGAGATATTTAAATTCAAATATTAACGACTAGCAGGTATATTTTAAAATGTGATTGTCGATGCAAAATCTTCCTGGTAGATGAATGGTAGTGATGCACCTTTTAAAATAGTCTAAAAACCTCCTTGACAAGTCAAACGCCACCATGGAAGTCAATAACCAATAGAAAATGAAAAAATCAACATCTTTGGAAAGTTACCAAACTCACATCCCTGAGAACACCATCAGACAGCTATCGTTATACCGCCATTGTAATGATTGAGCACCTTGAGCCTTCAATATAATGATAACTACAAGATCTGATCACATTTTACCTTCTTTAGAAATCCTTGACCCCATGGGCCCATTGACATCGGCCACGTTGCTCATCAAACAACCAATCGAACTATGCCATTTTAGATACATGTTGCATTTGTCTGACATCTGACCCACTGCTTGAGATACCGATCTAATGGTGGGAATATGATCTCATAGCCCTAGAATATTCCTTAGGATTTTATGCCAGCTGCTAGATCCTTTTAGACCAGGACCCCTCTAACAAATGGACCCATGACAGATCTAGTCATCCTAACATGGACCAACCAAATTTGAGCATGTCAGCATATAAGGACCCACTGAAGGAATCTCTGACACAAACCAAGATCGGTGGCTATTGTAAGATCACGAGCCCTAACACAAACCCCTATGAAGATACACTAGCCATCAATCCTTTGCAGATGTCAGAGCTTCAAAATGCTGAAGGGGGCTAGTCCCACTAACACATTGGACTCTATAGGCAGAAGAAATCAATGATCATCGCAAGATCTCAAGGAATCTTTCAACCCTATGAGATCATGTGACAACTGTTAGATTAAGAATCTTGACCTAGCCACTTGAACCAAGACTGCCAACTTAAATTGTAATCACTCATGAAATCGATGAGTGTTAAGGAGTTAACTGCTAGGAATCAGAGATTTGGCGACTAAAGGGTTTATAAAGGCATGTGCAAATTGGATGACTTAAGTGACCAAAATAAAGTAATGTGAAAATATAACAAGGCTTAGGGTTTTTAGGGCCTTTTGGAATTTTTTGGATATAACAGCTACTTTTTCAAACTTTTCAACTGTAGACTAGGGAGATAACAAATTTGCAGAGGCCAAAGAATAGGAGATAAATCCATGAAAATTTTAGGGATGGTAGACAAGATGAAAACAAAGGCTTGGGGATGATTTTTAGCCAAATTTTCATGCATAGGGAAATTATGGTAACAATAATATCTTTCAGTCAGTTAGTAAAGGACATAGTTGTATGTTGTTTTGAGACTCCTTTGGAGAACTAAGTCAAGGGTACACCCACCTAAGCATTAAGACTCAAAGTGTAGGAGGATATCATTATTTATCTTTGTTAATTGGCCCTCTTCCTTGTAGACTTTGGAGTGGTGATAGAGTGAAAGTTATATTAAAGTTATCCATCAAAGTATAAATCTACAAGTTGAAGATCAAAGGGAACAACCAACAAAATGGCAAATCTGCAGGGGAGAGTCTAGAGATAAAAGTTTGCAAAGTACACTCTTATTTTCCTATTGTATTCAGTTAAAGATTTCCCACTTTGGTGGGTGGTGACTCAAAAGGGTTAGAACCAGTGCTATAGATTGCAAATCATGGAAAAAAGGAGGAATACTAGGTCTTTCATCAAGAAAAATCTAGAGATTACTCTGGAATAATTACCTAGATAGGAGAAAAAGAGTTGGATCAGAAGAAATGGTGAGTCTACTAGTGCTCCCATAAGAGAACAAATAAATATGAGAGATAGAGAACCACATGTTTCCTCAAGTAAGGAAGGTTCACAAGATAGAGTTCCTAGATCAGATGGTGGTCATTCTAAAGATAAATTTTATGATACCCCAGAGGTTGTATTTCAAGACAAGGGTCTATTGCCTGCAGATCAGGATGAACAAGCCAGAGAGATGGGTTTTGAATTGATTTAGATCTTGATGAGGATAATTTTAAAAGGGAACCCATGAGACCAAGGCATGTGCATTTCCCATATTAGCATCCTACTGATGTGGAAGTGTCATCAAGATCTGAAGACAACATGACCTAAATGCACTTAGGTTGCAATTGGCAGAGCAAGATACCATATACAAAAGGTTACAAGAGGAGAGAGAGGTTGACAAACTAAATGCTCTAATGGAGAGATATTCTCTCCTTAGAAAGATTAATGAAATGAAGGAGAGAAACAAGATGCTTGCTTCTGCTCCTAAGACTTTACAACATGATGTCTTTGGTGATCTTGATGCTTTGAGGAGTGAGAAAGAGTGCTTACTACAAGATCATGAATTTGATAAGGAGGGCCCTATGGTTAGACAGGTTCAAAGTTATGCTTCCCTCCCTAAAGATAAAGATGGGCATGAGAACACTAGGCCTACTATAGTTATTAATGAAAAAGGAAAGCAAAAGATGGTGGGTGTCCAAATAAGCAAACCAGTGACAATACCAGGGATCCCACCACCTAAATCAAATAGGGAGATAGAGATAGAAAGAAAAAGAAAAGAGGATGAAGCTCTTGCTCAAGAGTTGGAAAGAGCTAAAGTTGATGCTGCTATTGCAGAGAAAAGAAGAAAGATCCTGTTCTTGAAGGCTTCATCAACTAATGTTCATGGCCATTCTGCTACTGAACTAGGTATGCCATCTATGAACACTACTATTCTACTTAGCAATGCTACTACTAGTAATCTAATTCCTAATGTATCTACCAAATCATTTGTTGATCCTAATAGATAGTCCAATGTGCAAATGGGTGGGAATGTAGATAAAAATAATAATTCTAGTGGGAACACTAGTTTAGGATTTCAAGGAAGACCTATGCAATTAGAAGGCTATAAGAAAATTAGTTTTGATGGGATTCTTGGCTACCCAAATGCTTTTCCAAATGATATAAGAGATAAGGTACCTAATTTTGCTGGTAACAATGCTATTAGTTGTGAGGAGCATCTTAGGTTATTTGTTGATATGCTTAATGATTATGAGGTAGAGCATGAGGATGTAGTCATAAAATTATTTGTTTAATCTCTAACGGAGGATGCTAGAGATTGGTTTAAGAGACTTCTTGATAAATGTATTGATACTTGGGATTCTTTTGAGAGATTTTTTAAAAAGTAGTATGGTGATAGGCCTAATGTCAGTTTTATGTTGAATGAATTCAATACCATAAGGAAAAATCAAAATGAGTCTGCAGCTGAATTCAACATGAGATTTGAGAAGGGTATGCATAAGTTGTTCCAAGTTATGTGGTTAGATGACAATGTCTGTCTGACCACATACTTCACTGCATTTGATGGAAAGATGGGATACTTGTTGAGGGACAAAGAACCAAGAACCCTTAGAGATGCTTTTATAATTGTTGTCAATGTTGAGAACAATATGAAAATATTAGGGAAGTTGGGTGGGAAGAGAGATGACCCTAAGTTGTTTAGGGACAAAAAATACAAAAAAGAAAATGATAGGAATGTTGGAACTAGGAGGCAAGAAGAAGATAAATTAGATAAGGTGCTCAATGCATTGAAGGATTTGAAGGCACCTGCAAATAGGAACATCAATGCTCCTACCAATGAAAGGCCTCAGTACAACAATTTCACTAAGTAGAATAGATTGGAAAACTACCCCTACAACACCCAATGGAAGGATGACAAACCTGTTGTCCCTATTGCAAGAGGAAACAATGACAGAGGTGTCCTCGACCCTCTACAAAAAGATTTAGTAAATGTCATGGAGGAAATACCTTGGTGCGTTGCATGCCATTCCCCTCATTCTACTGAGCATTGTGTGGTTGCACATTCTATGGCTGTAAATCAAGATTGTGGAAATGAGGAGATAGATCAAGATGATGTTGGATGCAACATGGCTGCTTCATATCTAGGATATGAAGATAATTCTGATTTTGATGAAGAAGCAGATGTAAATGTGAAGAGACACACTCATGCCCTTTTTCATTAAGAGGTTTTTTTTGATAGTGAAGACATTGATAAGAAGACATGTAACATGAACTCTTCTTCTAAGCCAGTAAATTTAAGAAGACCTTCTAGAGAAGAGATGGATAAGATTACTGTAGAAATGATTGCCCAAGTGCAAACTAGAGGCATGGTGGCAAGGGATACAAATGGAAAAGTTGCAAATTTTTTTATAAAAAGTACCAACACTAGAGAGCCTAATGAGAACAAATCAAAGGGTGATCACATGGTGAAATTTAGGAATGTAAAAGGTAAGAATTGTGAGCCTAAGGGAGTTGGAGTTGAAAGATTTTCTAGTGAGATTGAGAAGCCAGTTAACACAATTGCTAAGATTGAAAAAATGAGGGTGGCCAATACACCTCATGTATCAGATAAGCAAAAGGATACTAAGGTAGTTTAGATTGAGATTCCTTCCTCTACTCCTATTGATACATTATCTGTATTGTCCCAAATTACAGTTAAGGTTGCATTGTTGGAATTGTTGAGGATCCCTAAACACAAAGACAAAGCTATTGCATGGGTTGATAATGTTCATAATAATGATGTTGCATGTAATGGATCTCAGGATGAAGCTTTGAAAGGTGTTGCTGCTCAGGGAATTATATCTCAAATTCCCCCTATATACTTGGATAGTTCCATCAATGCTAGCCTTGAAAACATTGATCCATTCTTTTTAAGTGTCCTTGTGAATGGAATGAAACTAAGAAATTGTATGATTGGTAGTGGTGCCTCTAATACTGTTATGCCCTTTAAGATTATGGAGAAGTTGGGCCTTTAATTTGATACAGTTCAAGGAAGATGTTGTGCAATGGATCAGAGGGAGGTACCAATCATTGAGACTATCAATGCAATGCCATATAGGCTGGCAGCATATCCAGAGAAAGAGTTGACAATGAGTGTTTTGGTGGTGGACATCCCTCCTCATTATGGGATGCTAATATCTAGAAGGTGGAGTGCTGCCATGGGTGGAAGTTTACAGTGTGATCTATCCTATGCAACTTTCAATATTGATGATTAGTTTGTCAAGATTGATCGAGAACCAAGAGTATGCCACATGATTGAGAGAAGTATTGATAATGAAACTACATGTTTTGTGGATACTGATATTAATGCTTTTAGGGTAGAGATCCTTGTACTTGAGAAGGAACCTATTTTTTCACCTATCTCTATTGAGGTAAGTGTTAATTCTGTGAAGGGTGATTTGTGGATAATGTACTTTGATGGTGCAAATTGCAAGGATGGACCAGGAGCAGGTATTTTACTTATTTCTCCTGATGGAAACACCTACAAATTTTCTTTCACATTGAATTTCTTTTATACCAACAATATAGTAGAATATGAGGCATTGTTGTTAGGACTGAGGTTGGCACAAAAACATGGTATTAAGTGCTTAAGTGTTGTTGGTGATTCTGAGTTGGTGGTGTCCCAAGTTGGGTCAGTATATGCTTCCAAGAACAAAAGGTTAAAACAATATAGGAATGTAGTTTTGGATTTGATTGAACATTTTGATGCCTTCAATATTGAGTGGAAGGATAGTAGTAACAATAAGATGGCTGACTTGTTAGCCAATATAGCAATCAATCCCAGTGATATTACATTAACTAGTATCTCTAAAGTTGAAATTCAGGCTAGGCCTACTGTACTAGACAATATTGAAAATTGGCAAGTTTTTGATGATGATAATGATATCTTGAAGTTTATGAGTTGTGAAGATCAGTATCATGGTTAGGAATTTGATTTTTCATCCTTAGTTGAGTCAATAGAAGGAAGGGAGGTTGTCTTTGGCAATGATGTTATTCAACTTAGAACTAACAAGGTGCCCAAGGGGCTTATTGTTTTGGAAACTGTCTTTGATAACCAGGATAGAGTTCAAAAGAATATCAAAAGAGAAGATCATGCTGATCTAGAGAAGATAAATCTTGGAACACATGAGGCACCTAAGAAGGTATACATTGGTAGGGACATGTCTCACAATGTGAGAAAATCTTTGATTGAATTACTAAGAAAATTTAGGCATGTTTTTGCATGGTCATATGATGACTTGAAGGTTTATAGAGAAGACTTATTTCAGCATATTATTCCTTTGAGAGAAGATGCTAGACCTTTTAGGAAAAAACAAAGGCCTATTAATCCTACTTTAACACCCAAGATGCAAGAAGAATTAATGAAGCTGAGAGATGTTGACATTATCAACCCCAGTAGGCACTCTTCTTGGGTTTCAAACCTTGTTCCTGTTAGAAAGAAGAATGGTGACATCAGACTTTGTGTGGACTTCATGAATTTCAACATCAGCTCATTAAAGGATAACTATTGTTTTCCCAATATGGAAGCTATGTTGCACAGAGTGACTAGATCAGAATTGATGTCTATGATGGATGGTTTCTCTGGTTATAATCAGGTAATTATCAAAGAATCAGAACAATTCAAGATAGCTTTCACTACACCTTGGGGGACATATGTTTATGTGAGAATGCCTTTTGGTCTCACAAATGCTGGTGCTACTTTTTAGAGGGCAATGGATGTTGCATTTGTAGATTTTATCAATGATTTCCTTGTCATTTATCAAGATGATTTAAATACCTATTCTAAGAAGGAAGAAGACCATTGTACTCATTTAGAGAAAATATTTGTGAGGGCCTTGGAATTTTTCATTTCCTTAAACCCAAGGAAATGTGCATTTGGTGTCACTGAGGGTAAATTTCTTGGCCACTTAGTTGGGAAGCAAGGAGTGAGAATTGACCCTAAGAGGGTAGTAGCTATTGATGAAATTTAGAGACCAAAGAATGTTAAAGGGATTCAGTCCTTCTTTGGTCAGGTCAATTTCTTAAGAAGGTTTGTGAAAATTTTTGCAAAGGTTACTAGACCTATTTCTAAGATGTTGAAGAAGGGATTTGCAATCAATTGGGAGGGTGAGCCTGATGAGGCTTTCAAAAATATCAGGCAGGCTATCAAAGATGCCCCAGTGCTTAAGGAACCTAATTATAATGTCCCAATGCACATCTTATCCTTTGCATCTTTTCACACTATTGCTACAGTTTTGTTACAAAAGAATAAGGATGGTTTTGAGCAGCCTATTGCATTCTTTAGTAAATCTTTGCAGGCTGCTGAATTGAAGTATGACATAAATGAGAAACAAGCATATGCATTTGTGAAGGTAGTCAAGGCTTTTAGGTGTTACTTGATGGGGGCAGTTGTGATTGCTTTTGTCCCAAGTGCAGTAGTCAAGGATATCTTTTCATAGCAAGAGGTGTTTGGGAGAAGATGCAGATGGATCAATAGGATCCAAGAATTTAACATTGATATCCAAATTACTAAATTAGTTAGAGGACAAGGATTGGAAAAATTGATGGCTCAATCCAATCTTGATGCAAATTAGGTAAATCATTCTAAAATTGATTATACATGTGATATGGATGATTGTGTTTGGTATCAAGATATTATCTATTATCTAAGAAATATGAGATGTCCAACAAACATGGATGACAACAAGAAGAGGACATTGAAATTATAGGCCATCAAGTATGTAATTGTGAAATGTAAATTGTATAGAAAGAATTTAGATTGCATACTTTTTAAGTGTTTTGATGAGGATCAGGATAACAAGTTGTTAAAAGAAATGCATGAGGGAGTTTGTGGTGGGCATTATATGGGTAAAACAACTCATAAAATATTGAGAGTAGGATTCTGGTGGCCCACAATATTCAAGGATGCAAAGTAGTTGGTAAGGAGGTGTGATGCTTGTCAAAGGTTCTCTCATAAGCTTAAATTTTTAGAAAATGTGCCTTTGAGGCCAGTTGAGGTGCAAGCTCCTTTCCAAGAATCAGGAATTGATTTCATTGGGGAGATACCAAACAAGTCTAGTGGAGGACACTCATGGATCTTAGTTGCCACTGATTACTTTAAAAAGTGGGTGGAGGCTATACCTACAAGGAATGCAACTAGTAAGGTGGTAATTGATTTTCTATTGAATAATATTGTTACAAGGTTTGGGTGCTTTGAGAGAATAGTAAATGATAATGCAATGTGCTTTAGGTCTGCTGAATACAAGGAGTTTTGCAAAGGTTTAGGAATTTAGATTTCTTTTTCCTCACCTTATCATCCAAAAGGAAATGGTCAAGTAGAATCTACTAATAAGAGTTTGATTAAGATCCTTGGGAGGATTATTGAAAAGAATAAGAGGGTATGGAATTCAAATCTGCCATTAGCTTTATGGGCTGATAGGGTAACTATGAAGAGGGCAATTGGTTGTGCACCATTTGACCTAGTATATGGAATACATGCAAGAATGCCACAAAATAATCTCCTGGAAATGTATAAATTTGTGCAATTATATGATGATGATACAGATGATGAGATGCAATTGAGAATTAAGGATCTCATTAGGTTGGATGAGGCTAGAAGAGAATCAGTTGCAAGAAATGCCAAATTGCAATTGCAAATTAAGAATTTGTATGACAAGAAGACTGTTGAAAGAAGGTTTGAGCCTGATGACCTAGTATTAATTTGGAATGCCAAACTAGAGGATAAGGGAAAACATGGAAAGTTTGATCCCATTTGCCTAGGGCCATATCAAATTCATGAAAAATGGGGCCAGGATTCATACATTGTCAAGGAACTAAATGGTAATGTTCAAGAATTGCCTGTTCATGAACAATTCTTGAAAAAATACTTCTTTTGAAGTATTCTATCTTCCATGAGTAGTAGTTAGGTTGTATATATGTATAGCCTTGTAAATTTTGTATTTTTGTCTGGTCCCTAGTCCTATTTTGTCCTAGTTTGCAAGGTTTTGGTCCTGTTGCTCTTTGTTGTTAGTTTTTCCAGTGGGGTGGTTTGCTTTAACCAATGATTTTGATTTCTTGTTGTGCCTACAAGAGCCACACATCCCCAGACAAATCCACTATTAGCACCTTGAAAAAATTTCATGGCTCTAGCCCTTTTCTTCTAGTCTCTACAGTTGTTTTTAGGTCTCTGGCATAAACCTTTAGTTCAAATTTTTGAAAAACTAGCTGTTGTAATGAAAAATGCTAAGTGCACCTTGGCTTCATTCTAATTTTAAGTTACTTTTTGGGTCACTTAAAATTCCTAAAATGCACATGCTTTATATTATTGGTCAGTCCTTGTTTAAATTTTTCCTAAGTCTTTACCCCCGGCAGCCTTGAATATTTCCTAAGTCTATGTGCTGGACGAAATTAAATTTTCCTAAGTCATGCCTTTTAATATTTCCTATGTTTTGCCTTAATATTTCTTGGGCACCACTGTAACACCATCTTAATCCTATGGTTGCCATAAGTTCGCAAGGGTTTTGTTAGAGGCTTGCAATCTTATGATGATCATTGATTCCTTTTCATCACATAGCCCTTCTTTGCAAGCAAGTCCACTGCCACATAAGCACAAATGGCCATTCCTTATTGGCCAAGAGAAATAATGAAGTGGTAGGGTTGTTAGAATAAATGAAAAAATTATGTATCCATCTGCTAGATTCTATGATGTGGCATTCTCTCATTCATTGCAATATCCTATTCAGCACAGTGGGGTCATGCTCTGTGATATCAACTAAGATTCTAGATCAATGGTTGGCATATAAGCACATAGAATCTTTTGAGCCTTTTAGATCATGTGCCATCCATCTGATCCTCCAAGTGTTCATCTTAGAGATAAAGGTGGGTCCAAAATAACACATAAGCATAGTTGGCAGTTTTTGGTTGGTCCATGATTTAATGTGTTGGCAGTTGTCAGTGGGACCTAGTTTTTGGCTTGTCAGAGGGTCCTAACATCTATAGAGAATCAACAATAGGTGGGTAATCTGATGGGTTTTTTTTGACACATGTGAACTTAAGATAGCCATTGATCTCTTTTAGTGTCAGAGGGTTGTTAGGGCTGGGTAAGATTCTTCATCTGACAGTTGTCTTATGATCTAGAAGAATCTTGGAGGTCTATGCGAAGATGAGACAACCATTGATCTTCTTGATGCGGGCCTAGATGGGGGTCTAAAGGTTTGGCAGTCCAAATAAATTTTTTTAGTGGCCCGATAGATTTCAATGGTCTTCACTCATTCACACAATAAATAGGTGAGGTTATAAAGGGTTTAGCGAATCATTGAACAAGTGTTTGTGTTGTCGCTAAACAAAATGGTGGAGGGATAAGGTATCCCATGAATTGGTGAAACCCTTTAGTCACCAGTTCACTAAATAAAGACCGGGGTTAGTTGTTTCCCTTTGATCGCTAAGTTGCTAAGTTAGATGGTGGGTTAAGATTTTATTCTGTGAATAGAAAAAACCATTGTCATGTGTTTGCTATGTGTTAACCTAGGGATATTTGTTGAGTTAAGATAAAAGGCCCATGAAATAAAAGGATCTGATAGTTAGGACTTAAAGTTGACCTAATTTCAAATGTCGACCACCGATGTGCTACTGGTGCTATGAAACTAGCCATTTAGATTCAAATTCAAATTTTTGAGGGTTTTCAATGATAGGAAGGACTCAAATTTATTGATCATGTGGTCAGATCTTGTAGAATTGGTTTTGCTAACTGATTGCAGTGTGGTCCAGGGTGTTTGGTGACCATTTGTAGGGTGTTTGTACTATGTTCTTTATGCTCAAGGCATGTTACAGGTGGCCGAACAGGTTGACAAATTGGGCATTTTCATGGTTCTCAATACTTTCTCAGTGGTATTGTCATGATTGAGGATCACTCCAAGATCTATTTTCTCCTGGTTGCCTAGGTTTCCTCCCCTACATTTAAATTTTTTATTGATTTGGTTTTTTTAGTTGGTGAAACCCTACCCCTAGTCATCTGAATCTTGTTGCATCCTATTTTGGGGATTCCAAGATGACTACTAGTGGTATATATTGAAGAAAGTAGTATTTTGTAAGGGTGGTTGTTGCTGGTATTATACTAAACAAGGAGAGCTTGGATTTAGGGTTTTGTTTCTCTTTGCATTTGGTTTCTCTAGTAATGTATTGATTCTAAAAGTTAATGAGAATACACTTGAATTCCTATCTCAAACTTTTGATTGTCTTCTTGTTCTGATTCTAGATTCATATATCTTAAGGTCACAAAGTGGATTAGCATATGGTAAACAAAGAGTATTGTGAGATCAGCTTGGAGTTCCTAAAAAAGTTAGGATTAAAGCCTTTAGGGTGATTTCAGTGAGTTCATTGTTAGATTGGAATTTGATGATCAGGTTTGGGAGTGAGGGGAGTAATAGGCAAAGCACTTACTCTAAGTTCATGTGTGTTTGAGTTAAGGTTTTAGTTGATATATGTTATCAAGTGACTCTTTGCCCTGGGTTAAGGCATTGATCTATTCTTTGGAAGCATTCCATCATCATCAATCACACACACATTTAAATGATAATATCTTTCAGTCAGTTAGTAAAGGACATAGTTGTATGTTGTTTTGAGACTCCTTTGGAGAAGTGAGTCAAGGGTACACCCACCTAAGCATTAAGGCTTAAAGTGTAGGAGGATCTCATTGTTGATCCTATTAATTGGCCCTCTTCCTTGTAGAATTTGGAGTGGTGATAGAGTCAAAGTTATATTAAAGTTATCCATCAAAGTATAAATCTACAAGTTGAAGATCAAAGGAAGCAACCAACAAGTGCAACAAAAAATGACACCTTGAGAGCATACAAGCATAGAGTTTAGGATGCAATTGAAGACTTTTGTTCTTTCAATATTGTTGCTATCCCTAGGAAGCTAATTCAGAATGTAGATAGGTTAGCTACTATTGGATCTCAGTATGATATTCCAAATAGCATTTCAAAAGAGGTAGATCAATAGCATATCAAGGTGATTTTCAGACACTCTATTCCTAATAATGATGTCAATTGGCAAGTGTTTGACAATGATGAACAAATCCTGCAATTCTTGTTTGAAGAAGATGTTTTTTCAGAGCTGTTACCCCACTTCTTATCCTTTCTCCATGATGTCAAAGTAAAAGTTTGGTGTCACAGTCAGGTTTGGTCATGTTAATGTCTAGGTCTAGGTCTCCTTTAGGATAGGAAATCTTTTCCGGGTTTCCCTTTCAATTGCCTTCATGTTTTAGCTAGGTGGGTTGTTTTCAAGGTCTCATTATCTTGGTAGGTTGTAGATCCTAGCTTGAAAAAGATTATGGTGCTCCAATTGATGATCTTTTCAGTAAATTAAATGATGTTTCGGAATCATAAGTTTCAAACATTCAAAGGAATAAAGAAAATTTCTTCATGTAATGGAAGTAATGATAGAATTAGCATTGAATCATTCAGGATTCTACTTCATATGACAGTGTGAACCATCCAATTATGGTAGAGAAACAAAGTTTGCAGTTGAACACATTTTTCTATACTAGAATCTACCGGTAGGAAGGTCTTCAAATGTTATAAGGAATTAGAAAAAGGGTTCTTATTTTGATAGTGCAGTGCTAGAGCTGATGTGGACATTCAAGGAAGTCTATCCCATATGTCAATGTGTAGAAGATCTATTTCTTGTATAAGTGATCATTGAAGATTTGATCCCAGGACTGTTACAATGTCTCTAAGTCTTCAATAAAGGATGTAACAAAAGGTTATTCCTAAAAGTCTTCAAGACACAGTGAATCTAATAATAGTGCATAGACTTCCTCTTCCTCCATTGTATTTGAAAAGTTTGAAAGGATTACATATTATGAGAGAAGAGAGTCAAGCTCGTAGCATCATTTAAACAATGTTTTGACTTTCCAAGTGTTATGGTTTGTTACATGAAACATGTTGGGGTTCTTTTTCCCCAAAGGTCAGCTTGGAATCAGGATTGATAGGGCTAGTGTCACATTCACTCAACATTCCAAATATGATAGGAAGAAAGGCCAACTGATAAGGACCAAAGAGAGATCCTTCTACACTTTGAGCTCCACATCACTCAGGCAGGTATACCTCATCTACACACACATATTAACTTGTGTCACACTATAGGCATGTAGGTAACTGACTGTGGAATGATTTGCAAACCCTTATAGGTATCCTATACCTCAATGAAGCCAATATCTCATGCAATAGCCCAACTTCCATGCCATGAGTATGAAAACTAGAGACCTAACCTAACAACATGAAAGAGAAAGGGTGGGACTGAATAGAAATGATTTGAATGGATTGAAAGGACCCCTGAGATGCCCTAAGTCTCTGATAGACCAGTGCCTTATCCAATGGGCCACAGAGTCAAATACCCTACTGCAAGAGACAACTATGATTTAAGGAAATAATATATTCAATGTGTTGATGCCTTACATCAATCACACACCATGACCAAAACTCAACTTAACACCCACCTATGCATTCAAGCATGTTATTATCCATTCAAAGGATTTTAACCATCCCCTTAGAAAAGACCTATGAATCAAACAATACATTAACTAGCATCCACTAGAAGACAAGCATGACCTATCCTTGATATTTCAGCTCATACATACATGAATACTAACCCTGAACCAGTTATCTCTGTGAAGACAACTCCACCCACAAGCTCTTAGACAATGCAAGGTAGAAAAACCAGAAATCCTTGATGCATGACTAATGAGTTCAGAATTCAAATGGAGATAACTTGACAACAGTAAGAATAAATTGAGTTCTCATACATAAGACAAATCTACTGCAGTATGCATTCTATTCTCAGAACCAGCAAGGAGAGAAGAACACTCTATATGTAGAGAGAAGGAGAAATCTGCAGGACAAAACCTTTCACTGGAACCAATTCTACTAAAAAAACTGTAGAAGAAGGAACCCTTACAAAATTGAACAACCTGTAATTTACACCACTGGTTACCTTGGAATCCCAAATAGTAGGATGCAACAAGCTATGAGTAACCAGGGTTAAGAATTCAACAACCCAACCAATCAAATCAGGATTCAAAACAATTTATCACAAATCAGAGGGAAAAACACTGAACCCTACAAGCAATTAACACTTGATCTTCAATCATGAAAGAATCTTTAAAAGGCATCGAAGATCAATAAAAAAATCTACAAAATTCAAACTGGAAGTGACCCTGCAACTACTTTTGGTACATTTCATTCACTCCCCTATGGAAAGACACTCCTCTTTCACAATCATCTCACACCCTAGAGCACACTGGAAATAGAAAACCAATCGCTTCTCACCAAATAGGGTCATTTTGTATTGAATTCCATAAAATTGGTACCCTCTGTCACTGGAAGCTCTCAAAAATTCTACTGAAACTGCAACGGTCACCATGCAATTTGTGGGCTTTATGCTCTTTAACTATTTGCCCCTTAGAAGTGCAATCACATGGTCAACAACTTAACTACCATAAGAAAGTGGGCTAAACCTTATGCTTGGTTGCATGATCCCAAGGCACCAAACTAACCCTTGCAATCATGCGACCATGGTCTCCTAATCACAGCCAAGGGTCATAAACCTCGCAAAAAATGTCCTTGGCAATGTTACCACCACAAGCCCACAACTACAACAATAGATGGTCAGTCGCATGATCACATAGCTCGAGGACATACTATGCAAACATTGGACAACCTACAATCTGAAACCACTAGCACAACCGGCACTGCTAAGGGTTGTCACAAAATGTTAGTCGCATGATCACATAGCCTTGAAAAAGGCTATGTGAACATGTGACTAACCTTTAGTGCTCACCGCCGAATGTCAAACATGCTCAGGCACTACAAACATAGGTCCCATCACAAACCCCCTACCACCAGGCACACTGGCAACCAGTTAGAACTCAGCACATCACCACCGCAAATGTCATATTACCACCTACCACCAAACCCCAAGGACACATGTGGACCAGTCGCATGATCACATAGCCAAAAATTGGGCTATGCGATCATGCGACAACCAACCAAAGGCCACCACATCACCACCTCTGACACTAGGCCCACAATGAACAAACCTATCAGCACCTGATTGGATGGTGGGCTCATGATTGCATGGGGTGAGAATATTCTATGTGATCACACACCGACCGTAGATCTTCAATCTCTAACACTAGGCAATGAAAAGAACTAAGACCCGCGAACCAACTGCCAAGCATTCAGCTACTACGCGACTAACCATTCACCAAGTCTTTGGATGTTAGCCGCTAACCACCAAGAATGAAGAGATCATGTGACTAAAGAGAAATAGACTGTCCGCTAGGTCACTGAATGTTAAGGGATTAACCACTAGAAACCAGCGACTAGGAGATAACCACAAGTCGCCAAGTTGTAGAATGAAGACATAACCACCAGCCAAGTTGAACAACAGGAAGAACCTGGACCCACACAGATAGGTGGCAAGCGCTTGCATGATCGCATGTCAAGAAAGTCTGACATGTAGCCATGCGACAACTAATCAGGAAGAGACTTTGAAAACTCAGGCCCACCACCCATCGCACTTGCACAGTTAGGGAACACTAGCATACAGGATACTGTGAGGTCAAAAACACATAGAGTTTCCAAGTAGACCAAAAGGTAAGTGCACAAGAGCTAGAAGGCACAAGGTCAAAAACAATGAGGGTTTTCAAACATACTAAAAACATCATGGATTTTTAGAAACACTGTGGCTTTTTGACACTGTGATAGATTTTGAAATTATTTTCCTGTAGACCTTAGAACTTGAATAACTTTTTGGTTTTTGCAATTCAGCACGTGCAATTTGGAGTGGAGCAAGGTGACAACATTGGAGAACACAAGGCTAAGGGCACTTCAAGAAAAATTTGTAGGGAACAAGCCATTTTCACAAGATTTTGCAATGATAGAAAAATGGCCTAACAATGGCTCTAGTTGGGGATGCATGTCTGTTGTAGGCATGGCAAGGATTCATAATCACTGGGAGAGTAGACCACCAACTAGACAAAACAAGGAACCTCAAAAAATATAGGGAATAAGAAGGAAAAGCACATAGCAGAAAGGGAAGAATATTTACAAAATTTACAAGATCAAAACTTTACAAAGTGGCCCCAGGCCACCCAAAAAAAATCAGAAACCCTCCTGCATCAAAGGTCTGATTTTCATCCACACATGCAACCAGCCACTTGAAAATTTCATGACCACCTTGCTGCAAACATATGTGAATATTCATGGGTTGAAGAATGAAACCATGCTGGTCACTACCCATGTTCTTCTAGTCACAACCATCATACTCACATTCATATTCCAAGAAGTAGGGAACATCATTTACTTCTCCCTGCTGACTGGAAGCAAAAATTTGATCTAGTAATGCATCAGAAAATATAGCATATTGATTACCATGCATTACATCAGAGTTACCTGGCTGAAAAGGACTTGTATCCTCAAATTTACCTTCACACATTGCTTCAGCCTCTGAGCAACTTGGTTCCTCCATGGTGTCCTCACTGACTACATCATGAACCAAGTGAAGGTCTATATCAAAACTTTGGTGACAGGGAAGCACTACATCATCATTTTCACCAAAAGAATTTTTTTCCCAACTATTGAAGACTAGGTCCTCAATACTGTCACACTCAGTATCATACTTAGCAGAAATAGGGAAAGGGATTCAACAAGAAATTTGTTCATCATTGTAATCTTGATGATAGGAAAACACACTGTCATGGTCTTCAACCTCTTCTTCTGCAGAGTCACTACCAGAGGGGAAATTCTATATACATGGGTCTTCATGGTCATTTTGAACACTGGCCTCATTATCAGTGTCAAAGGATACATCATAGGGGAGCTACAAATCAAAATCCAAAGTAGGGGCATGCCTCTGAAATTCTTCAGCCAAGAGTGCTGAAATCGTTTCACTGCTCAATGGACTTTGGGCCCTAATATCATTTTCCTTAGCCTCACCCCTAGTGCTACAAATATCATCCTTGTGAGGAACAAGGATACACATTTATGGCCTTGGGTCATCTTGTGTGAAACAATCTATGCAGGAATCATCATCTACATCATAATCATATTCTTGCCTCTCACACAAAACATCATCAAACCGGGACAAGAAGACTACCCTCTCATGTTGACAAGAAGAAAAATCTGTAGACAAAAAATAAATATTGCCATCCTCAGATTCATCTTCAACATCCTCATATGCACTGATCTTAGAATTACCTTCATAGTCAATACTCTTTGCATAGTGAGAATCAACATCAGAAACACTGGCCTCCTCATGAACATCATCAGGAGCCACCAGTCTTAGCAATCTTATGTCCTCTTATAACTATGAGTTCACCATTTTCAACCTTGCTAATTCCTTCTTGAGAGCAGCAACTTTATCAAAATGCTCAACAAACTTAGCTCTCAACACATCCCAAGAAGGAATTGAACATGAGGGAAAGGACAAGAACCACTTCCTTGCACCATCAAAAAATGTATGCACAAATAACCTCATGGTAATATCTTCATGTTCAACATCCATATTTCCAAAAATACCCATGACAACATCAACATGTTGGCTTGCATAAATAGATCCACCAGCCATGAATCTTGGCAAGCACTTCCCATCCTCAGCAGAGAACTCATTAGGGGCACCTTCAATGCCATCAAAACAAAAGGGGCTATATTCCTCCATAAGGAACTACCCACAAACACTCATCCTTTTACAGTAGTGCTACACACTTGATAGGGAAACATTTCAATAAGAGAATACCTGAAAGTTTTGCAGCAGAAGACCTTTGGTTGGAAGCAGGGCAAATCTTGAGCTCACTTTGAAGCTCCATCAGATAACTTTGTCATGTAGAGATGCCACCTCCTTGAGAGGAAAATATTTCACTGTTTCTTCTTCCAACCAAGACAAAACTACACCAGGTATACACATTGTTTATCAGAAGGAACACTGATCAAATAGAGAAAATCAAACCCACCACTCACAACTAGGTGAGAAGATATCAGCAAATGCTTGTTTTTCTATTTGACTCTATTCTAGACTCTCCCCAGTAGAGTCACCATCTTATTAGTGACTCGGATGGGCAAATCAATCTGGTCAATAAAGATTTTAAATTTACAATATAACCATAACCAGAGATCCTAACATATATATTTTTTTTTCATTGTTCTCCCTAGTAGAGTCACCATCTTGTTGGGGTTCTTTTTCCCCAAAGGTCAGCTTGGAATTAGGATTGATAGGGCTAGTGTCACATTCACTCAACATTCCAAATCTGACCAAGAAAAAAGGCCAACAAACAAGGATCAAAGAGAGATCCTTCTACACTTTGAGCTCCACATCACTCAGGTGGGTATACCTCATCTGCACACACATATTAACTTGTGTCACAATACAGGCCTGAAGGTAACTAACTGTGGAATGATTTTCAAACCCTTATAGGTATCTTGTACCTCAATGAAGCCAATATCTCATGCAATAGCCCAACTTGCATGGAGTGAGTATGAAAACCAGAGACCTAACCTAACAACATGAAAGGGAAAGGTTGGGACCGAACAGAAATGATTTGAATGGATTGAAAGGACCCCTAAGATGCCCTAAGTCTCTGATTGACCAGTGCCTTATCCAATGGGCCATAGAGTCAAATACCCTACTACAAGAGACAACTATGAAATAAAGAAACAATATATTCAATGTTTTGATGCCTTACATCAATCACACACCATGATCAAACCTCAACTTAACACCCACCTGTGCATTCAAGCATGTTATTATCCATTCAAAGGATTTTAACCATCCGCTTAGAAGAGACCTATGAATCAAACAATACATTAACTAGCACCCACTAGAAGAAAAGCATGACCTATCCTTGATATTTCAACTCATACATACATGAATACTAACTCTGAACCAGTTATCTCTGTGAAGACAACTCCACCCACAAGCTCTTAGACAATGCAAGGTAGAAAAACCAAAAATCATTGATGCATGACTAATGAGTTCAAAATTCAAATGGAGATAACTTGACAATAGTAAGAATAAATTGAGTTCTCATACATAAGACAAATCTACTGCAGCATGCATTCTATTCTTAGAACTAGCAAGGAGAGAAGAACACTCTATATGTAGAGAGAAGGAGAAATCTACAAGATAGAACCTTTCACTGGAACTAATTCTCCTAAAAAAAAATGCTGAAGAAGGAACCCTTACAAAATTGAACAACCTACAATTTATACCACTGGTTACCTTGGAATCCCAAACAGTAGGATGCAACAAGCTATGGGTAACCAGGGTTAAGACTTCAACCACCCAACCAATCAAATCAAGATTTAAAACAATTTATCACAAATCAGAGGGAAAAACACTGAACCCTGCAAGCAATTAACACTTGATCTTCAATCATGAAAGAATCTCTAAAAGGCACTGAAGATCAATCAAAAAATCTACAAAATTCAAACTGGAAGTGACCCTGCAACTGCTTTTGGTACATTTCATTCACTCCCCTACAGCAAGACACTCCTCTTTCACAATCATCTCACACCCTGGAGCACACTGAAAATAGCAAACCAATCACTTCTCACCAAATAGGGTTGTTTCTACATTGAATTCCATAAAAATGGTACCCTTTTTGATTGGAAACTCTTAGAAATGCAAACTCAAACTACAACGGTCACCATGCAATTCACAGGCTTTCCACTCTTTAACTATTTTCCCCTTAGAAGCACAATCACACAGTCAACAACTTAACTGCCATAGGAAATTAGGCTTCACCTTATGCTTGGTTGCATGATCACAAGGCACCAAACTAACCCTTGCGATCATGTGACCACGGTCTCCTAACCACAGCCAACGGTCACAAACCCCATAGAAAAAGTTCCTGGCAATATTACCACCACAACCCCGCAACTGTGACAATAGATGGTTAGTCACATGATCGCATAGCTTGGGGATGGGCTATGTGAACATGTGACAACCTATAATCTGAAACCACCAGCACAACTGCCACCGCTAAGGGTTATCACAAAAAGTCAGTCGCATGATCGCATAGCCTTAAAAAGGCTATGCGAACATGTGACTAATCGTTAGCATGCACCACCGAATGTTAAACACGCTCGAGCACTACAAACACGGGTCCCATCGTAAACCCCCTACCACCAGGCACACCGACAACCAATCAGAACTCAGCATGTCACCACTGTGGATGCCATATTACCACCTACCACTAGGCCCTAAGGACACATGTCGACTGGTCACGTGATCGCATAGCCAAAAATTGGGCTATGCGATCATGCAACAACCAACCAAAGGATGCCACATCACCACCTCTGATAGTGGGCCCACAGTGAACAAACCCATCAGCACCTAATCGGACGGTGGGTGCATGATTGCATGGGGTGAGAATATTCCATGCGATCACATGATGACCATAGATCTTCAATATTTGACACTGGGCAATGAAAAGAACTGGGACCCACGAACCAACTGCCAAGCATTCAGTGACTATGTGACTAACCGTTTGCCAAGTCATTGGATGTTAGGCACTAACTACCAAGAATGAAGAGATCACATGACTAAAGATAAATAGACCACCCACCAGGTCACTAAATGTTAAGGAATTAACCGCCAGAAACTAGTGACTAAGAGATAACCACAAGTTGCCATGTTGGGGAATGAAGACATAACCACTAGCCAAGTTGAACAACAGGAAGAACTTGGACCCATGCGGACAGGTAGCAAGTGGTCGCATGATCGAATGTCAGGAAAGTATGACATGTAGCCATGTGATAACCAATCAGGAAGAGACTTTGAAAACCCAGGCCCACCACCCATCGCACTTGCGTAGTTAGGGAACACTAGCATACAGGAAACTGAGGTCGAAAACACATAGGGATTGACATAGTGAAAGACCGAAAACACACAAAGTTTCCAAGCAGACCAAAAGGTAAGCACACAAGATCTAGAAGGCACAAGGTTGAAAATAATGAGGGTTTTCAAACATACTGAAAACATCATGGATTTTCAGAAACACTATGGGTTTTTGACACTGTGGCAAATTTTGAAATTATTTTCTGCAAACCTTAGAACTTGAATAACTTTCTAGGTTTTGCAATTCAGCACGTACAATTTGGACTGGAGCAAGGTGACAACATTGGAGAACACAGGGTTAAGGGCACTTCAAGAAAACTTTGCAAGGAACATGCCATTTTCACAAGATTTTGCAATGACAGAAAAATGGCCTAACAAAACACCTTACTAATGGAAGTTGAACTTTCCTTATATGAAGGCATTTGATCAAAAAATGATGATGATTATTTGTTTTCAAAATTGTATTGAAGTCTGGGATAGTGTCAATGATTAGCATAAAAGTTTCATTGAAACAGTAATATAAGTGATATGATATGTTTTCGAGGTGTGTTCAGGAAAATACATCAAATACAATGACTGTGCCTTTTAAAAAGATCATATTCTGAGCTCGGGTTTTAATTCTTTTTTGAGTTTGAATATATACTTTGTCCTCAGATGTATTTCGATGAAATTGACCTTCATGATGACATAAAGGTTCAAACAGATCTTAGTGATATGATGATCAATTTGTGACAAAGAGTTTGCAAAATGTAACCTTTCCTAAGTAACAGTCAAGTGTTATGGAGCCTCGGTTTATTTCATTCTTGGAATGCAGTCGGTCATTTCTTATCTAAAGTGATTCAATGTAATCAGATAACAATGTCTAAATGCCTAACGATTCAAAATCAAAGAGTTGTAATGTGATTCAGGAGAAGAAATGACCATTACAAAATCCAACAGAGTCAAGCTCGTGCACCTCTTATACATTTTTTTTTTACAGTCACTAAAGATTGTGTTTTCCTCTGAATCTGATGGAATAGATGAATTCTCGGTCATTTCAACAGTGACTATTACCTTAAAATAGTAAATTCTTGTAACGTGGTATGCTAAGGAAAATGTATGTTGATGAGTCTCAAATTGAATCATGATCAGAGGTTATGATGGATAAATACATTTGAAAATAGAGGAGTAATAGTTCAGAAAAGTATCAAGTTTGGTGCTTGTATTATATGTGCTCATAGAGATGAAACATGGCTCATTCTTGACTCAAGTTGTAACCAAAATTGTTTATCAAAAGAAGACAAAGAAGAAGTTTGGTGTAGTAAGTTAGTTGAATTCTTGTTAATGATGATTCAGTTCTGATCAACGTTATTATATGAAATCATTTTCAAAAGCACAGAAATAGGAATGTTGGCAATATCAATTCTTTCATGAATGTGAGCTAGTGACTGTTCGAAGGATATCTTTTGTGTTATGTTTATTAAGTGGGATATTTTAACTCAAATCATATTGATTTGAGGACCTGTTCAATCCACCTTATTGAGGAAGGGAAGGCGAAGGGGTAGAGTCAGATTCTTTCCTCTTCATTATATTTTTGAAACTACTTGATTCTTTGTCTTTTGTACTCATGTAAACTAGAAGGTCACGAGTTCTTACAAACTCTATGTATTGTAAAATTCTATAAATACTAGGAGGAACTAAATGATTGGGGTGGGCAAACTGGTTCATACAATAGAAGTGATTCTATTTACAAAGTTTTTTTCTTGTTTGTTGTTCCATAGATAGTTTTATTTGCATGATGAATGGAAAGAACAACTATAAATGACACTACTTTTTCTTATTGAATGCCATTTCATGTCAAAAATTATAGTAAGATCAATTCCAATTGCCTTTCATTTGTAATTCTTCCTCTGTTCATTTATTATTATAGTTGCATCTCTGGATAGAAAGTACACTTATATTCTGAGATTGTAATTTCTTCCTAAATTATATTTCATGCTAAGTAATTGCAGTATCGGTGATTCCATTTGCCTTTCATTTTATAGGTCTGCTTCTATTCATCAAATAGAATCTGTATTCATAAAAAAGGTAGACTAGAGTTAGAATTAGATGATAAAACTCTGTTATAATCTATGATCAGCATTCTACTGAAGGTTGTAGGTTATCTCCATCTTATCCTTTCCTGAGTTACTTGTGCCTACAAGTAATTTGGTTAATATTTTCATTGCTCAGAGTATCTGATGATAAATAAAAAAAATTCATTGAAGATCAAACATAATCAGGGAGTTGTACTTGCTAATTCAAAGGGCAGTGATTGCAAACATACACTGACCCATTTGTTGGTGACATCCTTTTGTTCTCTCACCTTGGGTGTTAAGAAGAGTCAGATATTATAAATATAATGGGAGGACAATCTATTAACCAACAGTTTTTGGCGACTCTGCTGGGGAGGACTTTGAAAAGAAGAAGATATTGATAAGTTTTTCTCAAAATTTTAAGGCATCCTGGATTCCAAATTTACCAGGAGTGTAAAACAAAAGGGAAAGGTTGATCCAATATACAAAGAACTCAAAAAGGTCAATTTCCCTATCCTTGAAGATATTTTCAGGAAAGGAAGAGCTAAAGCAAGAGAAACTAAAAATAAGAAGCCTGCTGATTTTCAGTTGTCTGCAGTAGTTTCTTTGAGATCAAAGAGAAGTAAGTCTTCCTCTCCTCCTATTGGTAGAATTCCTATCACTATCACTTGCAATTCATTGTTATTGCATGGTGTTGTACTTCCCCTCTCAGTTTCAGTTCAAGCGGTTGCACAGAATACAGGAATAGTAAACATGGTTGTTCCTTGGGGAAATGCTATTGGACCATTGAATCTTGTAGCAAATCATGATTTACCAAAAGACTCCAGGAAGAATTTCCCAAGATTCAATGGTGATGTTTCAGTGTCTACAGAACAACATCTAAGTGCCTTTCATAAAGCTTGTAGTGTGGTAAATCCTCAGCATGAAGATGTTGCAGTCAGAATGTTTGTAGACACACTTGTAGGTGATGTAGTAGACTGGTTTCAAGACTTACCTACAGGTTGTATTACTAGTTGGAATGACATGAAATAGAGATTTGAAGGAAGGTATAAGAGTGCTAAAGATGCACAAAGTTTGTTATTGTAGCTAGCACAAATAAAGAAAGAACCATCTATCTCTATGAGAGATTTTAATGCCAGATTTAATAAACTCATTAAAAGGATACCAGCTACAAGTACGCCAATTGCAGATAACCAAAAACCATTCTACATTAGCTCTATGCCCCTAGAACTTGGTTATTAGTTAAGGAGAGCTAACATGGTGGATTTGTAGGCTACACAAACACTTGCAGTGGAAATGGAGGATGATATGATAGCTTCCGGGACATGGAAAAAAGAATTTCATGCTTGTTCTACAAATAGTATAGCCAGCACATCAAACAACACAAAGGCTATGTTGCAAAAGTTATCAAATGAATTAATTGCATTGAAGAAATAGGTCAATAGGCCATCCCATTCATTCTATCAACTATATCAAGAAGGACCAAGATATCAAGCTGGAAATAAAAATTTACAAATTCCTGCTACTCAACAAAGATTGGCTATTGAAGCCCCTCCAAAGAAACATAATTCAAATGCTTTCCATATCATATCAGACCATGATGATAATGCTGATGATGATATGATCAAAAATTTACAAATTGAAGAAGAAAGAGAGCAACACATTGCATATCTAGAGAATGAAGACTATCATGCTTCTCATGGCGACTCCGTAAGTTTATATTGCGAGTATGAATCTGATTCAGAAAATGGAGGTGATTGCTTTGCTACTTTGGAGGGACCTCAACTGACTATGATGACTAGAGGTCAAAAAAATAAAAATTAGACTTCTAATGTGGTTCCAGCTAAGAATCTAGCAACTTCTTACAAGACGGATAAAGATAAAAGTACAGCATCATGTTCTTCACAAAAGGAGCAAAAAGATAAGTCATCTAATTCCTTTGATATTGTAAAATTTTGTGAAGAAACTAAAATTCAAATAACTCCTATGGATTATCTTAAATCAAATCCAGATCAATTGCAAAGATTAATAGAACATTGTAAAAGTAAAGAAAGTATTCATGTTAATGCTAACGTTAATAACAAAAGTCAAGCTAGCACTAGTGGAGGAAATTTAGTTGATGAATATTTTTCAATTCCTAGATTATTTCAAGAAAAGGAATCTGTTGTTCATGCTACCTATTCAAATCTCAAACCAAAGCCTTTTTATATATCACTTTTTATCAATGGTAACAAATTGAGGAACTGCATCATAGATCCAGGAGCTTCAGATAATGTAATGCCTGCATCAGTCGCTAAAGGTTTAGGACTACCTTTAACTAAAGTCTTTGGAAGATGTTATTCTATGGATGCTAAAAAAGTTCCTTTGATTGGTCAAATCAAAGATGCTCGGGTCACTCTGGCAGCTCACCCTTCTAAAAGATTGAGACTCACTATTCTTGTAGCTGATATTCCTGAGAGTTATGGAATGCTCCTAAGTAGAAGTTTCTGCAAAGACTTGGGAGGGGAGATTAAATTAGATTGGTCTTGTGCAGTTATTCCAGTGGGAAATAAAAAGGTGAAGTTAGAACCAGAAGGAAAGGCAAAGTATACAGTGCTGAAATCAGATGATCCTAGATCTCAGATTCTTTATCATGAAACACAGTTTGGAAATTACATGCTATATTATGATAGCTCTGATGTTCATGATGAATTAGATCAGATAGAGAATAATCAGCTATGGACATTAGAATTTGATGGAAGTTGTGCTAGAGCCGGTTCGGGTGTTGGGATAGTTTTGATAGCCCCCAATGGAGAAACTACTTGCCTAGCTTACAAATTGGATTTTAAAAACACTAATTATACAACAGAATACGAGGTACTTCTTCTTGGTATAGAGGTAGCCAAAAAAAAAGGAGTTAAGTTGCTCAAA
Source organism: Chamaecyparis obtusa (assembly GCA_027943335.1). Classification (NCBI taxonomy): domain Eukaryota; kingdom Viridiplantae; phylum Streptophyta; class Pinopsida; order Cupressales; family Cupressaceae; genus Chamaecyparis; species Chamaecyparis obtusa. Next base: position 15,980 of record BSBK01010797.1, on the reverse strand, counting down.
GTTCAAGGTGATGCTGAATTAGTGGTGAGGCAAGTAAGAAATTATATGCTATTAAAAATAATAGATTGAAAAGTTACAGGAATAAAGTGTGGGATGAAATAGAAAGTTTAAATGCTTTCTCCATAGTTTCAGTACCAAGAGATTAGAATTCTAGAGTGGATCCATTGGTAACATTTGCATCATTAGTTCTACTGCATCCTAATTTTAAAGATCAAATTTATAGAATGGAGGTAGTTTTCAGACCTAAGGTGCCGGATAATAAGGAATCTTGGCAAGTATTTGAAGATGATAAACACATTCAGCAGTTCATAGAAGGAACAAGCCCCTTTGCTGATTTGTATTTTGAAAGTGATCAAAGGAAAGAGTAGCTATCAAATGAGGAAGAAGACTTAAAATCAGGTATCATTCAATCGAAAGAAAATAGAATTCCTCATATTGTTTCCTTAGAAAATCTTTTTGATAAACATGATGCTTATATTAAGAAGGAGAGAAATAAAAAAGGAAAAACATGTGGGGAATTTGATGGAATTAATATAGGGACTGTGGACAGTCCTAAAATGATCAATATTGGAAAATGCTGCACGCTTGAGGAAAGAACAAAAGTCAGAGAATTGCTGATTGAGTTTCAAGATGTTTTTGCATGCAGTTATGGGGATTTAAAGAATTTTATAAATGTAAAATTTAGGCATACTATCCCTCTTAAATCTGGAGCAGCACCAGTCAAACAAAAATAGAGAAATTATAATCCTTTGGTAGAAGGGGCAATTTTCAAAGAAATAGATAAAAAGCTGAAAGCTAAGATCATTTACCCCATCCATCATTCTACCTAGGTGGAAAACATTGTTCCTGTGAGGAAAAAGAATGGAGAGATAAGGATTTGTATGGATTTTAGAAATCTAAATCAAGCTTCTCTCAAGGACAATTTAGCTTTGCCTAACATGGATCATTTGTTGCAAACTGTCGTAGGATCAGAGATGATGTCTATGTTAGATGGATTTTTAGGATATAATCAAATACAGGTGGATGAAGCAAATCAATATAAAATAGCCTTCACAACACCATGGGGCATATTTGCATACAATAGAATGCCATTTGGATTAATTAATGCAAGTGCAACCTTTCAAAGAGCTATGGATTTATCTTTTGGTGATTTGAAGAATAAAATTATTGTGATATATTTAGATGACTTGACTGTCTTTTCTAAGAAGAGGAAAGATCATCTTGGAGATTTGGCAAAGGTCCTGCAGCGATGTAGAGATCAAGGCATCTCATTGAATCCAAAGAAAATAGTATTTTGCGTCAATCAAGGTAAGCTCCTTGGCCATATTATTTCTCAAGAAGGAGTTAAAATTGATCCAGATAGAGTTAGAGCTATTCAGCAATTAAGTCTAGCATTGAGTAAAATAGGAGTTAAATCTTTCTTTGGGAAAGTAAACTTCTTGAGGAGGTTTGTTCCTGATTTTTCTGAGATTGTGAAAGATATAGCTGGCATGATGAAAGGTAATAAAAATTTTAAATGGACTGATGTTGGAAAGAAAGATTTTGAAAATATAAAAGGTGCTATTGCAAATGCTCCAGTTCTTGTTCATCTAGATTATACTGAAGAATTTATTATAGATTGTTATGCATCATCTCATACTATGTCAGCAATATTAATGCAAGAAAATAAAGAAGTTATACAAGCTCCAATTGCCTTCATGAGTATGCCTTTGAAAAATCATGAGCTGAAGTATTCTCAAGTTGAAAAACATGCTTACGTAGTGGTGAGAGCATTAAAGAATTTCAGATTTTATGTTCTGCATTCACATTCAGTCATTCATGTGCTAGATGCTGCTATAAAAAGTGTGCTAACGTGGCAAGATGTTGGGTGTAACAATAGAGGAGCTTGGATTTCTAAGGTCTAGGTGTATGACATAGATATTAGGTCAACAAAACTCATAAGAGGGAATGCTCTTTGCAAGGCCATAGCAGAGAATCAACAAGTTGAAGAAGATGATCACAAAGTGTTGATGGTAAGTTTACAAGATCCTTGGTTTTTAAATATTGCATATTTTTCAACTTATGGTGAATGTCCAGATGGATTAACTACTAAACAAAAGAGAAATTTTAAAAATAAAGCCTTGAGGTATGTTATTCATGATGATGTTTTGTATAAGAAAGCAATTGATGGTACTTTTCTGAGATGCGTTGATAAGGAACAACAGGAAAAATTATTGAAATATTTTCATGATGAAGCTTATGGAGGTCACTTCTCATCTACCATGACTACTTTCAAAATTCTGAGACAATGCTATTATTGGCCTGACATGTTCAAAGATTCATATAAGTGGGTTTCCAATTGTGAAAAGTGTAAGATGTTTACAGGCAAACCATAGTTGGCGGCATTACCTTTGAAACCGGTGGTGATAGAAACTCCTTTTCAGCGGTGGGGTTTGGACTTCATAGGACCTATCAATCCTCCTTCAAGTCAAGGAAATTCATACATCTTGATTGCCACTGATTACTTCAGCAAATAGGTTGAAGCTAAACTAATGAAGAAGACTACATCAGAGGTGGTATGTGAATTTCTAAAAGAGAAAATATTGGTGAGGTTTGGAGTTCCCACAAAATTGATATTGGATAATTCTTCTTACTTTTCATCCTCAAAAATTGTTGCCTTTTGTTATGATCATGGGATTCAAATAGGATACTCTTCTGATTATTTTCCTCAAGGTAACGGGTAGGCTAAGTCAAGTAGTAAAAATCTGATTAATATTTTGAAGAAGTTGGTTGCTGATAATTAGAGGGATTGGCACAAAAAGATATATGATACTCTATGGGAAAATAGAACCACTCCTAAAAGAGTGATTGGTATTTCTCCTTTTGAATTGGTGTATGGAGTAGATGCCAGCTTACCATTGCCATTAGAACTTGCTACTTGTAAACTAAAAACTGCAATTGAGGATGATGTTTTCAAGGATGGATTGGAAAAAAGGATCTTGTATTTGACAAAGTTGTAGGAAGAAAGGGAAGATATGGTTGATAAAATCATCGATCATCAGAACTAAGTCAAGAAGTTGTTTGACAAAAGGGCAAGGCCAAGAAAATTTATGGAAGGTGATATGGTGCTACTCTGGGACAAGAGACATGAGCCTAAAGGAATGCATTCAAAATTTTAGTCCTTGTGGAAAGGTCCATTTCAGATTGTGCAAGTGAATCAAAACAATTCATTCAAATTGGCATATCCTTCTGGAGAGTCTCTGCCATGTTCCTATAATGGGCAGGACTTAAAGCTATATTAGATGCATAATTGAAGAGTGGGTAACCCCTACGTAGTCGTTAGTTAGGTAGGTTTTATTTTGTGTCATAGTTAGTGGTTGTCTTTCATTTTTCTATTGCTTTCCTTAAGTTTAGTTTTGTCTTGTAAAGTTGCCGGCTATTTTGCAGAACTAGAGATTGCTAGAGTTCTTTTAAGCATTGTAATGCTTAAATCCCCAGTTGGAGCCAACTGTTGCCCCACTTCGTATCCCTTTTCCATGATGTCAAAGTGAAATTTTGGTGTCACAGTCAGGTCTGGTCATGTTAATGTCTAGGTCTAGGTCTCCTTTAGGATAGGAAATCTTTGCTTGGTTTCCCTTTCAATTGCCTTCATGTTTTAGCTGGGTGGGTTGTTTTCAAGGTCTCATTATCTGGGTAGGTTGTAGATCCCAGCCCGGCAAAGATTATGGTGCTCCAATTGATGATATTTTTAGTAAATTGAATGATGTTTGGGAATCATAAGTTTCAAACATTCAAAGGAATAAAGAAAATTTCTTCATGTAATGGAAGTAATGATAGAATCAACATTGAATCATTCAGGATTCTACTTCATATGACAGTGTGAACCATCCAATTATGGTAGAGAAATAAAGTTTGTAGTTGAACACATTTTTCTATACTAGAATCTGCCGGTAGGAAGGTCTTTAGATGTTACAAGGAATCAGAAAAAGGGTTCTTATTTGGATAGTGCAGTGCCAGAGCTGATGTGGACATTCAAAGAAGTTTATCCCATATGTCAATGTGCAGAAGATCTATTTCTTGTATAAGTGATCATTGAAGATTTGATCCCAGGACTGTTACAATGTCTCTAAGTCTTCAATAAATGAAGTAACAAAAGGTTACTCCTAAAAGTCTTCAAGACACAGTGAATCTAATAATAGTGCAAAGACTTCCTCTTCCTCCATTGTATTTGAAAAGTTTGAAAGGATTACATATTATGAGAGAAGAGAGTCAAGCTTGTAGCATCAGTTGAACAAAGTTTTGACTTTCCAAGTGTTATGGTTTTTTACATGAAAGACCTTACTAATGGAAGTTGAACTTTCCTTATATGAAGGCATTTGATCAAAAAATGATGATGATTAGTTGTTTTCAAAATTGTATTGAAGTATGGGATAGTGTCAATGATTAGCATAAAAGTGTCATTGAAATAGTAATATAAGTGATATGATATGTTTCCAAGGTGTGTTCAGGAATATACATCAAATATAATGACTGTGCCTTTTAAAAAGATCATAATCTGAGCTCAGGTTTTAATTCTTTTTTGAGTTTGAATATATACTCTATCCTCAGATGTATTTCGATGAAATTGACCTTCATGATGACATAAAGGTTCAAACAGATCTTAGTGATATGATGATCAATTTGTGACAAAAAGTTTGCAAAATGTAACCTTTCCTAAGTAATAGTCAAGTGTTATGGAGCCTCGGTTTATTTCATTCTTGGAATGCAGTCGGTCATTTCTTATCTAAAGTGATTTGATGTAATCAGATAACAATGTCTAAATGCCTAACAATTCAAAATCGAAGAGTTGTAATGTGATTCAAGAGAAGAAATGACCGTTAGAAAATGCAACAGAGCCGAGCTCATGCACCTCTTATACATTTTTTTTTAGAGTAACTAAAGACTGTGTTTTCCTCTGACTCTAATGGAATAGATGAATTCTCAGTCATTCCAATAGTGATTGTTACCTTAAAATAGTAAATTATTGTAACGTGGTATGCTAAGGAAAATATATGTTGATGAATCTCAAATCGAATCATGATGAGAGGTTATTATGGATAAATACATTTTAAAACAAAGGAGTAATAGTTTAGAAAAGTATCAAGTTCAGTGCTTCTATTATATGTGCTCACAGAGATGAAACATGGCTCATTGTTAACTCAAGTTGTAACCAGAATTGTTTATCAAAAGAAGACAAAGAAGAAGTTTGGTGCAGTAAGTTAGTTGAATGCTTGTTAATGATGATTCAATTTTGATTAGCATTATTATATCAAATCATTTTCAAAAGCACAGAAATAGGAATGTTGGCAATATTAATTCTTTCATGAATGTGAGCTAGTGACTGTTCGAAGGATATCTTCTGTGTTATGTTTATTAAGTGGGTTATTTTAAATCAAATCATATTGATTCAAGGACCTGTTCAATCCACCTTATTGAGCAATGGAAGGTGAAGGGGTAGAGTCAGATTCTTTCCTCTTCATTATATTTTTGAAACTACTTGATTCTTTGTCTTTTGTATTCATGTAAACTGGAAGGTCATGAGTTCTTAAAAACTCTATGTATGGTAAAATTCTATAAATACTGGGAGGAACTGAATGATTGGGGTGGGCAAACTAGTTCATACAACAAAAGTGAATATATTTACAAAGATGTTTTCTTGTTTGTTGTTCCATAGATAGTTTTATTTGCATGATGAATGGAAAGAACAATTATAAATGACACTATTTTTTCTTATTGAATGCCATTTCATGTCAGAAATGATAGTAAGATCAATTCCAATTGCATTTCATTTGTAATTCTTCCTCTGTTCATTCATTATTGTAGTTGCATCTCTGGATAGAAAGTACACTTATATTCTAAGACTGTAATTTCATCCTGAATTCTATTTCATGCTAAGTAATTGTAGTATCGATGATTTCATTTTCCTTTCATTGTATAGGTCTACTTCTATTCATCAAATAGAATCTACATTCATAAAAAAAGGTAGAATAGAGTTAGAATTAGATGATAAAACTCTGTTATAATCTATGATCAGCATTCTACTAAAGGTTGTAGGTTATCTCCATCTTATCCTTGCCTGAGTTACTTGTGCCTACAGGTAATTTGGTTAATATTTTCATTGCTCAGAGTATCTGATGATAAATAAAAAACAAATTCATTAAAGATCAAACACAATTAGGGTGATGTACCTACTAATTCAAAGGACAGTGATTGCAAACATACACTGACCCATTTGTTGGTGACATCCTTTTGTTCTCTCACCTTGGGTGTTAAGAAGAGTCAGAGATTATAAATATAATGAGAGGAAAAACTATTAACCAACAAGAGCGTAATCAAGATAGGCTATGACAAAACTATGGTGATCAAGTAATATGACTGAAGTCCAACAAGATCACTAAGGTGATGGAATATGACATAGATATTCAAACTACCAAGCTGGTAAGAGGAAGAGGTCTTTGTGAGCATTTGGTAGAGGATGAAAGTTCAAAGAAATCAGAGCAAATAGATGCATCTCTGGTGGTGCATTCTACAGAACAACAAGCCAAGGCAATAAGCTAGTTGCCTAATATGATCAATTACTTAAAGATAGGACAATGTTCTGAAGGCCTAGATTTAGCAAAAAAAAGGTATTATAGGTTACAATCTGTTCCTTTTGTGCTGATAAATCAAGTTCTTTTCAGAAAGGATCGCAATGGTGTCCTTTTAAGATGCATAGATTCAGAAAAGATAGCTGATGTCCTATTTGAGTTTCATGATGGACCTTCTGGAGGTCACTTTTCTCCTCGGACTACTACTTTTAAGATCAAGAGGGCTAGATACTATTGGCCATCTATCTTTAAGGATAGTCATGAGCATGTGAGAAAATGCATCAAGTGTGCCATGTTTTTAGGAAAAGAGAGGCTTGTAGCCTTGCCCCTACAGCTTCTCAAAATAGAGCAACCCTTCATGAAGTGGGTCATATATTTCACTGGAATGATCAATCCTCCATCTAGTGCAGGCCATAATTGGATAATCACTACAATAGATTATTTCACTAGGTGGACAGAAGCAATTGCATTAAAAGAAGCCAATGATGATATAATTCATAGATTTGGCACTCCTGATTCCATAATTTTAGATAATGCATTGGCATTCATAGGCCTCAAAGTCTCAGAGTGGGCAGTCAATAATGGCATCTATCTCAATACTAGTTCAAATTATTACCCTCAAGGCAATGGCTTAGTTGAATCAACAAACAAGAATTTGATTAGGATAATCAAGAAGACCTTGTAAGATAACCAGAGAGATTGGCATACTACACTTAGGTCTGCATTATGGTTAAATAGAATTACCCCAAAGAAGATCATTGGTAATTCCCCTTTCATGTTGGTGTATGGCAAAGAGGCCAAGTTGTCTATCTTAGTTGAATTTCCAGCTCTAGACTTGGCTACTCAGTATGCCCTATTTGAAGAGGATGATCCCTTGCAAGTCAGGTATGCTCAGTTGATGGAGTTAGAAGAACTCAGAGATAAGTCCATGAAGGATGTGGAGCTCCATCAGATTCAAACAAAGAAGAGCTTTGATAAAAGAGCCAGGATCAGAGATTTCAAAGTTGGGGACGTATTTCTCAAATGGGATGAGTTCAGATCAAGGCCTGGTAGACATACCAAGTTTGATTCATTTTGGGGTGGACCATTTGTTATAATAGAGTGCAAGGGATCCAATGCTTTTCAACTATCAAATATGGAAGGAGTTCCCCTACCTATCTCAGTGAATGGGTTTTCACTTGAAGCCCTACTTTGAGGTTAATCCCTCCTTGTAAATCTTGTAAATATGTATTTTGCTTTGTTTCCCTATTTTCTAGGTTAGTTTCCTTTTTCCAAGAAGTTCCCTGAGCACAGCTTTAGTCCTATCTCCCTATGAGAATTTTTTATTTTTGATGACCCCATGCCCAATGGATTGTTTATACACCACTAGTTTTCCATGTCTAGCAGGCTGACATCCAGCAAAAATCACCAAAATATTACCATAATTTTTCTATTCTATACAAATTTGGCTAAAATCTATCCCCAAGTCCCTATTTTAACCCTGCCAAGTATCCCTGAAAATTTCATGGTGTTCAGCCCTATTCTCTGGCCTCTACAAATTTCTAAAGGCCCCTGGTCTGTAGGTCAAATATTCATAAAACTGGCCATTATAAGAAATAAACCCTAAAAAGCCCTTTGGCCTGTTATATTTCTTTGCTACTTTATCGACCACTTAAACCCCCAAAATGCATGTGCATAATTAAATCCTTCAGTCACCAAATTTTTGATTCCCGACAGTCAAAGCTCTAACATTTAGCGATCCTGTGAATAGTTACCTTTTGAGTTGGTGGTCTCTGCTTGGCAGCTAATGTCAAGATTCTACATCTGACAGTTGTCACATGATCTCATGGCCTCAAAAGATTCCATGAGATCTTGTGATGACTGTCAATCTTCCTATTTGTAGAGTACATTTGTCAGTGGGTTCAGCCACGTTCTCTGAGCTATACACCTTTGATTGGTCAAAGACTTGTGATTTGGCACCATGTTAGTATGGGCCTGATAGTTTTCAGTAGATGATGATCTAACAACTGGCGCATGATCTGAAGGGGTTTTTCTGACACATGAGATCATGCACTCACCGTTGATCTTACTTTATCTCCAGGCTCTATCATGTGGGTCCATAGTTTCTGACATGCTTGTTCATTATTGGTTGACCAGTCGATAGCTTGGATCTATCAGTGGGACCATGTCAAAATTTTTGCAGATGTGTCAGAAACATTTAGATCTATGGTGGTTGTATGATCTCATAGAATCTTTTGACCCTACGAGATCATGCGACAACCGTCTAATGAGAATCTCTAGGTCATGGGTCTGATGTGCTACTTGGTGCTGATGTGCTCACATATGATTGACTGTTGTATGATGACAAGATTTGTTAGAGGGTCCGATGTGTCATGGGGTCCCAATTCTAAAATAATCTATGACTGGTGCATGATTGGAAGGAATATTTGGGGGGCATGAGATCATTCACCCGCCATTAGATTGGAATCTAGTTCTCTATGGTTCTGATGTCAGAGAGGTGCCAAGGTGCATGCCTACCAAGTAGTCGGTGCAAATGAAATATTGCCAAGTGGCAAATGGGCCCGGGGTTAGCAAGGTTTTGCGAATCAATGACTAGGGGTTCTCTCTTGTTCACTGGACTTAACCAGGGTTAGCCAAAAGATTTAGAAATTTAGCGACTACTTTGTTCATGTAGTTTCTTAACTGGTCCAGGGTTATGAAAGGTTCTTCATGACTTAGAGAAAAGTCTTCGGTCGTGTAGTCACTGAATGACTTAAGAAAGAAAATCTCAAGGTGGGGCCAAAATGATAGGTGTGCTGACCTGCTAAGATTTTATTGGATGTAGTGTGCTGAGGTGGTTTTTGACTTTTCAAGGAGGTTTTATAACTATTTTAAGGATGATTTGATCCATTCATCTGTCAGGAAACATTAGATATTGATGGACACATTTTAAAATGACCAGCTAGCCATTATAATTTAAATTCAAATATCTCTGCAAAGGGTTTTCTGCCAGTGATTGATTCAGACATGCTATGAGCGGAAAGGTAGCTAAGAAATTTATGTCTATAGGATGTTTGTAGTTGGAAAAGATGATGAAGAAGTCTGGGTGGTCATCATGGGTTGATTCTTGTCCCTATGAGGTACCATTTTAGCATTCATGGCGGGCCTCTTGTAGAAAAGTTGATGGATCTAGGTTGCTTGTTTGTGAATTGAAGTAGTACAATATCTGATCAACCATAGTATTACAAAGATGTATTTATGATTAGATTTGATGGAATTAGGGTTTGATTATTGTATTGTAAAACTATGTAACCGTAATTAGGTTTTCAACTCCTGCCTGCGTGCAGTTGAGATGTATATATTGTATTTTGGAGCCTTAGTGCTTAGAGAGTTCACATTTTGTAAAAGAGAGAGTCCACTTTTGAAAGAAGGTCATCCTTTCTCAGAAGGCTATCCATGGTATCTTCTCTACCCTCTAGTCTTCTACTCTTTGTAATCTCCCATTGATTATACAAACATTGCAGAGGTATTTTGTGACAATTCTTCATGTCCCTATGCTTCCTTGTTTGAATCATCTCTTAATGAATTGAAGTCTATGCATGTTTTCAATGACAACATAGGGTTCTTGATCCCTCTTACTTTCTGTAATTGTGTGTGTTATTGTGTCTGATCTGATTTAGATGTTTTTGTGGGTATACTTCAGCCCCCTAACAATCTTTTCTCAATCCTACACCAAGTTGCAGAAGTGAATGTCTGCTTCCAAGTCATAGGTTGTGCCTTATGTTCAGGCCCTCCTATGAAACACTTATGCAAACCTATTTAGTAAGTTGTGACCTACTAGACCTAACCCTTTCATTGATTCTATCCCTCTATGCTACAATTCATACCCTAATTTTGGTGTATCACCTAGTAGGTAGTTTTCTTTCAAGCATTTTTACTTTCAAGCACTCCTTCTATCACTTTCCCTCAAAATTTTTACTTTCATGTCAAGAAGAAAATTAGGGTGATTATCCAAGAGGAACTAACCTATAACCTAGAGGTCTTATCTTAGTTAGCATATGTCCCACAACTTGGAGATGATTCCCATGTTATACTAGGTTATCAAGACTATGAGAGCTTGAAACAAGGGTGCAAACTTAGTGTATAACAGTTGCATTGTTGAGTAATCCCACTGTGTAATTTTTTTGGTTGGTAGGTTTGGAATGTCCTTAATTGGATCCACCATCCCTGATTGCATCATATTCAAATCTTGAACCATTAATAATCATATTAGAGATTCTATCTACCATTCGATGGTTAAGAGTATTCATGAAAAATTATTTAGACTTCCTATTCCTTCCTTCAAAAATAACTTTCGAGATCTTTGTCTCCAGAAGGTCTCTTCTTTAGATATGATATCATGATACTCAACTAACTTCTCATTTTCCTTATGTCTCAATATCTTATCATAGCCCTCATAATGAATGCTATCTGGAATCACCTTCAGTTCCTGACAAATATTGGTCTTAGTGGAGAAAATATTACCAAAAGTATCCTTATTCCATATTTTGATATTATCCTTCACCTATTTTAGTTTTTTTTGCAATGATAAACATGGTTGTTCCTTTGATATTTATCTTCCACCATTCCTCAATTTTTTTTTCTAGCTATGGATGCAGGGTCGACATCTTAAATTTGAAATAGAAATTCCTTTTCATAAATAAAGGATCATCCAAAAAGGTTGCAGAGTGGTGATCAGATCTAACCCTCACATGAGAAGACAAAGAACAATAATAATGCAAAAACCAATCATTACTAATCAAAGCTCTATCTAACCTAACCTGAATGAGATCCTTGCCATTTCTTCTATTGGTCCAAGTGCAATTCATTCTCTGCAACTCAACATCATGGAGGGATTTCTCATCAATGAAGGTCATTAGATGCATTCTGCTATCAATATTGGATTGACTCCCCCCTATTTTTTAAATTTTCTTTTAGAGGTATATTGAAATATCCCATAACAATCAAACCTTCTGAATCACAATTTCTTTGAAAATGAGATAAAAGATCCCAAAAGGACTCTCTCTGAGATTTTGTGTTAGGGGCATAAATATTGGTCAACACCCAAGAGTAACCATCCTTGATATGACTAAATCTAGTACAAGATACCTTATTTCCCTGGTAGATAACATTCGCTTTAATAAAATCATTGTTCCACATGGTAGAAATACTCGCTAAAGCCCCTTCTAAGTCACCCCCAAAAATTTTACCATTCTTAAAGAATCTAGGATATTTAACTTTCTCCTTAAGAATTTTAGTTTCTTGGATCAAAAAAATATCAGGTCTATGATCTCTAATCATATTCCTAACAATATCCTTCTTATAATGATTCTTCAATCCTCTAATATTCCAAGAGATAATCTTCATAACTTGATACAGGGAACAACCTCTAGGATGGTCTATTGGTTTTCATCAGTTATATTCTTGTTAGACTCCATAGCTCTTTTTCTTTGATTTGATGGTCTTCCAAGTGAGGATAAACTCCATCCCACATCCCCATTTTTAGAGCTCCTTGTATTTTAGACAAGCATATTATTTTTTTTCTTCTTGTTTTTATATTTTTTAATATCCTCAAATGTATGAGCTTCATCCTCCTACCCTCTCTAACACCCCTATAAAGCCTGGCTAATAGTTTCAGCATCTCCTCATTCTCAGAGTAAGGGTCTCAGAAAAAGTACTCCTGATCACCCATGGAGACTTATGTAATGAATATAAGTATCATTGTCCTAAAAAAAATACATTGTTGAGCATCCTACCACTTAGAAGTTTCCTTCCCAACATCTTGGGCCTCCAGGGATGTAGGGCTCTGCACAAATTTTCTTGTATCCACTGTCAATCTCAAATCAGGACTACTATTCATACTGGACATTTTTTCATCCTCTTAAAAGGTATCCTTTACCCACCATCTCTTGCTTAGTTTCATTTTCCCCCTAATTTTCAACCAGACCCTCATTACTTCTCTCCCCATCCTTCCCTTGTGGGGATCCATTGTTTACATTTTCAATGGTATCTAAGCTCTGAAAATATCCCTCCACATTGTTGGGATGAGAACTCCTTGAAGATTCTTCCCCATTACCTTGATACTTCCCAACTAGAACCCACTTCTTTAGCTTCCTCTAGACTGCCTTTCTCAAGTTTTTCTTTGCCTAATACCCATCTTTCTTACAATGGAAGAATACAAAAGGAATAGATTCATATTCAATCTTCTATTCCTAGGATCCAAGCTTAGAATGGATACTAATAGTTTCTGGCATATCAACTTCTTGCATCACACCTACAAAAATTCTCGCATAATTTAATATTCTTCTAGATGTTGTAACATGATCAATAGATAGAAACTCCCTAAAGGAGTTGGCTATCACACCAAAAACATCATGCATCTAGAACTCCAAAGGAATTCCATGTAGCTTGACCCAAACTAGAGCTTGGACCACCGACTCATCCTCAAAAATAAGATTAAGGTACCATTTTTGAAGGATCATAGTATTTTTACCAATCACCCATGGCCCATTACATAATATCTTTAATTGATCTTCTTCTCGGGACAAAACAAAGGAGAGACATCCCTTAGTCATTTTTGATCCATGTACCTTTGAAAATATTTACAATTCATCTTGAATAGCTTTGAAGGATACTTGTCATCAGTTTTTAGTGGTAAACATAATACCCTATTTCACCTCTCATCAATGAGAAAGAAGAAATAGGGGGGAATATAGTTATCCTCAAACTTCATCATCTTTCTCTAGTAAGTCCTAGGTTATTTTGATTATCAGTAACCCATGGTTTTGCAGGTCGCAGTTAATGTGTGGTTAAATATTGGTATCAAACATAAAAGAAACCAACACTCAATAAGCCAT